>CM029564.1:27126557-27657710 GCA_017309665.1 Coelopa frigida
AAACATCATTAAAAGTTGAGGAAGAAGAGAAAAGTGAACGAAGATGAAATGATGAGATGAGAAGGAGAATGGTTGAGGGGAGGAGAGAGAGGAGAAGTGATAGAGAGGAAAGCAAGCAGAAGGAATCCTAAGGAAATTGGCAATTTAAGGGCGGAAATGATGAGGAAGGAAGACAACGACGACGTTGGAACGTTAGGAAGATAAACGGAGGAGAAAAATTCGAGACACGAAAGTGAGAGACGAGGGTGATGAAGATATGTGGAAGAAGAGGGAGGGAGTGGGAAGAAGTTTAGAATGAGGATGAAATGAAGAGGAAGGAAAGAACACGATGGTAGAATGAGAAAGAATCGTCTACGTGGACGTATGAGTGACGAAGTGACGATGGGCGGCATCCCAAAAGTTGAGCCAAAGAAAACTTTGGCACAGCACGAAATTCAGCAGATTTTTAAATATTTCCACAAATTAAAATCTGGTTGGAGAAGAATGGAGAAGAAGGTTAAGAGAAGAATAGGAGGATTGAGGGGAAGGAGAATAGTGGGAAGAGATATTTTAGAGAAGAAGAACACAATGAAGAAAAGTGAAACTTACGAATCTCGTTGAAAGGTAAGAAGCTTGAGAACTAGAAGAATTTCTATAAAAAAAACTGATTCCAATTATAAATAAAAAGAAGTTCGAAGCATTTTTAGAATAATTGAAAGAGAGCTGTTGTCGAATGATTGAAGTAGTTTATTGAAGGAGTTTATTGAAGAAGTTGCTTGAAGGATTTGATTGAATGAGTTAATTGAATGAGTTTATTGAAAGAGTTGCTTGAAGAAGTTGATTGAGGTTTTATTAAATCTGAAAGAGAGAGAGAGAGAGTGTGTGTGAAAGAGTGAACGAGAAAGAGAAATAGAGAAAACGTTCAAATCAACCTTTTTTCCATGAGACGGAGACGATGTAAATTAAGTGAGGTGATTTAACACGAGCACCAGAGGAAGTATTAAAATTTATGGTCGAAGAAAATTGAGCATTTAAAAGCAGACGCATGCAAACAAACACATATACAAAACATATTTACATGCACAATGGCAATTACAGACACACACATGTACCACCAACTCACATACATGTAACATATACACATGTATGTATCACACACACATTTGCCACCCTCCCACTCATTGCCAACTATGAGCTTAAGGGCTCCGAAATTTGTTTTACGTTTTGAGAAAATACTGAAGAAAAACACACAAAAAGTTTATCACGCAAATAAAATTCCAAAGAGAGGGAGATTAGGGTGAGAGAGGACGGAAAGAGAGGTATGAGTGAGAAAGAGAGGGATGAGAGAGAGAAGGAGAGTGTAGAAAGAGATCGACGAAGGATAGAGCAGGATGATAGAGAGAGAGAGAGGAAGAAGGATTTAAAATTAATGTAGCGGGGAGCTCGCTGTTTGTCGATTAAAAGGATGTATGGAGAGAGAGGATTGGGATGTGGGGAGAGAATTCGGGATTACGAGAGATGTGTGGTGGAAGTTGTCCACATACTCACACACACACTCTCAAACTCTCATACACACTCTCAAATTCACTCACACTCAGTCGTCTTGAGAGGTTTTTCTTAATGCCACATAATTTACGCTCACAATAAAATTCCCTGCTTAAATGCGAAGCTCGTTACGAGGAGATGAGTTAACAAAAAGCGAGGGGTGACGAAACTAGGGAAAGAGATAGAAGGTGAGGGAAAGAGAGGGAGGTGAAAGAAATCGCGGAGAGAAGAGAAGTCAAGTGAGGAACCCGAAGGGATTTTTGAGAAGATTCTGGAGAACTCGGAGGAGACTCTGGAAGACACGAAACGAGTATCAGAAGCATGTGAAGGGAAGTAGATTAAAGAAAAGAATGTGAAGAAGATTCGAGATCACATTGGAAAAAGCTTTTCGATGAAAATATGAGCGATCGTTAATTACGGCAGAGAGAGATAAAAATATACGAAAAACGAGAGGAAGAAAAACAGAGGCTCTCTATAATCAATAAACCCTTGTGAAAACATGGCAAAAAACACTAATCAGTGTTCATATATGGAAGGAAGAGAGCGAATGATTGTGAGAAAGAGCTGAAATCATGAGATAATCATTCGTGATTCGTGACACGACAGGAAAAAAAGGATTCTTGGTCAGCGGCTGGGAGGCTTCGGGCTGAACTACAGGATAAGAAAAGTTGTGACGAACTACCGCATTTTTCTCGATTTTTGACCACTGTCGACTTCTCGTGCTCGTCTATTTCACGTTCTTTGTACCGTCAGGGTGGCCACACCGGCCCACAGGGTTGCCATCTGGTCATGAGTTGAGTTTTTGCGATCAAGAAAGGAAATTATAGGAAAAGAACAGACAAAAAATAATAATCATAATGATAGTAATGAGTATTTTGTAAATTGAGTTGTGGGGTTGGGTTTTGGGATTTTTGTTGTTTTATTTGTAATTATTGCTTTTGTTATTTTTATTATTGCTGCCTACAACAATTGCCGAATGATGAAGCGTTTCCCACGATTCGAATTCTCATCACATTTTTCCTGTGGTTTTTTCCACGCCTCCTTGTGGGAATTTCTCTACATCTCTCACTCCCTCTCTTTCTCATAATCTCTCTCTCGTTCTCTCAGCTTCTTGTGATTAATGGTGTTACCGAGGGGCAGCCGAGGTTCAATTTACGACGGAAAATTAACCAAAGCCCATCGCCACCTTTTGAATTTCAACCCAATTTTGTGGGTTTTTTTATATGTTTTTCCTCAATTTTTCCGCTCTTTTTCATCCTTCTTTTGCTCTTTCTCTCCGCTCTTTCTCTTCGAGCAAAACGAGTCAAAAATTATCGCCACACATGAGATCGCCTCCGTGCCACGCCTCCAACTTTTCCGCTTGGCCACACATGACCCTTTCGAGTTCTTCGGCTCGTTGGAGTTCAACATCCTGCCTCTGACCATCCTCTGATCCTCCTCTGGCCTTCGTCAAACCCTCCTCCATCCCTCTCAGGACCCTCCAACGCCCCTTCAACGCCACGCCCCATTGTTCATTTTATTTGCAACTCCTGTTCATGGCTTTTGTGCGAGTGAGCGAAAAATCTCAATAAGGATCGAAGGCATTCGATGGACCAATTGTTGGTAATTGGGTGGATGGAATATTTTGGGGAAGGGTTGGAGAGAAGGAAAAGGAGGAGAGAAAACCAGCAGCTCAGGCGGAAAATCCCTACGAGGGAATGCTCACTCACACTCACGTAGGCAGGTTCACAGGATCAGAAAAGGGCGAAGGATGAAAGGAAAAGAATGAGGAAAACGAGAGTGAGAAAAAGGAAGGGAGGGAGAGAAAGAGAGGAAAGGAAAATAAATGTAAAAAAGAAAAGAGAGGTAAAGAAGGAAAAAAAAGTAAAGAAGGAAAAAAAGTCAAGAATTGAAAAAAAATGGATACAGTTTCAATAATTCAAAAATAAAGGCAGATGAATAACGATGATGAATGTTAAGAAATGACTAAAGGAATTTCAGTATGTAAAGAGAAAGATCAAAAAGAGTAGAGTAGAGTAAAAAGAAAAGAGTTGAAAATGAGGGAAGAAAAGTATGTGGGAATGAAACAAGGGAAGGAGATGAAAGGTTGAAAATTGAAATGGTTGAAATAATAAGAAATTAATTGGGAAGGCAAAGTTGAAGAAAATTCTTGAATGCACGATGTGTTTAAGTAAGAAAAAATAATTGAAGAAGAGAAAAAAATTACAAAACTTACAAAAAAAAATAACATGATGATTATTTGGTATTTATTTAATAATTTCATTTATTTATTTAATATAAATTTATGAACGTGTGTGGTTTTTTTGATGGACGTGTGTGTACAGGTGAATGAGAATGTATGTGGTTTTTTAATTTTTATCTACCTTTTTCGTGGTTTTGTATTTTTTCTCTGTATTTTAATTTTAATATGTGTGAGTTGATGTGTGAGTTGTGATCAATTTAATTAACATTGCTGCAATCGAACGAGTTGGATTTTTCTCTCCTTTGTTATTATTTCTTTTCTTGTAGTCTTTTATCTTTGTATTTTTATTTTAATTTTTTTTATTCATTTTCACCGCTTTTAATTACACTTGACAAATCCTTAAAATAAGTGCAGTGAACAAAAAATATTAAATTAAAACTAAAAGAACACAAATGAAATTCACACATTGGGATTTATGACTGTGGAATCGAAGCCCAAGGGGCTGTGGATGGGAGAAAGAGACGACAATATCATCGGGTGAGTTCACTGAAGGAGCCACGATCGCTCCCTCAAAAGAACCTCAAGCCCACTCTCACTCTCACCCTCTTCATATCATTTCTTTCATTTCACCTTTCATTTTTCTCTCACCATTTATATTTCTCTCACCTTTTGTTTTTCTCTGAGAATCTTTTTTTTCTCTTCCCCTAGTACCCTTGATCTTCTCGTTATCATTTCTCTCTTCCTCAATCTCCCTCCCTTTGGATTTCTCTTCTCCACCCCCCTGCCACGCCCTTGTCCCCCCTCTCTGCCACCTCCTTGCTCCACCCCTCACTTTGAGATGCCGGCGGTGACATCATTTTCCCATTTCGCTTCCGTTGAAGCCGTTTTAATCAATTCATATCTCGCGGACTGAAACGCTTCGCTGATTTAAATCGCCTCCTAATGGGATTAAAATGTTGCCGACCAGATCCACATCCACCAGGACTTCAAGCAACACCGGAATATCCTGGCACTCCTCTTCCTCTCTTTCCTTCATCACCGTCTCTTTCCTTCACCTCCCCTCATTTCTTCACCTCAGCTTCTCCTCTTTACTCGGGTGCCTTTTGCTCTGAGTTTCGCAGTTATCGCCTTCATATTTAACCGGCTATAAATATTTACATAAATTTGCATAAAAATCCATCCGCTCATTGTAAGCCACGCCCACCGTCGGACCCCTTCAACTTCTCCTCTCGCTCTCTTTCGCTTTCTCCTTTCAACCCCTCCTTTCAACCCCTTCAACCCCTTCATCCGCTTCCGGTTCTACATCCTTCCTTGTTCCGGAGCTTCCGGTGTGTCTTGGGTCGCCTTCGTCCTTCTTGCCCATTCTCTGTTTCCTTCTCTCTTCGTCTCTTTCTTACGCTCCTTCTCCACTTCATCCTCTCGTTTTGTTGTTATATCCTCCCCCACCGAGGGTCCTGCGAGAGTCCTGTGAGAGTCCTCGACGACGCGCCATTTTGTTTTCGTTTAATTTCTGAAGTGTTTTGAATCTGTTCATTTTAATTGGCTTCTTCTGCGGTTTCCCTGGGAGCCCAAACGATTTCATCTCCTTCTGCTTCTCCACCATCGTCGTTTTCTTTTCTCTCTCTCTCTCTCCTTCTCCTGAACCTTCTCTCCTCCTCCTTAACCACATCGCCACCTCATTCTCTCCTCCCTTCTCTTCACCTCCTTCGTCCACACCGTTCGCCGTGATTGTTTTGGTCCAAGGCCTCTGGTCTCTGGTTCGTGTTCGCCGAATGTTCAGAGACTTCCTTTAATTAACCACTGTCCTTCTCTCTATTTCTGTTGAACTCTCATTCTCCTATCTCTCCACCCATTTTCTCCCTCCACCATCTTCCTCCTTCCACCTTCTTCCACCCTCTTCCTCTCTCCACTCTCCTCCTCATTCTCTCAATCTTCCGCTATCAATCTCTCAGAAGCATAAGTTTCAAGGGATCAGTCGAGAGGTTGCGGTTGGGGTGAATAATAAATTAGACGAAAGCGGTTTCGAAAGTGTTTTTCAAGGAGAATCAAGGAAATTAAGGGAAAGGACGAAGAATGAGAGAGGTGGGGGACAAAGGACAAAATAATTGTAATAATAAATACTGAGTCTTTTTAGACAGCATCGACATAATACAGTTAGTGTAAAGAAATCCGAACCGACCACAATTTGGTGAATCAAATTAGTTAACGAGTTATCCTATTAGAATAACAAAAAGGATATTGAAGTAAAATCGATTAAAAATGAGAAAGACTAAAAAATACAATATAAAAAATTGACATAAAATTATAAACCTCTGCTACAAAATATAGAGAAAAAATATAAAAATAAAATATAATTAAATAGAAATATGAAATGAAGGCAACAAAAATAAATGACTAAATACAAACACAATTACAGAATTAACTTAAACGAATTAAAAATAATAATAATATTGAATCAATAAAAAAAGGCAAAACATTAAACATGAAATGAAAAATCACTGACAAAAAAGAAGGAAAAAAATATGAGTGAAAATGGGACCGAAAAATGAGAGGGAAAAGATAAAAAAGAGTAAAAAAGAGCAAAATATGTTTGAAATAAAGCAAGAGCAAAAACAGAACAGAGAGAACCAAAACAAAAATAGAGAGAACAATTGAGTGATTAAAAAAGTGTAAAAAAAGAAGAGGCTGAAAATTTTGTTTTTCAGCCTCTTCTTTTTTTACACTTTCCATCCAATCCAATCCAATTATCCATCCAATTAAGACTTCCAGAGAAATTGAGAGAAATCCAAAAATCCAGCGAAATTGAAATATTCTCATTCTCTTCAACCGCGCCTCCTTCTACCTCTCCTACGCCCCCTTCGCCCTCTTCCTTCAACCTCCCTCCCTCCCTCATCCACCACAAAGGGCATCTCGAGGATTCTCCGGCTCGGGAAACAGATCGGAAATGTCAACTTTTCGTTCCGTGTCATATGTCAAACGGCAGCAGAACCGGCAACAGCCAGACAGACAGACGTCGGGAAAGAAGGAGAGAGGGAGAGAAAGAGAGGGAGTGAGAGAAGAAAATAGTGCAAAACATTGTAGTGTCGGGAGTTAGTGAAAGAGAAGGAGAGGGAGCGAAAATAAGATGGAAAAAAGATGGAAAAGGAAGAAAAAAACAATTAAAAAATAGGAAAGAAAAAATAATAAAAAGTCGAAAAAGAGAAAAAAATAAGAAAAAATTAAAGAAAGAAAAAATAAATAAGAAAGAAAAATGCAAAGAGGGGAGAAATGAAAAAAAATGTAAAAAGAGAGGGAGAAAAAATAGAGAAAAAAACAAGAAAACATAGGAAAATAAAAGAAAAAAAGAGGAAAAATAGAAGAAAAAGGGAGATAAAAAAAGTATACAACTCTGTCTGTGGCAAAAACGGAAAAGTTTAGCAAACAATGCAATTGTGAAGCATCCGGCCTCAGCCGCCGTCGCCATCGTCGCCACCACTCGACACGAGGCGTCCTGGAGGCGACACCGTTGCCAACGACGCCGAGTCTTCCTCTTGGTCCTTTTCATCCCCTTCGTCTTCTTCGTTCTCATCAACCTTTCCGTCCTCTTTGTCCTTATCGTCCATGTCGTCCTTCCGTCGTTTTCGTGTCACGGATGCGCCTGCAAGCATTAATCTTCGCGCATATCAATGATTGGACGGAAATTGCACGTAATTTTTGGGGGCAGGAAGAGCTGTTCTCCATCTCTTTCTCACACTTACAATTCGTCGTTCTCTCTCACTCTTACTATTGGTCGTTCTCTCTCTCTAACTTACTGTTGGTTGCTCTATCTCTCACACAAACTGTTGATCGCTCTCTTCATCTCAACAGCTCTATTTTCCTTCTCTCTATATTTCCCTTTTTCACTCCACTAGTTTCCCTTTCTCACTAGCTCTATCTTTTCTTTTTCTCTATCTATTTCTCTCCTCTAGTCTATCTCTCTCTGTCTTTACTTCCCTCTCCATCTCTGTCTCTACTTCCCTCTCCACCTCTCTCTCTCTCTCTACTTCTCTCTATATTTCTCCTTCATTTCCCATCATCAACCCATCTTCTTCCTCCTTCTAACTGTCTGTTTGTCTGTCTCTCTTCGTCTATCTCTCTGTTTCTCTCTGTCTCTCTCTGTCTCTCTTTCTCTCTGGTTTCTTCATCTCGTGTGAAGTGTTGCCAATGCGACGTGCAGTGAGCCTCGCCCCCCGCCTCCCGCTCACGTCCTTTGGAAAGTTTCTTCTCGTTGCTTATCGCACTTTGACTCCACTCCTCTTCCATCCCTTTACCTCTCTCTCTCTCTCTCTCTCTCCATCATCACCCCCTTCATCCTTTTCCTTCTTCACCATCATCCTCTTCCTCCTCTCTCATTCGTTCGTATTGCTAATCGTTTGCACTTTGACAGTTTGTTGCCGACACTTTGTGTGCTTCCCGAGCCCGCATCATTCCTTCGTCCACGAAAATTTCCATTCCCGAAAATTTTGCATCCTTCTAACATTTTCACTCACCTCAATTTTCCACCAACCACCAACCTCTTGGAACCACCCCCACCTCCCCTTTATGTCCCTGAAACTCTCGGTGGAACTTTAAATAATACAATTAAGTAAAAATTACTGGAGTTCAAATGTTTTTCTAATACATGTACAGCACTTGAACAACATTTTCCATCTACATAATAACAAATTTCCATATGAGTAGAAAAACAATCCGCATGAGAGGTAATAAATATTTTTGACCCCGATAGCCTGATTTCATAGCTAAATATTATATAAATTAAATGCAAATATAATATAAATTAAATCAAGAAAACATAAACTAAATCTGGAAAATATAAATTAAATCAAGAAAATATGTATTAAATCAAGAAAATATGAATTAAATCTAGAAAATAAATAGAAAATTTGTTTGGGGAAGGTTTTCAGGGTTTTCAAAGTTTTAGAAGGGTTTTAAAAGTTTCAGGATTTTCGAGTTTTCATGGTTTCCAAGTGATTCTTTCATCTCAGAAACTCTCAATATAGTTATTCTAACTATTCTCTATTGTATTTTGTATCAAATAAAAATTTTAAGAGAACCCTGATTTTCCCTAATACCTATGTTGGAAGCTCCGGAAGTCTCGAATAAATTCCTTGGCCAACTGTGGTCAAAGTGTTTCCAAATGTCTGTGAAAACTATGGGGAAACAAAATACAAAAGGAGACGATGGAAGAAGGTGGATGAAGTTGGAAAAAGATTGAAGAAGGTGCATAAGAACAAGGTGGATGATAAGAAGAGCCAGCAAAAGAAGAAGAAGAAGACAAGTCCATGGCAACATGCGGAGAACTCAAAAAACTATGCAAATTTTAAAGTTTCGCTCAAGCGAAGCAAAGTCGAGATTTTTGTGAATATTTCATCCAATAATTGCTTGCGTAAACTTTGCGAAACTTAATAAAGAGAAAGAGAGAGCGAGAAAGGGAGAGAGTGAGAGAGATTGAAGTCGGCTGCCAACAGACTCAGAGAGATACACGCATAGAAACCAAAGTCCTCGTCGTCGTCGTCGTCAAAGGACGAAACTACTCGAGAAGGACGTCAAACGGAAGGACGATATCTACTTCCGCAAGATGGCGCAGCACCTGAGACATGGCGACTCCTCCACCTTCTCTCTCTTTCTCTCTTCCTCCTTCTCTTCTCCTTCTCCTTGTGGAAACATGTCAGGTTCTTCCGAGAAGAAGTTAAGAAATTTTCATTTCTTGCAATGAAACTAAGGTTGAATGAGAGAGAAAGATCTTAGTGTAGCCTGAATGAGAGCGAGATGGCAAGATAGTGAGAGGGAAGATGGCTAGAAGAGTGAGCGAGATAGAGCTAGGTTGCGGCGACTCTTGACGAGAGCCATCGACTCGTTGACACTCGGACGACTCACGTTTGATTCCGAGACTCGAAGTTGATTTCGTGACCAAGGGGGCGGAGACGAGGGGCGTGTCTGGCGGTGGAGTCAAGTGGGCGTATGAGTGTATGTTTGAATGACTCTGTGTGTATGCAAGTGTGATAGTGAGTGTGATGTGTTCAACGGAAATGTGTTGATTGTGACATGGGGAAAAGTTTTAAACAAACACTCGAAGAAAAGACTTCTTCAAAAGAGGAGAAGTAGGGTGAAGAGAAAGAAAGTGAGAGAAAGAGAATAAGAGTAAGAAGCCGATGTAGAGCAAAAGAGACAGAGAACGACGTCCTCAACTCTCCATAAATCACCGCCCGAGCGATGCCAAAGCCAAAGTCGGGAAGTTGTTTTCACAAGAATTCAAAACTAAGCACTTTGAGACTTTGCTGGGAGCTCGAAGTCGACACGAATGTGATGATGTCGAGTCTTTTCTCCACTGTGTGGGGATTGGGGCGAATAAAAAAATATATGAGTACAGAAAAAAAAAAAAAATAAATAAAAAATAAAAATAAGAAATAAAAAAAAATTAAAAATAAAAAATTAAATTTAATAATATTTAAAAAAAATATAAAAACACTCCAAAATGTAAAAATAAGAAAATATGTCAACCAAATACAACAACAACAAAATATAAAGAATAAATAAATAAAATATAAAATATATTAAAAATATATGAAAATAATATAAAATATATAAAAAACTACAATAAAAAAAAAATTAATAAATAGAATATAAAAGATATTATAAAAAATATATACAAAAAACCAATATATTAAAATAAGAAAAAATATATATAAAAAAATAGAACAATAAAAATATATGAAGAAATATAAATAAATCAAAATATAAAAGGTATTAAAAAATAAAGAAGAAAAAAAACCAAAATTTCAAAAATAAAAAGAAATTCATAATAAAAATTGTATTAAAGAAAACATAAATAAAGTGAAAAATATGAATGAATTTATCCGAAGTTTTTCAAAGCTTTTGCGGAACCCAGTTGCGAAGTGAGAAAAGAAAATTGACTCGAAATCAAAATGGTTTCCTTGAACACAAAACATAAACTCCGGAAGTCTGGGAGTCCGGGAGTCAGCACCCTTAGATTCTCCTCCTCAGATCCTTCTTCCCAGATCGTCCTCGCCTTGAACTTTCGTCCCAGAGAAATTGAAAACAACTCTGTGGAAACTTTCGTTGATCTAATGAGGTCATGAGAATGAGAAGAAACTACTGTTGACGATTGTTGACGATAGTTGGCGACCCATTCCACACGATTCCATAACATTTCACACAATTCTACAACATTCCACTAAATTCCACAAAATTTCACACAATTTCTACAACATTCCACTCCACTTCCACTTCCCATTCCACCCCACTCCATTCCATCCATTCCGTTCCACTTCGCTCCGTTTCGCATCGTTCCAACAACGAGACGAACTAATTAAAGCTTTTTGCTTTGTTAAACTTCCGAATTCTTTGGGTTCTCCTTCTTCCTTCATCTCACTCTCTGTCTCACTCTCTCTCTTTCTGTCCTCCTCCAAAAACAAATAGGAAAAGGCAAATAATGTTTTCATATTTGGGCGACGAAGCCACGCCCCTCAGTCCCCTCCGCCCTCCCTCCGGCCTCCTTGGTCGAAGTCGATTCCAAAGTCGTAGCGAACTCAAGTGCTTTTAAATGTTTCTCTTTGAGGATTTGGCGGAACTTTCGACAAACCTTTCAGGACTTTTGGCAAGGACTTTTTCTCCCACTCACTCTTGCACTCAGCACCTCGCTCTCTCCCTCTCTCTCTCTTGCTCTCTCCCTCCCTCTCTCTCTTGCTGCCCTCCTTCCATTGGCTTTCGGAAGCTGAGCATCGAAATCCTCGTGCTTCGGTAACAATTCGAAACATGGCTGCGTTCCGGAAGTTTGACAACATCCGGTCGCCATGACGAACGCCCGCCATCTGTCGGAATGGATTCCTCTTGTTATTGTTGTTCTTTTTATTGTTTTTGTAATTTTTCTCTCCTTCGTTTTGACCTTTGGTTTTGCTTTTTGGGTTTGTTTTGCTTTCATTCTTTTTTTTTTTTCCTTTCTCTTATTTTCTTCCCTTTTATTGTAAGGGATTTAATTAAAAAGCTCGGCGATCGAAACTTTTCGTTGTCGAACTGAGAATTATTTCTTAATTAAAATGCTCCCAGAAAAATAACTCGAATTCCTCTCTGGTCAATCTCTGCTGGGCTAAATTTCATTTCTGAGTCCAATCCTCCAAAAGCTCTTGGCTGGTTGTCCTTGGTAACAAATGCTCTCAGCTGGGCTTCAATCAGTAGTTTGGAAATCAAATTGCGACGACTCATCGTAGGCAATAATTAATGAAGTCGATGGCGAGATTTCACTACCTTGACCCACTCCGAACCTCTTTGACCCACCCTGACTCATCCGAAAAGCACTCCAGACAAAGGTAAACTCAGATTTTATGACGTCACGTCGTCTCGTATCATCTTGTCTTCAGGTTGATCATCGTCATCATCACTCAATCGCAGATACAAGTTAAAGGATAACGAGTGCAATAAAAATGAATTTCAAATGGTTCTCACAGTCAAGGGATGAAGAGGAAGAGAAAATAAGAGATGGGAAGAGATTCTGAGGGGTCAACGAAGACGATTGGCCACAAAAATATATAATGAACAATATAATGACTTAAATTGATTAATTTCCATAAAATAATTAATTGATTTTCTTTAAATTTAATT
This sequence comes from Coelopa frigida, assembly GCA_017309665.1. Taxonomy (NCBI): domain Eukaryota; kingdom Metazoa; phylum Arthropoda; class Insecta; order Diptera; family Coelopidae; genus Coelopa; species Coelopa frigida. The sequence goes on from CM029564.1 coordinate 27,138,901, forward strand.
TTAAAAGTACAAAAATTAGAAATAAATAATTAAAAGTTCTATCCATTACTTAAAGTGTTTTCCTTTCATTATCCTTCACGACCTCAATTTTCTTGAAAACTCTCTTGCCGGATTCTTCGACTTCCTTTAAGAGAGTCGTTCTTCATCTGGCTTCGTTATTCCTTCGTTCCTTCGTCTTATCATCACTCCCTTATTCTCCCTTCTTTCCCCCAATCACCCTTCCTTCTCTCTTTTCGTCTCTTTTCTTATCACTTCCATCTCTTCGCCTCCTCCCTTAATGGTACTGTGTGAGAAAACCCCGCTTAATCCCCACCAACAACACTAAATCAGCCCCATAAACAACGGTAATTTCTGATACCAGACATCCTTTTTTTTCCACTTCCGGTTCGGGTGGCCTGAGCTTCCTTTTTCTTTTCTTCTTCCTGCCGACCACTTCTTCTGACCACTTTCTTTTTTCTTCCTTCTCTCTTCGTCTTCTCTTCGTCCTCCCTTCCTCCTCCTTTTCCATTCACTTCTCTCATCCTTTTCCTTTCTCCTTCCTCTTGTACACACTATAATCTGATTAAGATCAAAGGATTTTTCCAATGTTTTTCTCTCTCTCCAAAACATCGCCATCTCCTTCACCTCCATTGTCTTCTTTATCCAACTTCTTTTGTTTCGGTGACGAAGTTTTTTTTCTCGATTTTGTTTTGGTTTTTTAAGTCCCTTCTAATCCCCGAAAATCAATCAATTTGTTGCCAAAGCTCGTAAGTCACGAGATTTTAATCACCGCCGGAATTATTTCTCGAGGAAACGAGGCCGCGAGACCGCAATAAAACCAAGAACCAGACCCAGACTCAGAGCCAGAATCGGTGGATGGAGGTCGTCGAAGGAGTTCGAGGTCGGTATGTTGAAGAAGAAGAGGGAGGCGAAAATCTGATGGAGGGTGGTTGGTTTTAGTCGAGAGATGGAATTCCTGGGATTTGGGGTCATGCGGAAACGGATTAGCTTAAGAGTCGGCGAAATCCTTCGGGTTTCGAAGGGATTCTCGCGGCCAGCTAATTAAATGTGGAGGATTCTCTAAAGAGAGAGCGAGAGAGAGCGAGCTTAAAGGAAGTTTTGGAAAGGGAGGTGAGGATAATGAAGTGAAGAAAATGAGATGAATAAAATGAGGTGAGGAAAGTGAAAATGGGATAGAATAAGAAAAAATGAAAAGAATGAAAAAAATGAAAAAAGTTGGAATTGAAATTAAGAAATTTGAAAACAATGAAATTTGAAACAAATCAAAAAGTACAAAAAAATAAAAAATTTTAAATTCAAAAAAAGTAAAATTAAATTAAGTAATATTAACTACTACTATTTTAACTACTGCTACTACTACTATTATCTAAAAAAATTGAAAACCAAAAGAGTTAAACTCAAAAAATAAATGCAAAACCTTAAAAGAGAAAATAAAAAATTTTAAATCAATGGAAGTGAAAATAAGAAAATTAAATGAAATCAAGAAGGATAAATAAAAAAAGAGAAACGGTATAAAAAAATTAAAAAAAACCCAAAAAAAAAGTGAAAATCAAAAATGAAAACAAAAAGAATGAACACTTAAAAATTGTAGAATCAAGAAATTATAACCTAGAAAATGAGGACCAAAAAATTGAGAATCAGTGTTCAAGACATAAATTGTTTAATTAAATTTCTCCAACGAATTGTGCAGAGAGTCGAAAAGAGGAATGTGTTTAAAGAATCAAGGATTCTTTATTGTCCAGGAATGTTCTGTCCTTTGTCCAAGCTGAGCACGAAACATTCTTCCTTTGAATCTCCGAAAAGAATGCAAAGATCAAGCGGAAGCAAGAGTCGAGAACTCCATAAAAAAAGGGGATCCCGGAGAGAGGGAGATTGAGTGAAAACAATTAACAACCAGATTAAAGGTAGTCTCTCACTACTTCACTCTCTTTCTCTCTCACTTTCTTTCTCTCTCTCTCACTTTCACTCATTCTCTCTCTCTCACTTTCACTCATTCTCTCTTTCTCTCTCTCTCTCTCTACCTTATTCTACCATCCTCTCTATCTACATCTTTCCGCCTACATATTTTTCTACCTCGATCTCCTTTTTTCTTCTACCTCTTTCTACATCTCTATGCTTCCTTTCTCCCTCTCTCTTCTGTGCCTCTGTCCTTCTCCATTAGCTTGGAAAGCAGAGCATACGAAGAACAAGCCGAAGAACATTTGTCAGGCTGAAAGCAGTTGACAAAATCGTAAAGCTCGAGTGGTGCGTGTGGACCTCAGTGAAATTTGAGAGGGCGACAACAAAAAATTCGCATCGAGCTTTCAGGAACCTTTTGAGGAGAACAATGAGGTGGGAGAAGAGGGAGAGAGAGAAGGGAGAAGAGGAAAAGAGAAGGAGGATGTGAGGTGTCCTTGTATGGAGTAGGATTTTATGGACGACATATTCCAACATCCTCCAATCGATCCCTCGAACTCTCGAGATGCCGGCTCACTTTGCATGGGTCTACATCGATCTCTCTCTTTCAATACCTCTCCATTACTATCTCTCACCATCACTCTCTCTTTCTCTTTCTCTCTTTCTCTTTACCTCTGTGAGTGCCTCCATCACTCTCTCTATTTCTGTCACTCCTTCCGTTCCACTGGGAAGAACAGAGTGTGTGTGAGAGTGAGTTAGTGTGCTATTGAATGAGTTGGTGTATGTGAGTGAGTTTGTGTGTGTGTATGAGTGAGTTGATGCGATGATGTGTGTGTGTGAGTAAGTGTATGTATGTGGGTGTGAGTGGTCGTCCTATCGGGCCTTCAGGACAAATAAATTATCAATAAAAATGACACACTTTGCGAAAGTGACCAGCATCGAAGCAAAAGGATGTGGAGAGAGATAGAGAGAGAGCGAGAAGGAGAAGGAAAGGAGAAGGAGAAAGGGAGGGATATAGACAGAGAGAGAGAGAGAGAGAGAAAGGAGGGATCGAAGCAGTGAAAACGATGGCAGCGATGCCGACTGAGACAGAGGCAGCGACAAAGGTTTCAACAGCGGCAGCGGCAGCAGCAGCCGACGTCATCAGGATGAAGCCGAAGTTGAAGCCGTTTGTCCTTCGTCGGATGAGGCTTACATCGAAACTCATGCCTATGTTGCTTGGTGTTGGTATATGGATAGAAGTATATGTGTGTGTTTGTCTGTCTTTGTGATGTTCGCATTGTTGTCCAGCACATAAAAAGGATGAGAAGAAGGATGAGGTTGAGGATGAGGAAGTGGTGTAGGATGATGATGATGATGAGGATGATGATGATGATGAGGAAGAGGTGGAAGATGACGAGGACGATGGTGAGGAAGAGAATGAGGTGAATGGAGGAAGAACGAGAGATCGGACAGAGATGACATGAGAAATCCTTTTGCAGCCTCATGAAACCACATGACATCTTAAGTAGAAGGTTCATAGCATAGGATGGTGATGTTTGTTGTTGTTTGATTGTTGTTATTTTTTTTGTTAGTGTTGTTCTGCTATGAATTTTGTTCATGGCCTTGGTCTTTTTTGTTGTTATTGTCATTGTTGTTCTTTTTGTTGGTCTTTTTTTTTCCTTTTCTTATTGTCGTAGATTTTGTTGTTTTTCTAGCTGTTTTGTTGTTCTAGTTCTAGTTGTTGTAAATGTCATCGTCATTTGCTGGTTTTTGCATCTTGCCATCAACATCAACGTCATCGTGAAACTTCTGAATCGACAGGAGTCGAGATGGAGATGAAGAGAATGATAGAGTAAGAGAGAGAGAGATAGAGATGAGTGAGATAGAGATGAGTGAGATAGAGATGAGAGTGATAGAGAGATGGAAGAAGAGACAGAGAATGAAATAGAAAGAAGAGTAGGACCGAGTGAGATAGAGTGAGAAGAAGGAGAGATAGCATGAGAAGAAGAAGAAGAGATAGCATGAGAAGAAGATGTCCTTTGATTCATTCGAAGCGATTTTAATGCGAATCCTCATTATCGTTGGTTTGTTGTTGTCTGAAGAGTCTTGTTGTAGCTCTCATTGTTGTTGTTATTGTCATTGTTCATTTTGGTTGTCCTTAATTTTATGAATATTTGTTGTTGTTGTTGTCATTGTCATCATCATTGTTCTTGTAATAGTGCTTTTTCCTGCTCTTAGTTTGAAACTTTCGACGCACATCCGAAAGGATATTCCTAAAATCATCGCAGAGTGTTGGAAAGAGAGAGAGAGACAAGCCCAGAGAGGGAAGGAGAGGGAGAATATAAAAGATATAAAGATGAAGAGGAAGAAGATGGATAGTGAGAGAGATAAAGAGTCTCTGCCTCGTTAAGGGAACCTTCGTTCCATCGAGAGATGAAACAAAATTACCGACGAGTGCGAAATTTGAGATTCTCCTCAATTCTGAAGCTGCCTTGACAAAGCCATGGGTTTTTCGGATTGATAGATCGGTCTCATTGACTCTTGAAAGGGTTTCGGGTAACGAGTTGGATTTTGGTAACATGCATTATTCTTGATTACCCACAATGGACCCTTTCTTTCACTTCATTTTTCTCCAATTAACTCTCATTTCTCTCTCTCTCTCTCTCTTTCGCTCACTCACTCACTCACTCTCAATCTCTCTCATTCCCTCCCTCTCCTTTTCCTTAATTTTCTTCCTTTCAGAAAAATCTTCTAAAATTGTTTTTTTTTCGTAAATTTTTCTCTGCAGAAATTGCTGCTGTTTCTTCTTTTGCTGCATTTCATGTGTTGAGGTTTTTCACCAAAAATTTATTACCTCTCCATTATCCTGCCAATCTCTTTCACACACTCGCCTCTGCCCCGTTTTAACGTCCCCTTTTCCTACTCTCTCTCTCTCTCTCTCACCATCATCGCGCTCGCGTGGCCTCTGCTGACCTAATTAAGCTCTTGTTTTATTTACAATTCATTTAAATTATTTACCTTCGACGCATTGTGAGAGAGAAAAGAGACGGTGACTGGAAAAGAGTGAAAGAGAGAAAAGAGAGAAAGAGAGAGAGAACGAGAGAGAAAGAGAACACAACAATGCGGTTAAGTGTGCTTGTGTGCGTGTGTGTGTGTGACACGGGCATAAATTTCCACCTTTGGGATCTGTGAGAAATAAGCTTCAGCACACACAGAGCTGCCACCCGGAAGCGGGGAAATAAGTAACAGGGTTGCCACATTGTCAGATGCTGCGCCAGAAAGAGATTGTCAATTGTGCCTTCTAACTCACATGTGGTCTCTTTCTATCACTATTTCTCTCTGTTTCTTTCAAGAACTTTTCTACATGAACTCTTCATAATTTTTCTAAATTTATTTTTTAACTTTTTTCATCTACCTTTTTCATTACTATCGGATTTCAATATTTTTAGCTTTTAGAATAGTTTTTCTTCTCTCTCTCTCTTTCTTTCTTTTCTCCCTTTCTCTATATCTCACATTCTCAATATATCTCTATCTCTCTTATTCCCTCATCGATTTCATATAACGTTGTTGCCTTTTTCAGTGCGAGAAAACAAGAGAATCGCGAGAATCCCACTGATGGACGAGTCTCTGGTGGGTCCTGGGGTTGGAGAATCGGGTGGTTGGAGGCTTTGAAAATTGGTGGCTCTGCGGGGTTGGGATCCACTCAATAAAGCTGTCCATTTGTTTCCGCTCTTAATGCGCATAGGAAATATACGATCGTGGAAATACGAAATTATTTCCTCTTGCATGAATTTCACTCGTTCTTGTAATCTGAAGTTATTATCATTTTATATTTCATTTAATGTTTTATATATTTTTTTTATATATTTTTTATTACATTCTGAGATTTATATTATTTTAATTTGATGATTTAATGTTGATTAAGCATTATTATGCTGAGAATTTTTGATTAAGAAAGTCACTTTGATATTCAGAAAATATCAACTAAACGAAAATACTATTTTTAATATTTTTTTATATTTAGCAAATAAATTGATTTAAGGTAATTTGATAACTGAAAATTGTTTGGCAATTGCAATTGGAGCCTAATTCTAAAACAAATATGATCAAGTAAAAATATTCCACAATTTCTCTCGCAGAGATTTTCTCATATCAAAATTTTCCTCTTTTAACATTTTTCAAATTCTCTACTTTTGTTGAAAAAGTTCTTCATTTATTTTTTTTCCTTTTTTATTTTATTTTTCTGTTTTTTAATTATTAATCTAAATTAATTATATTTTAAATCTTATATTTTTTTCATTTTTTTCTTCAAATATTTGTTTGCCTCCAATTATTTTTATCAATTTCTCTTCTCCTGATTTGTTATTACCGTTCTTCTACTTCTCTTCCTCTATTTCCCTTCATCTAATTCTCTTCTCCCATTTCTCTTTTCCACCTGGTTTTTCACCTTCTGAGTGATTCTCCCCCAGCCGCACCCTCACCTTCGGAAATCGTCGTAAAACTCTTGTCGCATTACGATCCTGATCCCGATCGCAATTTCCTTTCACATTCACGAGGTCCTCGTCCACTAGCCCATATTGCACAAAACTCTCCGGGGGCCATTAGATGTGTGTGTTTTATGCGTACGCCCGCCCCCAAACTCACTGCAACCACGCCCCCGAACGACTCCACGCCTCTCACCCACATCACGACACACGACCTCCCCCCGCCCACTTCATACCAGCAGCTGCGGACCATGTCAATGTCCACATCGACCCAGTCATAATCCCACTCATGCCACGCCCCCTAGAGGGTGGGGGAGGGAGGTCGTTGGTGGGCTAATCCAGCGTCTGAGCAAATGAAATGAGAGAGTCTCGTGTTTGTCCTTGCTCAAGGATTCAGGTTAATATCGTGCTTGTTTTACTTTTGATAGGAGGAGTGAGGGAGGGAGAAGAAGGAGCGAAGAGAATCGAGAAGGTGTTGAGAGAAGAGCGAAAGAGGGTGAAGAGAACAAGAAAGATTGAACAGAAGATGAAGAGGAACAGAAGATGTAGAGAAAGAGAAGAGAATGGAGGATAATCAAAAGTGAGAACAGTCGTCGTTTTGATTCCTTTCTGGGTCACGATTTCCGACTCGGGATCGGGAGAAAACCGAGGTCAGCTGCTGCTGATGATTTACAACCACGCCCAATCCTCATTCTCATCCTTCATTTCATTCTCCGTCTCATCCTCCTTCTCCGCCTTTGTCTACTCTTCCTCCTCTTTCCACCCACTTGAATGAATCATTAAAGTGCTCGAAATTCCGGCGAGAATCCAAATGCGTTTCACCATCAACTTCTCCACCATCTTCAATAGTCATCATCCTCTCCAACATCCTTCATCCTCCCCCATTCTCCTTCTTCCACCCTCCCCACCCTCCTCTCATCACCTCCCACAAGCACCGCCCAACACAAGTCAAGGCAAATCGTTTGCTAAATTAGAGGCAAACCGCAGAAAACTCATTTCGAATGGCGACATAAAAGTTTGATATCGTCGTCCCAGGCTACCTATTAGATCAATAAATTATGCCGAAAATCCGGCAACATTGGCCCCTCAAGCCCAGAGGTTGCCATGGGGAGATAGATCGAGACATTTTCTTTTTTTTTGTCACTGAGAACTTCAAAGCGATGGAGTAGAGAATGGGAATGAAAGGAAGGAATTTGGAGATTATGAAGGAATTGGCAGGAAATGAAGAATTTTAGGAGAAGGGATAAACTCTAGGGAAACGGCAGAAGTCTGGAAAAGCTCTGAGGAACCGAAAAATTTGACACATTAGGGGAATGGAATAATTCGAGACATCAGGAGGATAGAAAAATTCAAGACGTCGTGGAAAGAACACCTCTGGGACGTTAGAAAGACTCGAAAAAGTTGAAAAGACTAATTTTGATGGCACCAGGTGACATAGAAAAGGCAAACAGCCCTCGATAGTGAAGTATAAGAGAGACAGAGGATGATAGAGAGGGAGGGAGAGATAGAGAGATAGAGAGAGAGAGAGACAGAAAGTGAGACCGAGTGAAAATCATCATTAGAAAGAACGACAGACGAAGAAATCAACACCAAAATCGAAAGAGATAGAGATGTAAAATTCCGAGAAAAATTTGCTCTGGGCTTTTCTCTCTCTTTCCCTCTTTAACTACCTCCCTCTTTTCCTCTATGGCTGCCTCCCACTTTCCTACCCTCCCTCTCTCTCCCCCTCTTCACACACACATGATGTTCATGAGCCCATTAGCAGCTGAAGCCTCGGGCCCAAAGGAATCGATGTCCGTTATCCGTTGTCACCCACGGGACGAGGAAAGTTTTTCTCTCACCCAACTCTGGTCAGGGTTCAAAGGACGATGGGTTTTAAACGATTTATTTTCGAAGGAAATCTTCGTATTCTCTGAAGTATCCTTCATGCTATCAGGAATATGATGGGTGGACGAAAGGAGGAAGGAAGTCCAAAAGAGACAGGAAGTCGATTGGAGGGAAGAGAACGAAATGAGGTTGAGGACGAAAGGAGAAAGAGAAGTAAAGAAGGAAGGGGACGAAAGATAGATAGACGAGGTAGTAGAAAGGATGAAAGGAGAAGATGAAGAAGAAAGAGCCTAGAAGGCACGTCTGGGCTTGCTACGAGCTCTGGCTCGAACCGAGCAGCGCAAACATATTCAATTTATTGGCCATATAAATTTTTTGGCATCGGAACATGACTCAGATTAGCGTTCGATGCCACTGGGGATCATTGGCAGCAGATGGATATTGCTGAAGAGGGAGACGAAGAGTGCAAAAGAGAGGTAAAGAGGGTAGAAAAGAGGGAGAGTGGGAGAGGAGGAAATGAGGGACGGCGGGTCTCTGGAGTGAGTTGGGTGAAGGCCGTGCAGTGGTTTCTGATACGTGTTTGGGTCAAGAGTGATATATTAATGCGGTGAAATTTATGAGCCACGAACTCTGGTGAGAGTGAAAGGGGATGAGGAAAGAGGAGAAGAGAGAAAGAGGAGGAGAAAAAAGGAAAAACAGAGGATTCGAGCAAGAGAGATGGTGAGGGGAAAACAGGTTGAGAGGAAAAGAGTTTGAGAGAAGAAGAGAGATTATGAGAAATCCACTGAAAAACTAAACCCCAAGTCAAAGAGTGAGAATGATAGAGAGTGAGAGATAGATATTGAGTGAGATAGAGTGAGTAAGAGAGTGAGGTAGAGAGAGATAGAGAGTGAGTTAGAGAGAGTGAGTGGGAGACAAATGGATCGATGATGCAGCAGGAAGTTCAAGTGGAGCAGAATCTGCAAATATTTCACTGTAAGCAGATTTAATCCCATTGAAACATAATATTTTAAGTGATTGAATAAAAAAAAATTCAAGAAGTTATGCATATTACATGGTTAAAAAATATTTACACCATAAATCATAATCCTTTTTTTAATTGTACATTTAATTTTTTGGTTCAATGCTTAACTTTTTTTTTTGTTTTAATATGGATAAAGATTTGTATGTATTTTTAAATTCAATACGTTTTACTAAAATTTTGAAATTTTTATTTGAAAATACATTTTTGATTGTCAAAAAAAATTTGTATAACGAATTAATTCTTAAAAGAAAGGAAAGATTTTCAAAATTAATTTTTAATACAAAACAATACTTTTTTTGCATTTATATACAAATTTTTGAATTTTTTTTAAACTTATATTTTTTATTTTACTGTTTATTTTTTTCACGTTTTTGTTTATATATTTTCAATTCATATTTTTCTATTATATTTTCTTGTATGGTTTTAATATGAATTTAAGTTATTTTGAGCTTTTTTAATTAAAAGAAATACTTGAATACTTTTTAAATAATTTTAGCATTCCATTGTATGAGATAATGAAACAAAATCCTATTGCGGTTTAATAGAAAATAGAAAAAAATAAACAAAAAGATGAGTACTTCAGCTTTACCTCCGGCACCTCTCGGCAGGGTGAACACGACATATCCTTTAAATAGAATTTCTGAACACAAAATAAACTCCATCAAGGACGAAGTTTTCTGCTGCTGGCGATGGGAAAATGTCTACTATGTTGTTGTTGTTGTTATTATTATTATTGTTGTATTTGATGTAGTTGTTGTGTCTGTGGTTGTTGTTGTTTCTATGGTTTTTGTTGTTGTTACTATGGTTGTTTCTACGGTTGTTGTTGTTGTTATTATGCTAATGGTTATGGCATTAGCCTAATACAGTTGTTGTAATTTTTGTTTCAGGCAATCCGTCGTCGCCTCTTTTTACGATTTTTAAATCACGTTATCATGTCGTAGAACAAACAGTTGAATGGAGGAGGAGGGGAAAAAAAGAGAGAGATGTAGAAAATTGGTAGACAGAGAGATCGGAGATAGAGAGAGACAGAGAAAGAGATATAGAGTACAATTGTAGAGATAGAGAAGAGTCGATGGCTTTAAAAATAGGGTGAGAAAAACAAATAAAACATGAAAAAGCCATTATGAAAATTCGCGTGAAAAGCCGAAAGAATTTACTATGAAAGAGAGAGGGGAGATGGGGCAGACGAGGGAGATGAGGAAGAAGAGGGTGATGAAGAAGAAGGAGAATGAAGGAGGAAGACTGCGGTAGGAGAAAATAAGGGAGAAAGGAGGAAATGAGCGAATTCGATAATATTTTAGCTACTTCCATAGATCAATGGTAAGAGCTTCGATAGTAAAAAGCTTCAATAACCAATAGAGATATAACAAAACCCGATTAAAGTAATTTCTATGACTTTAAAACCCATCAATAAATTTTATTCTGGAAATTTGAACTCCTTGTCGATCTTTCAACACCTCCAGTAGATTCCTTCAATCGTCCTTAAGTCGTCCTCGTCGTTTTTAAAGCGACCTGGTTGTCCTTCGTGCTTTTTTCTTACTTTAATGGACCTCGGATACTTGCGAACAATGAATGCTTCAGATTCACATCGACTTCGGACTTCAGACAGCCGACTTCACTTCACTTCATTGCTATCATCATCATCAGCGTCGTGAGATTCTTTGCTATCATTGTCTTCTTTGTGAGATTCTTTTGTATCATTATCATCATCATTGTATATTTCCAGAAGAAGCTTCGTAAATTTGAACAATATCATAATCATAGTTTTCATCGTAAACTGAACTAAAATCATCATCATCCTTTTGAGCTTCACTAATACTATCATCATCTAGTCTATCCTTAATACCATTATAATCGTGAGTTTCTCGAATATCATCATCATGAGTTTCACTATCATCATATTCCATATTCATCATCATCACTATCATCATGACCATCATCTCCACCATCGTCGTCGTCGTCATGGACTCCTCTTTGATGGAATTTTCTATGTTTTCTCGCACTTCTTTCGCATGGAATTTTCCACATTCCTACTCCTACATCCTCCTCCATCATCTTCCTCCTTCATCTTCTTCCTTTCCTCCTCCACTTTTCGTCCTCATCCTTCGTCCTCCATTTCCTTTCGTGCTCGTCCTCGATCTGTGTTTCTTGGAATGCTTTCTCGCACTTCAGGCTGCCGGTGTCGAAGGATGTGAGGAGAAGGATGAGGCGAAAGTGATGAAGAAGGAAAGAGAAGAGTGATGGAGGCATGCAAAGAATGAGAGGGAAGAATGAGAAATTGCTGACACTGTATCCTCCCGACTCCAGCCTCCAGCGAAAGGGAACTCGGGCGAAATTGCATTTCAACCGATCCAATGACAGGCGGCCTCCCCCCAGCTTCCTCAAGCTTCAACAAGTCTACCAGAAACCTTCTCTGGTCTGCTCTGAATTTTCATCTTCTTCCATCCAACCAAACTCTTTCCTCTTTTTCCTTTCTCTTCTCTCCCTTTAGCTTTCACTTCTCTCCCCTTTCCACGCCCTCTTTTCACTCCATCCACTGTTTCATACACTGTTGTCAGTTTTCTCTGGAGTTCTCTTTGATTGTCTGCCTTTGCGGAAGTCGCTGGGGCTCGTGATCTAGTTTAGTTTAGTTTCGTCCTGTCGGTCTTTCGTTCTATCGTCCCCTTGTCCTCCCGTTCTCTCATTCTCTGGACCTTTTACCATCCTCTCGGAGAACATTTGCCCGAAGCCGTAATGGAATTTTTGATGCGCGAAGAATGCAAATTATTAAACGAGGTCAGCTCCTCCGAATACTCCGATGTGTTTCCCCTCATCGATACTGTTGCCATCTATCTCCATTCTTGACCTTTTGACCGCCAATTACCGTTCTTCAAATGCTCTTTCCATGTTCTTCGCAATTCGATTCCAACATGAGTGGATTTCACACAACGAACCCTTGTTTCGATTGTGTTGTGATCAATGTTTTAACACTTTATTTTCATACATTTATTTATATTATTTTTATTTTACTTCTTGTTGATTTAAATTATATATAATTAAGAAACATTTATTTTTGGTTTGGAATTAAACTATTTTTACATTATTTGCTTGAATAATAAACTTGAGAAATCAGTATATTCATGTTTTTATTTAAATTAATATTCTAATTATCAAACATTCTATTATTATTTCTCGTTAATTTTTTTTTGTCCTCACCGTTTCAAGTAGATGAGCAACGAAATCTAAAAATAACCATCTGTGTATGAGTGGATGGAACTTAATAATCGTAATAATGATAATAGTAATTGAAACCTAAATAAAGAGACAAAAGCAAAAAGAGAACAAATACAGAGGCAAAAACAAAAAAGAGACAATAACAAAAAAAGAGACAAAAACAAAAAAAGAGACAAAAACGAATAGAGAGCCAACAACTAAGCAAAATATCGAAAAGAACGCAAAATGGAAGCAGATAAAACCCGGAAGCCACTCAAAATACACACTCAAACACACACAGACACACACACAGACACACACACCCACCAACACAATTACCGATTGTTGTCGGGAGTCAGATGGTTTTTACGGCGTTGCCGTGTTAATTATACAATTGTCTATTGTCCGTGGTGCTGCCACCAGGTCCCGTTGTAATGAGCCAACGTCGTTTTTCCAATAGTAATAATATTTAATTAGTCATATTTTGCCTTCCATTTCTCTCTATTCGCTCTCGTTGTTTTGTTGTCTCTTTCTAATGACCGAATTAGCTGCAGTCGAGAGCAATCGAATGGCGCCAGGTGGCAACGCCGTCGGGCATCGCTTGTTTTTGTGCGCTTGGCTTTTCATCTATTTCAGATTCTAAGCTTTCTTTACTGTTATTTCATTTGGTTTTGTTATTGTTACGGTTGTTATTATTGTCATTGTTATTGCTAGTATTATTTTTGTTGTTGTTATTTTTGCTGTTGTTATTTTTTTGCTCTGCTTTTTTTCTTCCTTTCACTTTTTTTCGTTTGGGGTTGTTTTTGTTGTTATTGTTATTGTTGTGTGCCAGCGTCAACGAAAAAATTCATAAAAATGTCTGCTAGTCTAGTCCCATATTGAAGTTGTTTTTGTTTTTGTTATTGCCCCACTCTCACCATCACCTTCTCAACTTCATCCTCACACACACACACAACCATACACAACTAAGCCCCCCCCCCCACACACATAAATACAATAAAAAAAATATATAAAATACAGTCAGAAAAACTCACACAAACTGTCGCTAAAAAAAATATTATTGCAAATTTGAGCGAGGTTTTTTCAGTTGTTCTTCCTCTCTTTTGCACTCCTTTCAACCCATTCTCCTACTCACTCTTTATCCCACTTCCTCTCTCCTTCTTTCCATCGTCGTCCTCTGTACCACATTTTTCTTCCCACAGCTTATGGTTCTGTTTGTTGTTGTTTCCGTTTCTACTGCTCCGGTCGGTTTTGTTATTGTTATTCTTCGTTCTTGTTGTTGTTGTTTTCACTGATGCCAATGTTATTCTTCTTGTTGTTGTTGTTGCCTTGGGGCTAAATTTTACCCTTTTTATATGTAAATAAAATTGCAGAAAAATAGCATTTTTGCCCCCGTTTACGGTGTTGTTTTCTTTTTTCTCTCCTTTCACTTCTCTCACTTCCTTCGCTCTCTCCGCTTCCGGCGTCCTGCGGCGGCTTCCGTTCATTGGGATTTGTGAGTGTGTGTGTGTGTTGCTGTCTCCCTCACTCTTCTCACTCTTCCCTTTCCCTCTCTCACACCCTCTTCCTCTCTTTTCACTGCCCTCTCTTTTCTCTCTCTAGTCATCCTGTTATAATGCCATTGTTATTTGCCAGAGTCGCTTTTTTTTCATCCTTTCTCTTTTTTTCATTCTTTCTCTTTCATTCGTCTCGTTCCGTTTTTCCTCTTCTGGCTTCCGTTATTTTCTCATACGTGTTTTGCATTCAGTTGGCAACACTTTCCACTCGGAGTTACTTCGATCGCATTTTATTTCAATATTTTTTGGCACTCGTTTGAGTTCGATTTTGTTATTGGTTTTGTTATTTTTCCTATTGTTATTATTGGTTTTGTTATATTTCATATAGTTATTTCTTATTTTTATGATTATTTTTGTATTTTTATGGTTGTTTTTGTAATTTTTATGGTTGTTTTTGTAATTTTTATGGTAGATTTTTTTATTTTTATTATCGTTTTTCGATTTTTAGGTGTTGTTTTTGTCGGTTTTCTGGTTATTTTTCTTCCTATTATTTTGATTTTTCTTTATTATTTTTTTCGATATTTTTTCCTATCGATATTGTTTTGAAAGCTGATATTTTTCGAGTTGTTCTTTTTGTATTTGTCATTTTTTATTTTTGTACTTGTTGTTGCTATAGTTGTTATTTCGGTAGTTATTATTTCTGTAGATTTTAGTTCTGTAATTGTTTTTTTGTCTTCTTTTTGTAATCAGTATATTTTTGTTATCTTTGGTTTTGTATTTGTTGTTTTACCGCTTTTGTTGCCATCGTAATTGGATTGTAATCGATCGGATATCGAGAGGTTGACCAAAGTTTCGCCCACTGTCACAGGCCGAACGCCCTCTGTGGGGCACTGACATCGATGACATTGGCCAAAGCTTCGAAAGAACATCTCCATCTCACTTTCAATCTATCTCACTCACTCTCCATCTCACTCACCCTCCATCTCCCTCACCCTCCATCTCATTCATTCTCCTACTCGTCTCCATCTGGGTCGACATCCATCCAATCATCAAGCATGTCATAATCCAATTTCGCCCACCAGACAAAGTTCCGTCCTGGGATTTACCTCCTCGATTTGGGGAAGGATCCAATATTGGGCTTTCATTTTACGAAGGCTAATATCATGCTTTTGCCCTATGGCCACTTGGGAGCCACTATCTCTAACTTATATCTGAGCTCTGATGCTAATTATTTATCAATACAATATTAAATTAAAAAAAAAATATTTAAATTTAAATAAATTTGGTATTAATTCGTATTTCGAGTTAGTAAATAAAATAAAAAACTAAATATATAAATTATAAATAATTTAAATAATTAAAATAGAAAATTCTACAATAAATATATAAATTTTAAATAATTTTAAATAATTAAATTGTACGATAAATAAATTGTAAATTGGGGTTTGTTCATGGATGGAGTTTCCCTTGGTCCTTCCTCAAACTTCTTCTCCATTTTCTCCCCCACTTCCTCGATCCATTTGCATTTGCAATTGCAAGGAACTCGAGCCGTCGACCGAAGGCCACATTAAGGAATTTCCTTTTCCAAAACTCCTCCACTCCACTGGGTCCAACCTCTGCGTCACCAATCCCGAACTCGAGTCTTCGCCCTTCGGTTCCATATTCTGAGCTCCGTGTTCTGAGGTCATTTTTCCTAGCTTCGAGGTCCTTGTTCCAAGCATCCGATGCCGATGACGTTGCCATTGCCCGACGCAGCAGTCGACGTCACTCCCGGGAGAAGGACAAAAATGTGCTCCTTCCTGACCACAGGACCTGACAGCGCCAAGGATTGGATGCCATGAGCGTGTGTGGGTGTCAGTGGGAGTGTGTACGTTAACATGAGAGGGAGATATCAAGAGCTGGAGAGAGAGAGATAGATAGAGATCACTGTATGATGGTGCGTTTGTTCAATTTATAAAAGATGCAAATTCATTAGAGAAATGAACTCGAGTCTCCCATTTCAGCCGCAATGAAAGGACACAGGACACACATGAGATGCGAGAGTAAAAGGGCGATGGAGATCTAGGGAGAGAGAAAGATGGAAAGAGTGAAAGAGTGTAATATAGAGAGAGAGAGTGGGAATGAGTATGTGAATGAGACAGTGAGCTTGGGTGCATCTCGTGGTCGACTGACAGCCGCAAATAATTCAGTTCATCATCTATTTCACGTTTTGAAATTTAATTTGCAAGATTTTCCACCTCGCTCGACATGAATTTTGCAAATCAACTGGAGGGAGAAAGAGACGGAAAGGGGAGAGGGAGGGAGAGTAAGAGAGAGAGGAAGATGGAGAGAAAATGTAAGAAAGACAGAGATAGAAGTTGAAGGAAACCTTGCGGTTTGGGTAGAAACCGAAGACTTTGGTCTAAGAATGCGGTTGTGGTTGAAAGGAAGGCAAGATGAGAAGGAGAAGATGAATGAGGAGGATGAGGAGAGAAAGGTGCGATGAAGAAAAGAGAAGTGATGCCATCCTGTTGAGGCGAGTCTCAGGGGTGTTGCCAGATCGACCAAGCACAGCACAGTCGAATGCTAGAAGGTGGCGAAAGGCATTAAGAATGCGGTCTGTTGAATTATGAGCGAGACGAAGGAATGTGTGGACTCTCCATGGAATGAATACCTTTCTTCCTTCATTGCTTCCACCTTTCTTCATTCCTTCCTTCCTCCATTCATACCTTCCCTCAATCCTACCTACCTTCCTTACTTCCTTTCGTCCTTCATTCCTACCTTTCTTCATTCCTTCCTTCCTCCATTCCTACCTTTCTTTCTTCCATCCTACCTTTCTAAATCTTCCTCGAGTTTCCTCTCCATGGTTTCTTCCGCTTAATTTCCACCCCTTGATTCAGAAGACTCTGAGTTCCCGAAGATAGTTGCGGTTATGCTCTCGTGTGGTGACGACAAACGACAGACGACAGCTCGAGCTCATGTGGGCTCTCGGGAATAAATGGCATGGTGTGGCAGGTGTAGAAACGGAGATATGAGAGGATATGCCAAGAAGAATCTCACGGAGATTCATGGTTTCATAGAAGGTCGAAGAAGAGAGAGGACTTGAGGAGAGAAGGTGTGAGCAAAGTGGGTGGAACGAGATAGTGCGAGAAGAGAGGAGAGTGCGACAGAGACGGACTGATTGTGGTCAGATCCCACGCTCGGATCACCGGGGTTTTGGTTTTGAATTTCAGCCATAGCTTCAGACGTCGTCCTCCATCTTCGTTTGTTTATTTCAATATTTTCTTTGGGATTTTCCGTGTGTATAGAATTTTAGATTATACGCTGAGGTAGAGGTGGAGAGTGAGGAAGAGGGAGAGATAGACAAACAGTTGTTGATGGACAATGAAATCTCACGGTGGATTTTCTGATGAATTCTGTCGCTGAACAATTTGTCTTATAGAAAATTCATAATTTCTCTATAGAAAATTCATAATTTCTCTATAGAAAATTCATAATTTCTCTATAGAAAATCATAATTTCTCTATAGAAATCATAATTCTCTATAGAAAATTCATAATTTCTCTATAGAAAATTCATAATTTCTCTATAGAAAATTCATAATTTCTCTATAGAAATTCATAATTTCTCTATAGAAAATTCATTAATTTCTCTATAGAAAATTCATAATTTCTCTATAGAAAATTCATAATTTCTCTATAGAAAATTCATAATTTCTCTATAGAAAATTCATAATTTCTCTATAGAAAATTCATAATTTCTCTATAGAAAATTCATAATTTCTCTATAGAAAATTCATAATTTCTCTATAGAAAATTCATAATTTCTCTATAGAAAATTCATAATTTCTCTATAGAAAATTCATAATTTCTCTATAGAAAATTCATAATTTCTCTATAGAAAATTCATAATTTCTCTATAGAAAATTCATAATTTCTCTATAGAAAATTCATAATTTCTCTATAGAAAATTCATAATTTCTCTATAGAAAATTCATAATTTCTCTATAGAAAATTCATAATTTCTCTATAGAAAATTCATAATTTCTCTATAGAAAATTCATAATTTCTCTATAGAAAATTCATAATTTCTCTATAGAAAATTCATAATTTCTCTATAGAAAATTCATAATTTCTCTATAGAAAATTCATAATTTCTCTATAGAAAATTCATAATTTCTCTATAGAAAATTCATAATTTCTCTATAGAAAATTCAGGACACACGCACACACATATAGACATGCAAATGCAAAAACCCCTCACACACACACACACACACACACACACACACACACACAAACATATACATACACATACTCTGCGTGGCAGCTGCAGCGGTGAGAATCGTGCAATTGCGGCGTTTTTTCCGCTGATTCGCAAATAAAATTTATTTCACTTCACTGTGTGTGCTTCTGTAGTTGTAGTTGTGTGTGTGTGTGTGGCTGAGTGTGTTGGTGTTGGTGACCTCATGCATTCATGGTGCGTGCAAGAGAGAATGACAGAGATAGAGAGAGGAGAAAGATAGAGAGATATAGAGAATGAGATAGAGTGAGAATGAGATAGTGAGAGAATTTGCTTCAAGTGCAGGTTATAAAAATGTTGCGAAAATATTTATGCGCTTCATTATTTTCCGACGATTACGATGGGATTTTGCTGCTATTTATTTATCGAAAAAACCCTTTTCCTCTCGGTGTATCTGTCTCTCTCTCTCTCTCTGTTTGACTCTGCCTATCTCATTTCCTCCCTTCCCCTTTCCTTTCATCAAACAATTCTCTCCACAGTCACGGCCACAATATTTGCCCACAGTGGATTCCATAATTTTTGCCAAACATTTTCAACCGCAATTATTTGCTATTCTTGCTGTCCAAACAGTGGTCGCAACCGACGATGATTCATTGCGTGGTTCAGCGCGCGAAGGTCCTGCGGGGATCCTCAGAGCGAGTTCTGGCTGCTTTCAGCGTTTTTGCCCCTTTCCATTAAATGAGGTTTTTCCGGTGGTAATTTTCTTATTTAAACTCGAAAAATGCTGAATCTGTTATAAAGCATTTTTTTTTTTGGCATAATAAATTAGCTTGAGGTGCATCAAATACGTTTTCTCAATGCCTTCTAAGAATTTAAACAGTTCTTGAAATTTGTTATTTTTTTAAATATAGTATGTATATTTTAAGTAATTTAATTCAGGCTCCAATACAATTACTATTTTTCAAATATGAATTTATACTTGAAATTCTAATTCAAATTTAATCGCAAAAATTGATCGGAAAAATCAGAAATTGAACGTAATAAACTTTGAACAAATATCGATCAAAAGTTGATAGGAAATACATATTGGAAAATCGAAAAATCGAATTAAAAAAATATTGATCAAAAATTTGAAAAATAGCGATGACAATTGAATTTAAAAATCTAATTGAAAAAATATTGATGAATAATTTTTCAAAAAAATATCGATTAGAAATTGATCTGGTTTGTAAAAAACCGATCAAAAAGTAATTGGTTTTATGTGATTTTTACTATAAAAGCCATAATCGCTTCGGTCCCTGTAAAGTTAAAGTATAGAGTAAAATAACATTTTTCTTTTAGACTAATATTTTTTTTGTAAATTATTTATTCAAATAATAACGAAGGAATTTTCGCTAGATTTTCCTACCATCCCTCCCACACCTCGCACATTTCTTCGTTCTCCCTGAGCTCTTAATGATGACGACACGAGTTAAGGCCGTTCAACGCGAAGGATTCGCGTGTGTCCTCGAGCCTCGAACCTCGTTTGTCTTCGCCTTCGCTCGGGGGGGGGGGGAACTCCAACAAATCCAACAACAACAACCTTCATTTTCTTTACTCTCCTCCTTTCTTCGATTCACTCCTTCGCTTTGCTTCACTCCTCCAACTCCTTTTTGCTTCCCACATTCACTTAAACGCAACTCCTTCAACGAGTTTAACGAGGACATCTAAAACCAGAGCATGAGCTTGAGCCAGAGAGAGTGAGAGGCAGAGAGAGATGGAGAGTGAGAGATTGAGACATAGAAAGAGAGGGCGTCTGTTGTAGGAGCCGCAGGATGAAGAAGAAACAACCGGTGATTGGGCCGCGGGCGAGAGAGAGAAAGAAACATTTGGAGAAGCCTCGGGAAATTGAATACAACTGAAAGGAGTCGGGGTGAGAAAATAGGAAGAGGAGATGGAGGATGAGAAAAAGGAACTAGGATGAGGATGAAGACTAAAAAGACGGTGAAGAAAGGTTGAAGAGAAGGATAAAGAGAAGGATGAAGAAGAGGATGAGAACGAGGTTAAAGTTTCGAATGAGGTCGAAGTCTACGATCAAAAAGAGGACGATGAGAAGGGGGAAGAAGAAGACTGATATGAAAACCAGGATGAAGTTGACAATAGTTGAGGAGAAAAACTAGATGCGAAGAAGAACGAAGCCGTGACAAAGCGCGGAGAATGAAACTTCTTTCGCTCGGTTTGTCATCGGGTTTCCTTTGTGAGAATAGTCAACATCCTCTTTCTTTCTTCATCTCATTCTCATCCCAATTTCAACATCATACTGATCCTCTCCTTATCCCGATGTTCTTTCCTCCTCACTCTACTCACCCTGTTCTCTCTCCTTCTTCTACTTACTTATTCTCTTCATCATTCTTCTTTTCTTCTCCTCCACCTCTAATTTAACTTCTCTTTGTAATTCCTTCGACATTTGTCTTCTAAGTCACTTTCAGTCTCACTCCTCTTAATTATCTTCTGGGGTTATTACATTCCGATGAATATTTTAGAAATGGCAGCCATTTGAAAATTACTTGGTATTTTTTTGTTTTCTTTCTTTCTTATTCCTTTTTTTTAAATCATATCTTGTGTGTTTTTTTTTCTATCCTATCTAGATGTCTTTTGGTCTATCTTTCTGTTCGCCTTTCCTTCTCACTTAATCTCACGGACTCTCTCCGTTTTCCCTCTCACTCACACACTCTCCCCCGTGTTGTCTGTTTCGGTGTCTTCGGTTCCATTGTTTCCATGTCTTCAAATCTTCTGCCTCCCATCCTTTACTTGAGCAATTATTTCGCCGTCTTCTGTACTTTTGTTCTTGCTTCTGGCGGCAAACACACATGCTGTCGACAAAGGATGTAGGTTGAGGGAGAGAGACGGAGGCAGAGAGTAACAGAGATAGAGGCAGAGATATAGGAAGAAGACAAAGAAAGAAGATAGCGACCGAGACAAAGAACGAAGTCAGAGGCAGCGGCAGCGGCCACAAAGACAAGAGCAAAGCAATTGCTAGCGAATTACGCGACCACAGTTAAATAGAAAAGTCACACACATGAAGACACGCGATGGGGGGAAAGAGAAAAAGAGGGGCAGGATAGAGAGAGGGGGAGAACGATTAAGAGAGACAAAGGCCGGAAGGAGAATCGACAACGAAATCTACCACAAGCGATGACAGACGAAGGGACGAAGAAGGAGGAAACAGAAAAAAAGTGAAGGAAGGAAGTCGTTTGGTGTTCCACATGGTAGATGTGGAAAGATGGTGAAAGGGATGGAGAGAGAAAATGGAGGAAGAGAAAAGATGAAGGAAGAGAAGGAAAAAAAGAATGAATGATCGAGAGGATTTCGCCCGTGATGAAGGTAGCGGGAGATGAAGAGAGATAAAGGTGTGAGTGAAGCACATGACTTCTGGTGAAATGAAGATCTCAGCAGCAATGGAGTGAGGAAGAGGAGACAGAGAAAAATGAGATTGAGGGACAGAGGAACTGAAGGTTATAGAGAAAGAAGGCAGATAATTTTTTCGGTCCAGAAAGAAATTAAAATTTGTTGAAATTTATCCTCAGTCTTCTATACCTCTCACTTGTTCATCCCACACTCTTTTTCATTCTTCACTCCTTCTCCCTATACTTCTTTTATTTCCCTTCCCTCTCTCTCTCTCTCTCTCTGCCTCTCTCTCTCTCTCTCTGCCTCTCTCTCTCTCTCTCTGCTCTTAAGACCTCAGCGATATTTTTAATTATTTCGCTCTCAGAAATCTGTTATTAGCCCACGAAAAGGACAAAAAAGTACACAAAATACTAAGCCTCGAACAGTTTTTTGTTGTTTTTGTTGCTCTTTTTGTTGTTTTTTTTTTTGATGCTCTTTTTTGTTGTTTTTCTTGTTGTTCTTTTTGTTCCGTTTTTGTTCATTGCTATTGCTATTTTTGTTCCTATTCTTGTTGTTATTTTTTGTTGTTGGTTTAAAAACTTTTCTTAACTCATGTTTCGTAGAACTGTCAACTTGTTGTTGAGTTGCGTTTATTTTTGTAAATTTTTAGACGAAAAGCCGATTAGAAAAATACGACGAAAAAACCAAGTCGTAGATATGGTTGATACAAGGGAGTTTGCGATGAAAGAGGATGGAGTTGGGGAAGTAAGTGAAAAAGACTGGGAAAAAGAAAATACTAAAAAAAACAGAAGAAGCGATCGGTTGGGCTTTTGCCGTTGCGATCAGAAATCCCTTCGAAGAAATCCGTAGGCAAAAAATTCTTAGAAGAGAAAAAATTCGAAGAGAAAAAAACTATAAAAAAAATACAACTGAGAATCAGAGAGTCAGCGAGCAGAAGGACTAAAATCGAAGGGTGTGGAGTGTTTTTTTTTTTGGCCAGCACTTTGAAAGTCTCCTTAAGTCAGCCTCCTTTTACCCTCTCTTCCCCTCCTTCTCCTCTCTGTTTCCCTCTTTCTCCCCCCTCTCTTTCCCTCCTTCTCCCATTTCTTTCCATCCTCCCACAGGCCATCCACCGAAATCTTCTACCAAAAGTCGTGGATTTTCCATTAGTACGATGAAACTTTTGTGCTGGATTCTGGTGAATTTCTTTGCAATAAAAAACAACGTAAAGCTCGAAAGCTTCTTAAAGTCTAGGGGATAGGGCGAGGTGGGCGTGGCTTTTGGTCGATTCGCTTGAATAACTCCGAAGACTATTGCGAATCCTTCCACATGAGGGAGGAGAAATCCAGCTTCCGAGAGGGCTTCACGGACTTTCTTTCAACATCCCCAAGAGGAGCAGGGAAAAAAGTCATCAAAACCTCTTCCTGCCCTCACCGACCACGCCCCCTCAGTCACTCACCATCACAGCCGCCATCAGAAAACGAAAGAAGCGCTTTCTTAATTAAGGCTCAGCACATAAAAGCCGAAATAATAAAATTAATTAAAATCCTCACACAAACACTGGCATAAATCTTCACAAAGCCACAGACACACACACATACTCATATACACAGACACACTCTCGCACCCAGACACATTCATGCCGAAAATAACACATCGAGGGTTGCGAATTTTTGACAACTTTCTCTTTGTCTCTGTCTCTCTGGGTGTCTGTCTGTCTTTCTGTCTCTTTCTCTCTCTCTATTTGTTCACGCACATGACAGCTGTTCCTGTCATTTATTCACTCCATTATGTCGTTGTAGGTGATTTTAGTGCTCCACATTCTACATGCGTCTGCGATTGTTTTCAAATTAAAAAGCGTAATTTTAAAGAAAATTATTTGAAAATAAAAATAAAAACTAGAAAAAATTACAAAAATTTAATAAAAAAGGAAGATAAATTAAGGATAGATAAATTTAATATATATATATATATTTTCAACTATAAAATTTGTTATTTTAATAAAAATATGTCAAATATTTATTATTTGATTGTGATCTTCATCGACTGTTGATGTTGTTTACCTGGAAATTGACGTCTCTTCATTGAATTCATGTGAATTTTTCCCTACTCTTTTTTTTCGACTCTTATTCTTAATATTTTTCTTATCCTAACCTTCATCTTCTCTTCCCCTACCTTCTTCTTGTCTTCTCCGTCTTTCCTCTCTACACTCAACTGTAGGCTTTTCTTCTTGACGTTTATTTTTGTGCACTTCCCTTGTTTGCTCTCGCCCTTCACTCGGAACTCTCTTCCCTTTGTTTACCTCTAATTTAATCCACATTTCCTGCCTTCGATTTGTTCGTTTTTTTTATACTCCCGTTTTATGGACGTCGTTCCAGGACACGTCGCCTCGTCGTCGTTGTCGTTCCTTCGTTTTATACTTCGACCCCTCCTTCGTTTTATTCTTCATTCCATCCTTCGATCCCTCCTTCGTTTTATTCTTCATTCCATCCTTCGATCCCTGCTTCGTTTTATTCTTGCTTCCACCTCACCCTTCTGGCCATCGTCTCGTCTCCTAACGTGGCTCATAACAATAAATGTCCGAGAGCACACCATAAATTTCACGCCCTCTTTTCCTCGCCCCCTTCCTCAGTCCCACCCACTTTCTCGGGAAACCTCTTTTTACACTTTCCTTCGCCTCAGGGAAAAATAAACCCTCTTCCAAGAGATGGAAATTCCTGGAAAACGAAAAAAAACCCATGATGAAGGGAGCTGGAAGGAAGTCTTTAATTTGAAATTCTCCTAGAGTTTGTGTTTGTATGCGTGCGTTCGTGTGTGTGTGTGTGTGTGTTTGGCTTTAATTAAAATGCGACATTCTTGTCACAGTGTGCGTGAGTTAGTATGTGTGTGTGTGTGTGAGTTACTTAATTATATGCATCGCCATCGCTCTGGTTGTGTGAGTTTTGGAGACGAGCGAAAAATTCTAAAATATCAAACCATGAACGAGGCGAGGGGAGACGAGGGGAGGGAAAATGAGATAGAGGGAGTTGATGAGAGGGAAGATGGTGAGAGGGAAGATGATGAGAGGGAAGATGGTGAGAGGGAAGATGATGAGAGGGAAGATGTTGAGAGGGAAGATGATGAGAGGGTAGATGAAGACAATGAAAATAAGGCAAAGGAAAATGAGGTGTAGGAAAATGAGCTGAAGGAAAATGAGGTGGAGGAGGATGGGCCAAAGTAACAGGATTGATGAGAAAAAGGATGTGGGGAGTGGGACAAAAACGGGTCGAGCTCAAGGACGAATGTGAGAAATATTTAAAATGCCAACTTTAATGAAGAGGGACAATTGAGAACATGAAATAAAAATGTAATGGCGAAAATTTTGAATTGAAAACAGAAGAACGAGATCACTTCTTCGATCACTTCCTACTTCTCAACCTTCCTTAATTTAACGTCCAGATCGAAGTAAGAATAATTTGTTCCATCCTATTGGATAGATATTATTGAATTTCGTTTATTTGAATTTTGTTTTACTAAATTTTATTGTATTGAATTTTATTTTTTTGCAATTTATTTTATTGAATGATATTTTAATTAATTTTATCTTCATAAAAATCATTTTATTGAATTTTATTTTTTTTTTTAATTTTTATTGCATTCGATTGATTCGATTTTATGTCATATAATTCTATTAATTTTTTAAATGTTTTTTAGTGATGAATGAGATAATGAATGATATTCCATTAGCGTATTAGTATATCAATTTTAATCTTACTTTTTTCACTTCTCCATCTCTATCTCTGCCTTTTTCTATATCTCTGACTATCTATCTCTTTCTCTCTGGCTTTAAATCCCTCTCTTTTTCCATCGACTCCTTTGAAAGCTCAACAGGTCGAAGTTTGTTTTAATTTAACGCAAACTTTTTTTAAAAAATTTCTCCTAAGATGAGAAATAACTCATCATCTTCTCCTTTTTCTTAACTCGCCCACTCTTGACCCATCCTTTTGCATTTCTTCCGCCTTCCTTCTGACTTTCTTCTGCCATTCTTCTCTCTGTCTTCGCTCATCCAACTCTCCATCCTTCTCTCTCAAATCTTCTCTCCAACCTTCTCTCCATCCTTCTCTCCATCCTCTTCTCCATCTGATCTCCATCTCTCATGTCTCATTTGTCTCCCCACTATTTTTGTATTTTTCCGTACTTTCGTTGTCTTGTTCTCTTTTTTTATATTTTTTTATGTTCTTCCGTCATTTGCTGGAAACCGCAGGCTCCACAGTTTCACACGCTCGTCCTTTGAATGCATCCTTCCTTCCGTCCTCTGTTCACAATTCTTTCTTATTGAGTTTCTCCCCAGTTTCTCTTCTTTCTCTCATCTCTCTCTCTCTCTCCTCTCTCCCTCTCCTTCTCTTATACTTTCCCCCATCGAGCTTAATTAAAATTTAATGCGAAGACCAAAGCAAATGGCCAAGAGCTGCTTCGACCATCAGAAGTGGAGAATAACGGACAGAAGGAGAGGTGAAAGAGGGAAATTGAGTGAAAGAGTGAGTCTTAGAGTTAGTGAATGAGGAAGACAGAGAGTGAGGAAAGAGGAAGACAAAGAGTGAGTGAAAGAGGAAGACAAAGAGTATATGTCGAGAGAAAGAGAAGGGGAGATTCTTCGGACTTCATTGTAAATAGCGAGGATTTTACGTTTTACGAGCGGGAAAGTGCATTAAAAGAGCCGTTATGAACGCCATTACGACGAATGAGCGACAAGAAGGCGGTCGCCATTTTCTCCATCTTCTTCTTCCCCCTTTTCATCTTTCATCAATTTCTGCTGCCCACATCTTACTCTTTCTCTTTTTATCTCATTCTACCACTTTTTATCTCATTCTACCACTTTTTATCTCATTCTACCACTTTTTATCTCATTCTCCTCGTTGCAGTAATTAGTCTTTAAACAGACTTTTAAGTCCGTTTTTATGGCAACTCTGTCGTTATGGAGTGGCCAGTGGGCGTGGCAGACGGTGGGTGGGATGAGTCGACAAATAGGGAGAGAAGGGATGACGAAAGTAGTGACATGTGGTCAGCAGAGGAAACGACATGGGGCAGAAAGTGATAAGAGAAAAAATGATGATGTTTAAAGTGAAGAAAAGGGTTAAAGGAAAGAAAGAATTTGTGGAAGGAATGGGTTAAGGGAAGCAATGAGTTAGAGGAAATAATTGGTTAAAGGAAAGAATGCGTTAGAGGAACAAGTGGAATAAAGAAAAAAATCAGTTAAATGAAGGAATGAGTTTGATAAGGGAATGTGTAAGAAAAAGATTGCTTGTGGATCGTGAGAAGACGTTTGTGCAATGATTGCGCCCGAGCCGTGTCTGATGAGGTGGAAACGAGTCGTTGGAGGGGGTGAAAGGGGCCGTGACTGACACCGCCGCCTCGTCTAATCGCATCTCGACACACGTGCGCGTTCACATCCGGCTTTGACTCGCCCTGTTTCGTCGCTTCCTTCCCCAACTCATCCTTCTCCAACACTTCCTTGTCCGATTCAAACCTTCTCCAAATCGTCCTATTTCCACTCGTCCTGTTTCAACTCTCCCTGTTTCAACTCATCCTTCTCCAAATCATTTCCAACACAGCGGACTCACACTTGGCGTTCTCCATCTTTCATATTCTTCTCCAACTCCTTCTCTTTATATCATCCTCCATCCTCTTCTACCTCCATCCTCCATCCATATTCAATTCATATTCTTCACCTCCTCCTCCATCATCATCTTCTCCATCATGTCCTTCTCGATATTCTCTTCTATCAATACATCTACCTTCTCCATGGCCTACGCTTCAAACTTATCTACTTTTACTTCCACCTTCTCAACCTCTACCTCCACTTTCACCTCCCGCACCTCACCCACTTCTTTCTCCACTTTCACCTCCCACACTTCACCCACCTCTTCCTACCCCCTCCTCCCTTTGTTCGTCACACCGTGAACTGATCGATTCCGACATCCATCCATCCTTTCATCAGACCTTCGCCGCTCATTGAGCTCTTCCTCCCTCCCTTCGCTTCTGTTGATCAACGAAGCCTGAATTTAGGCAAAATCCTGGCAAAAGACACCAACGTTTGTGGGCTTGTGTTGTTGGCGATTCTCTGGTGTATTGGTATGAAATTATATTGGTGTGATTGTGTTGGTGTGATTGTGTTGGTGTCATTGCGTTAGTGTGCGTTCGCGTCACGTGAGAATTAAACGCGAACGCATCTATTGGAATCGCCCGTTCAGCTCCAGTGGTTGCCCGGGAAGCGATACTCGAATAAATCGCAATAATAATCATCGACTGTCGGAAGGAAGAGGAGGAGAGAGAAAGGGGCGTGGCAGTGAGAGGAGGGGCGTGGCTGTGAGATGAGGGGGCGTGAAAGTGAGAGAGAGGCTGAGAGTGAGGTTTAGTTGGTCTCCCTCTAATGGCCACCGTTGCCGAATCTGAATTCGAATTCGATGCCGAATCGGTTTCGTTTCCGCGAGAAGACGAAGACGCGAACTCAGGATGTGCAATGAGAAGGAAAGGAATGGCTTTGGATCCTCGAGGGAAGGAAGGGAAGATGGGTTGAAGGATGAATGTTAGAGATGGAAAAAAGGCGAAGGAAGTTAGAGATGGAGAGGTGGAAGGAAGGATGTTAGAGAAGGAGAGGGGGATGGATTTGAAGAGAGCTATGGAAGAGAATGAAGAAGAACTAAGCGATGAAGGTGAATTCGCTGACTGCGGGCGATGGAGCAGAAACGACGGCCGCCTGCAGGGAAATCGCTAAAGTGCGAATTCCTCAGCTCAGAAAGAGAACAAATGATGGGTGAGGGAGAGGTAGATAGAAGAACGAAGAAGTATTAAATATTAAGGGAGAGGTAAAGATGAGAGGAGATGAAAATGTAAAGAGATGAAGATGAATATGAAAGAATAGAGGAAGAAGAAAGGAAGATATTTCATAAGAGAAGAGAAAGGATATCAGAGAAAGGATATCATAAAATCACAGCAGTTGGAAAACATTTCAAGAAGAGTGCAAAAAAAATTCACAAGAAGTGGAAAAAATTTCAGAGGAGAGGAAAAATTCCAAAGGATTGGAAAAAATTCTCAAGGAGTGGAACAAATTCAATAAGAGTGGAAAAAATCCAAGGGAGGGCAAAAAAATCTGAAGGACTGGATAAATTCCAAAGGAGTGAATAATCATGGAGTAGAAAATTTTTCATCAAAACATGATGAATATTACAGAGAGAATATTACAGTCGAAATAATTCAGAGATTGGAAAAATAATAATAAAAAAAAAATTAATTTCCAAGAGCCCAAAATATTTTACGAGGAATATATTAAATTCTAAAATATAATAAAAAGATCAAAATCAAAGAAAAATATAAATAAAACGAAAAAATAAAAAACACGATAATGATTCAATAAATTTACAACTTTTCTCAATAATTGGAAACGATTATAAAGGAGCGGAAAAATATTGAACAAGGTTAAAATTATTATTTTTATTAAAAAATAATAAAAAATTACAAAACTACAAAATTTCTTAAAAAATACAAAGTTTTCCTAAGAAGAAACAAAATTCTTTCCCTCACCTTTTCTCACTTTTTCTTCCACTTCTAAATTCCTCTCTCCAACTAGGAATGTTTAGGAATTTTTCAGTGCAAATTATTCTCATTCTATGGGATAACAATAAAAACAACAACAATAACAACTACAACGACAAATTCTCCTTCCTCCAATTACATTCCATTACAATAAGAACAACATCGGCATGGCGATAAATTCGATATAATTTATGCAGCGTTGAAAGGACATTTTCATTCCTTCGAACTCGCAGGACCTTCGGGCAACAGTCGTCGTCGCCGTCGTCGGAGTCACGGACGACGTCGTGGTTCGCGTTTTCATCCTCGTTCTTGTTCTCATTTTCGTCCTCAATCCTCATTCTTGTTCTTGCCTACTGTTCTTCTATTTTGTGTTGTTGTATATTGTTGTTGTTGTTTTTTTTATTCTTGTTGTTGTTATTGTTACTCTAGTTGTTGTTACTCCAGTTGTTGTTGACTCTTCTTGTCGTTACTCTTATTGTTGTTGTTATTATTATTATTGTAGTTTTTTTTTACATCCCTTTCCCTCTTCTCCTCATCCCTTTCCCTCTTCCCGCTCCATCTCCTTCCCACTCCATTGTGATTCTCCCCTGGGGCGTTGAAATGTTTTACAACTTTACAACAACAACAAAAACATGAACAAGAAAAACAACAACAAAATAAGATAAACTACAAGACTAGAAGAAGAAAAACACTAACAAAATAAGATTAAAATAACAAGACAAGAATAACAACAAAGCAAGAATACCAACAACAACAAATCGAGAAGAACAACAAATCAAGAATAACAACAACAACAAATCGAGAATAACAACATCAAGAACAAAAACACCATCGGCTCTAACAAGAATTTCTATGTTTCGCAGCTCGTTTGGTATTCCAACACTTCTTCTTCTTCTTCTTCTTCTTCTTCTTCTTGTGCCATCAACACTTCCTCCCTTTAGACATAAATTGTTATTTTTCTTCTTGCATATTTATTGTAATTTTCCTTTTTACTTTTTTTTTATTTTATTATTAATTTTTCTTTTTATTTTTATATCTTTCATATAATTAACTTAGATTTGTAGTAAATTCTGATCTTGTTTCTCAGTCGATATAAAATGGATCTCTCATTTGTCTCTTACTTATTTACCAATTTTTTTTCTATTCTTTTTACTAATCTTCTTAGTCCTTTTTTCTCTTCTACCGCCTTTCCATTTCACCTACCATTTCCGCACTCCTTTCATTAACTTTTCACTATCATTTCAATTCCTTGTAAATATATTTTATACTTATTTTCGAAGCTTTGCTGGTCTGGTTTTCAAATATATCTTTTAACCCTTTCGAGATCTTTTTTCACTCCTTTTACAATTCCAATTTTCGGTACGAAATGGGTTAAACTCCCTTTTTAACTTCTCCATATATTTTTATTCCACAATTTTCACTACTTCGATTTATTTATTCTCCTTTTGTTTCATTTCCGTATTTTGTATCCTTTCCTTTTCTTTCTTTGTCTTCCTTTTTATTTTCTTTTATTTATTTTGTATTTCTTATCTTCTACATTTACAGAAACCTCCCATTCAAGTTTTTCTCTCCTTTTCATCTCCATCTCTCTAGCAATTATCATCTTCCACATTCCCTTTGTCTTCTCCATTATTGTTTCGATTCTTCGTTCTCTCATTTTTCTTGCTTGCTGACTCATTCAGTCTTTTTCTTCCTACTACTTAAACCCTTTTTCTTTCTCTCTTCCTCCCCCTTTCACCATGTTTTATCCTACTTTTTCTCCATTTAACCTTTTGTTCTCCCTCATCCACTCTTTTTTGTCCCCTCTCTCTTCCTCGTTCACTTGCATGTCATCAGCTTTTTCCACACGCAGACAGAAAAGTAGTTTAAAAACTACTTTTTCTTCTCATTCCCAACGATTGTGTTTTATTTTTTTTTTATTTTTTGTTCTTGGTCTTGTTTTGGTCTCTTCTTATTGGTTTTTGTTTATGTTGTTGTTCTTGTTCTACTTTTGCTTTTTGTCTCTTATTTTTTGTAATTTTTCTCTTCTTTTTCTTCTTGTATTTGTTCTTATTATGATTTTTGTTCTTATGTTTTTCTTGTACTTGTTTTTCTTCTATTTCATTTCTAATTCCACGACTATCTGTAACTGCATGGTTCACTTCCTTGGTTTCATTGGGCTCTTAAACCCTTCTTCACTTGGTTTTACTCCGACCTTACCCTACATTTTCTTCGTCATTTCCTCCTTTTCCTACTACTTTTCTATTCTTTTTGTTCTACTTTTCCTTCCTTTTCCATCCTTCATTTCCTTCCTTTTTCCTATACTTGTTCATCTTTTTCTCTTCCTCATTCGCTTCTCTACTCATTCCCTTCTCCACTCATTGCCTTCTCCACTCATACCCTTCTTCTCATCGCATTCCCTCTCATTCGCTCGATTACTCCTTTTCTGCTGAGCTTTTTTGGTCGTGGTTCCTAATTATTCCGCAACAAGAGCAGTTGCAACAACGGCGAATCCAAGAGAGGAGGAGGAGGAGGTAAAAATAACAGAAAAGGGAACAACAATAACAACAAAAACGACATGAACAGCTTACACAAACACCAACAAACACTACTAACATCAACAAGACGAACAAAAACAACAAGAAGAAGAAAAACAACAAGAAGAACAAGAACAAAAACAACAACAAGAACAAGAAGAACAACAAGAACAATAAGAACAACAACAACACTAAAAACAACAAGTGGAAATTCCACGCCTCAAAATATGCAAAGCAAACGCCGATGCCGCATTTGGGTTAACAAGAACAAAAACAAGGAACAAAACAACAACAATAACCAAAACAACAACAACAATAAACAAAACAACAATAACAAGAACAAAAACAACAATAACAAGGAGAAGAACAACACAACAAAACAACAACAAAAACAAGAATAACAACATTAAAAACGACAACAACAAACACACAACTCTTCAACAACAAAAAGTCCAACAATAACAAGCTTCTCACACTACAACACACACACACACACATTCACCCAACTCACACAAACGCTAACTCACACACTAGCACAAATGCTTCATAGACCCAGTTGTGAGTTTCGGAACCGGATTCGGAAACGGACCCAGAGTCGGACCCGCCTCCAATTGCCACGCCCCTTTTTGGTCTAGTAGTCGTCGTCGTCGCCATAGTTTTGTTGCATTCATTTGGGGTACTTTTTGTTGGTGTTTTGTGTTGCTGATGTTATTTCTATTGTTGTTATTTTTGTTGTTGTTGTAGCTTTGAAGTTATCACTACCAACTCATGTTGTTTTTTTGTTTAAGTGGAAACTACTTGTTTATCTTGTTGCATTTTTCATTCAATTTTTCTTCATTCAGCTCTCTCTTTCTCCCTCTGGTTCTACTCTCACTATCTCTCCCATGCTCATTCTCCCTCCCTCTCTTTCTCTCCACATCTCTTTATCCCTCTATATCTCTCTCACTCTAAAACACATCTTCTCCTTCTCTCACCCACTGTCCAACTTTTCACCTTCCTCTAACTTCAACTCTATCTCTAGAACTTTTTATTTCTCTCTAGCGACCTCTCTCTTACTCTCATTATACAATTCCTCTCCCTCTTCCTCAAAATTGTCTTCTTCTTCCCCTCTATCTTCATTTTCCTCCCTATCACCCTTTACCTCATTCGTTTTTTTTTCTATCCCTTACTATTTTTCTCTCTGGCTCGTTTTGCGGTTCAAAGCAGCAAAGTTTAAAAGTTATCAGCACAGATGAGAGAGCAATTGTTGCCGAGCATGGAGAGAAAAAAGAAAGGAAGGAAGGGAGGGAGAGAGGGAGGTATAGAGTGCATAAGTGAGAGCGCTATATAATGAATGAGAAAGAGCTATTGAGTGAGTGAGAAAGAGCTATAGAGTGAGTGAAACAGAGCATCAGGATGCAGAACCAGGATCAGGCGGTTGAGGTCGAGGTCGAGGCGACGATGGCCGAGTTGTTGGTTCGAAAATTATGCTCAGATTATTTTGAGAACATTTCGGAAAGTTCTGTTTAATCAATTTACTGGAGTTGGTGGGCGGACGAGGGGCGGGGGAGTGGTTTATTGGGGGGAAAGAAAAGCGAGAGCAGAGTTTAATCACAGAAGAGGAAAAAAGCACAGAGAATTCTGTATTTCAATTATCTTTTAATTTTGGAAAATTATTATTTATAGAACATTTTAATTTTATAAAATTTTTATTTTTAGAAAATTTTATTTTTAGAAAATTTTTATTTTTAGAACATTTTTATTTATAGAAAATTTTAAATATAGATTATTTATAGCTATAACACTACTATCATTATTGAACATTTTTTGTTACAGACAATTTTTAATTATAAATATTTTAATTAACTAGAGATTAATTAGAGTAATTAGAGAACAAAGTAAAAATATATATATTTTTTTATATATAATATTATAATTATTTCGTATTTTTAATTTTTTCATTATAAATAATATATTTTTTTTTACTATTTCTAAATTAATTACTTTTTACTTAGTTTCTAATAGTTATTTTTAATTAGTTTTTCTATTAATTCTAATATCAATTTAATTCTAATTGTTTATTATGCTTTCCTTGAATTTCGTCTTCAAAACCCACTTCCCCTGAAACTGTCATTTATAAATTTCTGCCACAACCATTCATTCATTTAGTAAGGATTCTATTTCAAATGAAAGTTGATGTGGATTTGGACATGATTGAGATATCTGAGAATTCCATGGAAATCATCTCATGGCTAAATGTTCGCAAGTGAAATCCGAGCTCGGCGCCAAAAAGTATACAAGAAACAGTTTTGATTAAGCGGAAGAGATCGAAAATCATGCATTTTCCCATTAACCCACATGCAAGGACACTACATTGCCGTCTGTTTCATTCACTTGAATCTCTTTCAATCACTTGCCGTTTCTTTCACTCACTTGCCGTCTCTTTCACTCACTCGGCCACTCTTCCACTCACTCACCTTCTCTTTCACTGCCTCTGTCTTTCTCAATCCTCCTCCAACTCTCTCCCTCCCTCACTCACAATCCTTCATCAGGCACACGACAAGCGAAGTTTTGAAATTCTCTCTGCCTGATGAAACTCTTACGATGCATCCTTACGTCGGGATGCGTTACGTTACATCGCATTCCGGCGATGGCGAATGTTTCTCCTTCCTTCTCACATTCTTCTCACCTCCTTCTCATCCTCCTCACTACGATCCGATCAGATTTGAACCCGATCCCATTTCGAAGTTATTCGTCCTGACATCATCGACATGTGAAGGAAGGAAACGGAACGTGAATGAATGGAAAACGTAAGGCCAGCCAACGAGACGTGAAGCGACGTAACGCAGGGAAACGCAATGATACGCGATGGGCAGTTGGTCGAAGGGCAGAGTGAGACAGGAAATGGAGAGAGGAGAAAGATAGAGAGAGGAATGAAACTATCGAAGTTGGCCAACGAAACCCGCACTCATTCATTGGAAGAAGTCGAATTTTGGGATTCGAATTCGCATCGAGCTGGGGACGTCGAGATTAATCGAAAGCACGAAAAGTGTAGAAAATCAATGATGGTGGTAGAGGGAAGACGAAGGAGGAAAGTTTACGAAAGTCTAAGATTAGGAAGAAATCCTGGATTCACTACTTCCTCTGGGGTTCTAAATTCCCTAAAGTCGAAGACGCTGATTTGAATATTGAATTTATATCTACAAAATAATTAAAAAAAAATATATAGTAGATAGCTAATTCTAATTTTCTTTGTCTCCCTTTTCCTATTTTCAGATAATAATTCATTTGGCTGAAACCTCGAGCTTGGCCTCATTGTCTCCTCAACAATGGTTCAAAGTAAGTTGATTTATTTTGTGTTTTATTTCATATATTTTTATTTAGTTTAATCATTTTTAATTTCACTATATTAGTAATTTTATAAAATTTATAGTGTTAAAAAATGTATAGTTAAACATATTTCTTAATTTTAGAGAATTTTATTAAAAATGTAAAAAAATTAATGAAATTTTATTATTTATGAAATTTAATTATTTATTATTCAAAATACCATTTTTTGTTTATTTTTATTTTAACAAAATATTTATTATTACTATTATTAAATTTTAATTTCACTTTCATTCATTTTGATTCTAGTAAAATATTAATTTAAAAACTTCTTTCTATTATAAATCGTATTTCAAAATTTTTAATTTCAAAAAATTTTATAAATTTATTTCAATTTTATATTTATTTCCTTTTAAATTTTATATTCGTTTTAATTTTTCATAATTTATAATATTACCTAATTTTAAATTATTAATTATTATTTTCGGTTTAGTTTTACTAAATTTAGAATGTTCGTTTTTTTATTATTTCTGCTTAGTATTTTTTTATAATAAATTATTTTATTTCGTGTTTCTTTTAAATAACATTAAATTACATGTCATAATGTTCACATAAAATTAAGATAATTTCCTTAAAACCCCACCAAGGCCGGCCAGATGCAAGTGAACAATCTGGCAGCACCGCAAAACAAAAGCGATTAAGATTAATTCTCGTTGCTCATCTCAATTATGAAAGATTTCATTAACTTGCGCTCACTTTGGACTCGAGATCAACCGTCAAAACTCCCAGTTTAGCCTCAAAACCTCAGTGGTTCCGTGTCTCTTTCACTCGTGCTCTATATATGTTCTCTCTATCTCCCTCTATCTTTTCACACACTATAATCACTCTCCCTCCCTCGCTGGTTGAAAGTTTTCGCTCTGAAACTAATTCCATAAACTTCAAGGAAGCGAAAAATGGATTTAAAATAATAATCAAATTTAATTTGAATTCTCATGAAAACCAAGTCGAATACATAGATGAAAACTTATTTAAACACATACACACTTACATATATACATCCAGAGGACTAATAGAGTTATCCGCACCGCACAGTAATACACCCAAATATAGTAGTGGGAGGGAGTGAGAGAGGGAGAGAAATGCAGTTGGGAGGAAACAATGTCAAAAGGTTAAAATGTTCCATTTCTGTGTGAATGTGAGAGCGAGTGTTTTCGTGTAGTATGCGTGTAAGTGAGTGAGTGTGTGTGTGTGTGTGTGAGTGTCGGCAGGACCTCTTACAAGGACCCTGGCGCACACAACTAATCTCTCGTGCATCTGTGTGTGTGTGAGTGCGGATTTCTGGCAGCGAACGCACACAGACAGACGGACGGACGGACGGACAGAAGCCTGAATGCAATTACAAGAAAACCGCAACCGAGGCCAAAGTGCAAAGCATAAGGAGAGGAAGAGATGGGGTTTAGAGAGGGAGAGGGATAACAGTGGGAGGGAGAGAGAGAGAGAGATAACCACCGCCCCGAGCCAGCCATGTGTGTGCAAGGGAGAGCGCGAGATAAGTTAGTAATTTGAACGGAATCTTTTATTATTTTGGCACCATCTTGATTTACGAGGCTTTAAAAGGATTTCCGCACCATATCGATTTCGTCCTTCTTCTCACCCCCAATTTCGATTTCTCTCTCCCCCCCCACTCCCTTTTCATTCTCTTTTTCGCTCCCCATTCCACAATCCATTTTGTTTCTTGGCCACCGCTTGCAGAACTTTTTCCCAATACGATTTTTCTTCTGTTCGATTTCTCTTCCCGTCGATTCGATTTCCTTTCGACTTCGATTCTCATGCAGTTGCTGCAATTGGCAATTTGTTGTTGATGTCGTTGTTGGTCTTGTTATTGTTGTCATCAAGTTGTTTCTGTTGTTGCCACCTCCTTGTTGTTGTCATTTTCGTTCTCGTTGTAATCTGCTGTTGATTTCGTTGTCTCATGCAATGTATTGCAATAACCAAGAATGTTTTCTAATTGGGATTTGATTTCACTCCACTCTTCGATTACATGGAAGAAGGAAGAGAAGTGAGGAAGAGGGAGTGTGAAAGAGAAGGCAAGAGAGTGTTAGAGAGAGACCCTCAATCCTAATGGGAAAGGAACTTCTGAAACATTCTCAAGTTCTATTTAAGTTTTTCAAGTCGGTTGTCCTTCGGTTTTCATTAACATTCGCGTCCTTTTGTCCTTCTCACGAGAGTTCTCTATCTCCCTCACTCAGACACTATCATCCTCCCTCTCTCTCACACACCCACATTCCTCACTCTTATTCTCTGTCTCCCTTTCCCAAGTTGATTAAAATTCCTCGTCCCGAACCTGCGAATCGTTTTCGTTCCAGGTTCTCGTCTCTCATTCTCCTCTTTGGTCCACCTCTTTCATTCTCCTCGTTCCCCTTCTTCCTCATCCCTTAATCATCACCGTCAGCTGCAGTTGTTTCGCTCACCACAGCGT
This sequence comes from Coelopa frigida, assembly GCA_017309665.1. Taxonomy (NCBI): domain Eukaryota; kingdom Metazoa; phylum Arthropoda; class Insecta; order Diptera; family Coelopidae; genus Coelopa; species Coelopa frigida. The sequence goes on from CM029564.1 coordinate 27,176,262, forward strand.
TGCCACCTCGAGCGATCTCAACAGGTGGCCGAAACGGTAGGAAATTTTCAAATATTTCACAAGTTTCGAGGAAATTTGTCCATGGAGAGAATCTTTTATTACTTTGTTTGTTTTTACTTGTACAATATTAGAAGGAAACGGAAAAATAACGAATGAAAAAACTAGAGAAAATAAATAAAAAAATGAAAGAAAACTAAACAAGATAGTGAAGGAAAGAAGTAAAGAGAAGAAAAACAAGAGCAAAAAATTGAAGGAAAGAAAAGAAAAAATGATAAAAAGAAAAAAAATATGAAACGAAAAAATGAAAAAATAAACAAAAACAAATTAAGAAAATAAAAAATATAACATGTACAAAAAAATTAGAAAAAAATTAAAAGAAAAACTTTAGAGAAAAAAATCGAAAAAAATAAAAAATAAAAAACTAGCAAACAATGAAGAAATGAAAACAAGAGAAGAAAATATAGAAAGAAATTTAAAAAAATAAAAAGTACATGTAAAAGTTTTTCGTCTTCACATAAATTGCTTTGGGAATTCCCAAATCTTAGTGACAACTTTGAATTGTCCCACTGTGCGACCACTAAAGAACTCCACGTGAAGACATCGGTCCGTAGAGAGAGAGTGAGGGAGTGAGAGAGGGAGGGGGGAGAGATAAATATAACAGGAGTAAGAGATGGAGGGAAAGAGAAGGCCAAGGTTAGAGAGAGAAGGCCAGGGTTACAGAGGAAGACAAAGAGAACCTTGGGATAAGAAAAAGTTGAGGAGGACCAAAATAAAATAGAAGGCTGAAATTGAAGGATTCAACAAAAAAAAAGAGTTCGCTCTCCTGGGTAGAGATGACCAGGGCTGCATCAACAGGGGTTCCAGGACACCAAAAAATAACACCAAGAAGAATGAGAAATTTACAAAAAAACACAGAAAAACTTCGTTGAAGTGATTGCAATTTTTTCGATCAAACTTCGGTCTAAAAATTTTCTGGTCTGAAAATGTTCTGCTCTAAGAATTTTCCTGCGATAAGAATTTCCCTTTCTATTACCTGCAATAGAGGAGGAAATTCATTGAGAATTTTCCCCTTCACTGAGAATTTCCCTTCATTAAGAATTTTCTCTCATAGATTGTGATTTTTCACACTTTGGGAATTTTTTCAGTATCGAAAATTTTTCCTACATTGAAAATTTTCTCATTGAGAATTCTCGCTACATTTGGAAATTTCCCTATTTTTTTTCTTGGAATTTTGTTGTGGAGAATTCGTGAAATTCATGAAATTCGTGATATTTTCGCAACAAAAGCTTTTAATTAAATTTCACAAACAATGGATCGCTTATCAATGGCTCGAAGCTGGCCTTAGGAGTGATGGAGAAGCCGGAGAAGGAGGAAGAGGAGGAGGGGGAGAGGGAGAGAAATGGGGGGCGTGGCCTGATATCTGTCCACAAGCAGTCGCCATCCTCAACCAACGTCTGGTCGCATCTTTTGTCCTTCGCTTCCTTGTTATCGTCTCGTCATCCGCGTCCTTCTTCCCTCATCATCGCCCACGTCGTCCTGCCTTTTGTTCATCGCTGCAACCAACTCTGAACATCTGGCAACGCCGCGACGTCATGAACCGCGCCAGCTGCGGGCTGTCGACGTGGTCAACGAAGAGACGGACAGACAGAAGCCAACAACAACAACGACAAGAACAACAAAAATGACAACAAAAACAACAAAAATGACAACAAAAACAATCACGATCGACGACAAAAACAACAACGATGACAACAAAAACAACCACGATGACGACAAGAACAATTGCGAACAACAAGCACAACAAATCAAAGTCAACAAAAACTTCGAAAACAACAAAAACAAAGAAAAGAAACAAAAGAAAATCAACAAAAACAACGATGCCAACAAAAAACATCGTCTAAAACAAAAACAACTACAACAACGTCGTCGACAACAACAAAAACTCGCGGACGCGTTGAAGTGAAGTTAAACGCGCGAAGTTGCCAGACCGAGCGAAACGCATCGGATGGAACAATGGGAGCGGGAGTGCAAGGGTTAACGAGATGGCGAAGGGGAGGACGAGGAGATGCAAAGGAAGGATAGAATTAGGAGAGAATAAGAGGAGGAGGAAGAGGGAGCCAGAGGGAGAAGAAGAACTTAACTGAGATTGGAATTAGGATTTTGGAATCGTGGATGAAAATTAAACGCGAGAACAAGAAGAATGAAAAGGAATCAAAGGAAGGCGTAGGAGAATCAACGAAACAAAAAAAAATAATGTAATAAAACAATATCAAAGAAGAAAAACACATTAAAGAAGCAAAGAAAATAAAACAGAAGAAAATTAAAGAGTAAAAAAGAAAAGAAGAAAAAATATATAGAAAAAATATAAGAGAAAAAAAATAAAAGAAATTAAAAAAAAACAAAAATAAAGAACACAATGCCAAATAAAAGTCGAAAAAATAAATCGATGACGACAAAAAATAAAATAAAAATGGAAATTGAAGAGCTTCAGGCGAAAATTGCGCAAATATTTATGCAAAGAAATTAAATGCGAACACGAGAACAACAACGAACACAACGAGGATAACGAGGATAACGAGAATAATGAGGACAACGAGGACACGATACAAAAGACTGTCTCCTAAAACAGAGAGTGAAACGATATATGGAGAAAGAGTGAGGGGGAGAATGAAAAAAACGAGTAAACAAGTGTGGAAAGCGAGCAGGATAATCAGGCTGAGAAGAAAACCTTGGTCGTCCACTCGATTTTCATCGTCAGAAACTCCGGCAAAATGTTGATAAATTTTTCTCATTACCCTTTTCATCATTGTTATTGTCATCATTCTCATCATCGTCATCATTATCCTTCTCATCATCGTCACCATTATCCTTCTTATCATCGCTCTCATTATCCTTATCTTCGTCCATCATCCTCATCGCGGAATACACTTCATCATCATCATCACTGTCATTACCATGCTTCAACATCGTCGCAGTCGATCGTTTGGTTTCCACAGGCGATCGAATTTCTCCCACTTTCGCTCACATTATTCCTTCTCTCTCTCTCTCTCTTTTCTACATTTCTTCTTATCTCAATCTCTCATTCCTCCCCCTCCCACTTCATCCATCGATTTTCTGATATTTTCACTTATTTTTTATCTCGCGTGAAGATTTTCTCCGGATTTCCTCGTTCTTCGGTCAAGGATTCAATTCAAAAAGGATTCCACAGCAAGTGTTGCCTCTCCCATTTTTCTCCCACTTTATCTCGATTTTTTCTCTCATTCTCTCTCTTTTCATCTTTCCCACTTTATCTCGCCTCATCTCCTTATCTCTTTCTCTGTCTCACTCTGTCTTTTTCACTGCTTTCTCTTTTAATTCTCCCGCACTGTGTTTAACGCTTTCTTATTTCGTCCTCGGTTGTGATTAATTTTAAATGCATCGCACTTGTTGCTGTCGTCGTCGTTATTGTTGTTATTATTTTTGTTGTTGTTGATATATTTGTTGTTGTTGATTTTTTTTGTTTCTGAAACTCTTCTTATTTCAGAGTTTTGCAGTGTGACTTTTCTTGTTATTTTTTTTTTATTATCTTTTTTATATGTCTTTCTAATATATTATTTATTTTATGTTATTTTTTTATTTATTTATACTCTGTACTGTTTTTTTCTTGCACATATTATTTTGCTATATTTTCAGCAGGTTGTTAATTTATTAATTTTTTCTTATTATATTATTATTATTTTTTTATATATTTTATTACTATTATTTAGTAAATTACAAATTTTTGTGATTACCATATATAAGTATTTTTTTACGCATAAAATATTTAATATATTTTAATTTAATTTATTATTGTAATATTTTTTTTCGAACTTTCAACGAATTATTTCTGTTGAAGAAAAATAAGGTAGGAAGAAAAGGGAGCCAATTTTCGAACGGGGAGCAGACTAATGAAAAAGAGTAGAATAGAGAAAAATGAGAAGACCAAGTATATGACAATAGGATCATTAGAAAATGACGAAATTCCAGCTCAATAAAGCAATCGACTAAAAGATTTGGAAGATCTTCCTAAAGGTGGTAAAAAGTGGAGTAAATCTTATTGATCGCAAAGGAGCAAAAAAATTGACCCCAAAATGGGAGCAAAAACGAAGAAAGTAGTGAAACTGTGGTCTAATAGTGCTATAGAAAAGGGAGCGCTGGGAAGGGAGTGAGGAAAGTAGAGCAAAAGAAAATGGAGCAACTTTTTTATTGACAATAAAACATGACAAATCGAATTTTCCAGCTGATGTCGACATTATTACGGATGGCAGACGGAATGTACGAGCTATTCACACACACACACATACACAGAAAACCCCACGCACACGTTCGCGATCAAACTCAGTCGACTCGAACTGAATTCACACAAACACACAGATAGACAGATGCAGAACATTTACACGCGGCAGGAAATTGCGATTTATACGCGAGCCAAATACGAAAATCCCACGAATGCATTTTAAAAACTCACACACACATATACACAGACACAGACACAGACAGAGGCGAAGGACCTCACACAGATCTCGAATAGAGCTCACTCACACATGCGAAAATATCAAAACACACACACGCACAGACATTTACATTCAATGGGTGGACTGTGTGTAAGCTCAACGTAAGCTGACCCGAGCATGAATTGAAAGGGATTTCGTGTTGAAGGAAAGGGAGCAAGAACGACAACAAAAATGACTGAAATTAACAACAACAACAACAAAATTCTCTCCATCACTCAACCTCTCACTCATTCGTCCTCTCTCTCTCCCTCTCGCCCTCTCTCTCTCCTTTGGTAGCAGCCAATGTTGAACTTCCGCTCAAGTGATTTCCGCCGGAAATGCATGCGTGTACAGCAGCAACTGTCTGGGAGCGTACATGTGTGTGTGTGTTTGTATGTATGGGTAAGGGTATTCATGAACCAACCGTGAATATCTACGTGTGTGTGTTCCTGTAAATATGTATGTGTGTATGTGTTTCTGTGTTTGTGTCGTCTGCGTCATTTCACATCATCGCCAACACATGCTCGAGCCTTAATGCAATTGCTTTGTGAGCGCCCTGCGTCGCGGTTCCGTTTCCGGTTTGCGGGACAGAAACAACATTAATAACAACAACAATAACAAAACCAGTAGTGGAATTTATATAAAAATCTGTTCTTTCTTTCCATCCATCTGTCTATGGAGAGAGGCCGTGACATGGACAGACATCTACATATTTTTAACCCGACTATCGTTTCTCCTTCCTTTCATTTATACCTCCATCTTCATCCATTGGTCGAAGTTCGCGGAGGAGACCATAAAGAAAAACAAAGATAAGCCATTATAAAATATGAAAAACAAGTTGAGGAATTAAGAAAAAATAAAATATAAAAAAATGGAGAGAAGAATAGAAAGAGAAAGATTTTTATAAAATTGAGAACTTTAGAAAATTTAGAAATTTATAAAGTTGCGAATTTGAAAATTAAGAATTTTATAAAATTGAGAATTACAAAAACTGAAATTTCAGAAATTGAGAATTGGAAAAATTTGTGAAAATTAAGAATTTGAGAAAATTGAGGAAAAAAAAAGAAAAGCAGAACGAAACTGTGGGAGAAGCAAAAACTGGAAAAATGGAGAAAAGTTGAGAAGGGAATGGAAAAAAAAAGAATAAATATCGAAAAGCAATGCGAAAAGTCATCGGGTTTTCATTTATTACGATGTCAAGAACAGGCTGAGGAGTAAAATCAACAACTACAACAATAGTAACAACAATAAAAATAGCAAGAACAACAACAACAACACTGTATAACCACAATAGCAAAAACAACCGGCTTATTTTAGTAAAAACAAAAAAACAAGTAGAGCAACTTTTTTTTATGTAAAAACATATTTTTTTGCTTTTTTAGTAAAATCAAAAAAGAAATACGGCCAAAGAATTTACTAAACGTTGGCATCTCCGGATTTGACGGCTGTCTGCTTCACTCACTCTCCGTCTGTCTCACTCTCTCTCTCTGTCTTACTATCTCCGCACGTTTCCCTCGCTCACTCTGTCTCACTCTTTCACTATTTCATTCTTTCGCCCTCTCCCTCTCTGAATTCCCCTTCACCTTTCGTGAGTTTGTTTTCAACGTCTGCGGAGGACTTTGAAATCGTCCCAGATTCAAAATCAAAACTTCTTCCTGGTCTAGGGTGCCCAAAGACTCCTCCGCAACAATAACAACAACAAAATATAACAACAAAAAATACAACAACAAACTCCCTACCCTGGGTCACTCCCACCCTCTGCCTCTTGGAAACTCTCCCTCGAGAGAAATCTCTCAAAATCCGCGAATCCCGAGTGTGGCCGACGGAAGAAAGTTCCTTTCAAAGCCATTTCCGGCTGGCGTGATATCTTTCTTGTGGTCGTGGGGGAAGTTGGGAAGACTTGGCAGCACTGAAACCCCCCTTCACCACTCCTTTCCGCCCCCACCAACCCGAACCTCCCCCCTCGAACCAATTAAAGTCGAGTTCGAGATTTGTTGGCCTCGGATTCGAAAGCTTTTAGCGTGAGGCAGCCGCAAAAAAAATGTGAAGGGGAGAAAAATCAATTTCCATATTGATTTCCTCGCTTGAAATGTGGGACGCCAAACGGGGGGGCCACGGGGGGAGATTTTGTCAGGGTTGCCACCTATTCGCATTCCCTCGTTGACACATTTTTTCGTCGTCCTCGTCCTTGACGTCGTCGTCGTCATAGATTTTCGGTCGCACTCGTTTGCCACTCGTTCACGAGAGAAATGAAAAAGGGGGCGAGAGAAAGGGAGAGGGTGGGAGCGAGAGAGAGAGAGTGAGGGAGACATTGATAGAAACAGAGATATCGAGATAAAGTGGGTGAGAACGAGTGAGAGAGTGAAAAAAAAGAATGATTTGAGATAGATCGAGATTCGAATGTGGTCGAATCGAGATTTATCTATGGTTGGGGGCGATTGGGGGCAATTGAGGGCGTTTGGGGGCGTGTCCTTTTGGGGCCAAGGTGAGTCCTTCGTTAGCGTCGAAGGTGGAAGGTGGAAATGGATCCTCAATCGTTGGAAGTTTCTGATTCCGAGTCGCTGACAATCGTGGTGAAGGTGACGAAGAGGATGGTGAGGTAGATGGTGAAGAGAATGAGGTGCAGAGGGTTCTGAAAATAAGAGCCTTGAATCAGCTGAATTGAAGTTCATTCTGAGAGGTATCTCAACTATGTTTTACTTTTTTCCATTTTAAAATTATCTTTTTTTTTTCATTTTAAATTTGAAATATTCAATATTTTTACAGCATATTCTTGACTGACACGAGATCAACATAGGATACTTTCCATATTTTTTTAACAATTTCAATAATTTAATAACTATAAACACAGTGAAATCTTCCATAACCGGAGAATAATAAAAGAAATAAAATAACATTTTATATTCCAATGCATTATTATTTTATTACATTCAATTTTTATTTTTATAAATTTTACATTATTTTTAATTGAATTTATTAATTTTTATATAAAAAGTACTTTTATTATTTTTAAATTTTTATTTATATTTATTCATTTTTTTGTTTTTGTTTTTCCTTATTTTCTCTGCTTCTGCCGCTCTATTTTCCCTCTTTCTCCATCTGTCTCTCTCGCTCTCCATCTCCTCTCCTCAATTTATCTCTTTCTGTTATTTATCTTCTGATATTCCGAACAATGTGGTGGATTCGAACGAGGAATCGAAGCGCGGCGACGTTTCGTCCTTCGGTTCATCCTCGTCCTCGTCGCCCGCAAAAACCCGAAATAATTAATTCCAAATTAGAAATGGATGTGGCAACGCTGGGGCAAAACATTCTCGCCAGGAATTGAGTTCATGGTTTGCGCATCGAGCATCGATGCACACAGAGATCGAGTGTGGGAGAGAGACAGCCAATGACGATGGAGGAGGGAGAAGCGAAGGACGAAGGATAAGAGGAAGAGGCGAAGGACGAGGGATGAATTACGAGTGACGAAGGGTGATGATCGAGGGGAGCCGAAGTCGACGAAACTCAACCGAAGCTGGATCAAAAGCGAAGCTCAATGCGTGCGAGAGGGAGAGAGCAACAGTGGGAGTCATAGGGATAGGGTTAAAGGGAAATAGAGAATGGGAGCCACAGGGAGAGAGAGAGAGAGAGAGAGATAGAAATAGATGGAACGATGTTCATTTGTTTGGTCGAACCGCAAATAAATAAATTTGACGCAAAATCCCGATTCCTCGGGCTCGGCAGCCAAATGTGAATCTCGAATTCTCGTAATGAACAATTGCAGCGATCGCTCGCACGCTCAGTTGGTTGGCAGCGTTGCCAGCTTTTGTTACCGACCACAAGCGTTTTACGGTCACGCAACCAAACGTGGTCGACGCACAGATAAACACACAGAGAGGGACAGAGAGTGAGAGATTTAGAGGGAAAAGGGAGAGAGAAATGCACAGAAATTGATGGAAATTGACAGAAGTACAGAGAAATTGTGAGAGGGATAGAGAGGGAATTAGTGAGGGAAATAGTGAGGGAAACAGAGAGAGAATTAGTGAGGGAAATAGTAAGAGAAATAGAAAGAGAAATAGAGATGGAAATAGTACGAGAAATAGAGAGAGAAATAGAAAGGGAAATAGTAAGAAAAATATAGAGAAACATATTGAGAGAAATAGAAATTGATAGAAATAGTAAGAGAAAAAGTTAGATGAACTCACAGAAATAGAGAGAGAAATGGACGAAATCGCACAGATTTACAGAAACAGACCGCAAAACAGAAAGATAGACAGAGAGACAGATATACGGACATACATTCAGACATCCATGCAAACAACGACCACAACAAACTGGCCAGATAGATATGTACATGACCATTGATAGATTTTCCATTGATGGATATATGGCCATAGTTCGATATAGCATTGAATAGACCAGAGTTTTGGATAGACAGTGACGTTGGATAGACAGTGACGTTGGATAGACAGTGACTTTGGACAGTTGTATAGATAGTTGGTTGAAAGGCAGAGCAAAAGTAGACAGCTAGAAGCAATGATGGAGAGCTGTGGTGAGATGGACCCCTAAAGATAGAGAGAGAGACATAGAGAGCGAGAGAAAGAGATCTAGAGGAAGAGAGAGATAGAAATAGCGAGAGATACAGTGAGAGTGAGAGAAACGCAGAGAGATTTCTACATGAATAGTTGGAGAGATGTTTGAATAGAATGAGACGTGTATGAATGGCTTCGAGTTATGTATGAATGGAAGGTTGTAGTTACATATGTATGAATATGTATATATGAACATATGTGTGTATAAATTGACGTATAAATGGACAGACAGATAGAGAGAGAAAGAGAGAGAGACAGATAGGCAAATAGATAGACAGACAGACAGAGAAACCGAATGGGTCAGAGATGGACTCATGACCGATGGACGAAGAGAAGAGAACAAAAGACCAAAGAACGACCAATCGATCGATCGAACTCAACCATAGTTCGATGTTTCGATAGATTCGTTGGTTCTTTGGTTGAGTTATAAGGACATATTGATACAGAGACAGGTAGACAGCATAGACGAGAGACTGATGTAGAGACAGATATAGAATGTTGTGTATGTGGACAGATAGATGCACATGATGGGCAGACAGTTGGACAGTCCTTTGGACAACCAGCCGCACGGACGGACGGTTGGTTTCTTAAATTGATTCTGGTTTATTTTGGGAAAAAATTATTGCTGTAGTAGAGATTGTTGTTGTCGTTGATATTGTTGCTTTTGTGGAGAATATTGTTATTGTGGAGATTGTTGTTGTTGTAATAAACATTTTCGTTTTCTTAAAGAAATATTATTGGTATAGTGGAAATTATTGTTTTAAAGAAAATTATATTGTTGTTTTATTATATATATTAATTTATTATTTATTGGAATCTCCTCAACTTACCCATTCATATTCTTTTCCTCTCTCTCCCTCGCACTCTCTTTAATTCTCCTTAAATCAATGTGATATTCATACAGCTCTCTGATTCACTCACTCTAACTCACTGCCTTTCTCTCTCTTTCAGGTTGAAGCTAAAGTAGGCGTAACGAGGCGTATCGTGGCGAGCCTTCGACGGAGCTGAGTTTGAAAGGCCGAAAGGGACGTGTGTAAAAGAAGAAGAAGAAGAAGAAGAGGAAGAAGATCGACGGAGGTGAGGAGGATTTTCGCCATCGATGATAGCAGGGAAAGGAGGAAGAAGGGCCAAAAGCAATAAAAACCACAAGATCAACTAAAGCCACAAGAACAAGAAGATCAAAAAGAACAACAAGAACAAACTGAAACAACAAAATCTCCACCATGAACATCGACCAACAACAATTTCCACCGCCTCCTTCCGCCCTCCACGCCCACCCGGGCTCAGCATCGCCCACGCCCACAATGGCAGCGATGACGTCACTCTCGCTCCCGCTGTCGGCGCTGTCGATGTCGACGCCGACGCCGCCGTCTCCTTCTGATACAACAACATATGTGAACATCGGCGTCCTCTCGTCGACGGCGACTACAACGATCCCGACAACGATGTCGTCGCTGACGCCGTTGACGCCGACGTCGTCGACGACGAGTTCCTTCAAGACGACGCCGCTGCTGCCGATGCCGACGCTCGAGGACATCGAGTGCGGTGGAGGCGTGACCGGAGTGGGCGACGGTCTCTTCATCGGTCGAGACGGTGGAGTCATCGGTTCGACGGGGCCGGCGTCGACGGAGGGCGTCAGCTTGAGGCCGATGCCTCCCGGGATTCTCAAGTACACAACGATGACGACGACGACGTCGTTGGGCCCACCAGGGGTCGATGGAGGCGGCGGAGGTGGAGGTGGCGGAGGGGGAGGCAACCACTTGATCGGGCCCCTGGGTGGACCACCGCAGCTCCAACACCACCAACATCATCCGCCGCATCATCAGCCGCATCAACACCAGCATCAGACGATGTCTTCGTCGTCGTCATCGTCGTCGCCTCCTCTTCCACCACCTCCGAGTATCCTGAGTCTGGGAGGGAGTGGCAACAACAACAATTTCTCCAACAACATGATCATCTCCAGCAACAACATGACCATCTCCAACAATAGCAACAACTTCTCTACCAACTTCTCCAACAACATCTCCACCAATAACACAAACATCGGACCCACCACGACTCCATCGACAACAACAACGATGCCGACAACGACAGCGACGACAGCGACTTCGGCAACACCAACAAAAACCACAACAGCAACAACATCGTCATCATCAGGTGGCCGACGTCACAAGACAAAGCGAAAATGCTGCGCTTGCTTCGGCGTCGGCAGCGGCAGCGGCAGCGCAGCGAAAACGAAGTCGAAGAAGAACAAGTCGCAAACGCTGTGGGCGGGACTCTTGACGAACCTCGGCATCAGCGCCCTGCTGCTCGCGTACACGCTGCTCGGTGAGTAATTGTTGTAATTGTACTCGGGGGGGGGAGGCTGGAATTGCGAGGAGATTGTGAAAATGTGGGATCCTTGAATTGCGAGGTCCTGGAATTGTGGAGCGAAAATTGCAAGTTATTGAGTTCTTGAAACGATTTCAAGCAAAACCCACAGTGGTTCAAGATTATAAATGTTCTAATCTTATAATTTTCTGATATTTAAATTTTCGTATTGATTTTAATATTTTGTAAATTGAAATTTTTAATTTAATAAAAATGTATTTCTTCTGTTTTTTACGTTAAAATTTTATTTTTGTTATATATCTTTTTTTAGCTTAAATTATTTTTTTTTAAACCGTTAATTAATTTTTTTTACGTGTAAATTTTGAATTTTTTCATTTAATTTAATTCAAAATGTTTTAATAGAAAATCTACAAAAATTATTAAAAATAATTTCTCAATTTCTGCCCCCGAACGTAAAGTTGATAAATTTAAATCCTTTTTGACTGACTCCTTTTATTTTTTCTCAATTTTTATATGACTCGAATCGGTTTTTTTTCTCCAAGTGGTATTGACAAAAACATTGCCTACCTCAAGGCGCCAAATGATTCCCATCTTCAACTGATTCCTCGAACGATTTTCTTAATTCCTTACATGATGCAACGTGTTGAGCGTTTCAATGGTTGACTACGATTTTCTTTGGAAATTTATCTAAAAATATCCATGAAGAATTTCCCGAAGAAGTTCCATCTCACAAATTTCCCAAGAATTTACCTCTCTTTCTCTCTCCCACTCTCACTCTCTCTCTCTCTCCATCTTAACTCCGTTTATCACACCTCGCAGGCTGCTCATTTTGCATTTTCCCAGATTATTGCTCTTTCATTAAGTCGTCCTCAGGCGAATGTCTCTTATCCTCTTAGCTGTTTATACTCTTATCCCTTAAGCCTCTTATTCCTCTTAAACCTTTATTCCTTAATTCCTTCGTTTTTTTTATATCGTTTAATCCCTTCGTTTTCTTATACCTTTATCCTCTTATCTATTTCTTCTCTTACCTACATATTTCTCCCTTACATATTTATCTCCTTCTCCTTTAATATCCTCCAATACACTCATACTATTATCGTGTTTTCACCCGCCTTCACGAGTCTGCTGCACATGTGCGATTTCGCTGCTGTTTGGCAATGTGTGTGACGCCTAGAACTATGCAACGCTTTCCGCAGAACTCAACAAACATCGTCTCTTACTTTTTCTTATCCTTACCATCACCTCCTTTGTTGCTCTTTCCTTCTTTAAGTGCCTGAGGAATATGGAATTGTTTAGTTTATGGATTATAATTGCCTTGAGGGAGATGAGGAGAAGGAGGAGGTGATAGATGAGCAGAAAGACGTGCAGTTTTCTTAACTTCGAAATAAACCTTTGACTGATTTTTCGGTACGAGATGATTTCGATATAAGTTGTGAAAAAAGTTTTCTTATTCAAGGAATACCCTCAATTTTTCCCTCTCTCTCTCACTCTCTCTATCCCTGTCATACTCCATCTCTCCTTGTCTCCTTGTTTTTGGATGCTTCTGAGATTAAAAATTCACAAGCAGAAGGCGTTGATGGGTTCCAGGCGATGTATTTTCCACCCAGATCTTGTCTTCAAAATTTTCCCCGAAGCGACAAAAACATCTAAAATTACAATAACAACATCAAAAACAATAACAATGTCAATAAACAACAACATGAAAAATAACAATGTCAAAAAACAACAACATGAAAAATACCAACATAAAAAAATAACACCATAAAAAAACAACAACATCGAAAATAAAAAAATCAAAAACAATATCAAAATCAACAACATCATCAGCAACAACTGTCATAACATCAACAGTAGATATTCAACAAATTTTTGGATCACGCCCATTATCAATAAATAACAACAAAAACAAAACAAAATATAAACAATAATAATAAAAATAACAACAACTCACATTAAGCATCTGTTTACGAAAATTCATTGGTCACCGTTGGTGGATGTTGTTGTTATTGTTGTTATTTTTGTTGTAGTTATTTTTGTTATTGTTTCTATTCTTTGATGTTGTCTTCGAAATGGATTTGAAAATTATGTTGTTGTTGTTGTTGAGAAGTTGTTGATGTTTTTCCAAAAGTTATTGACGTGAATGTTGTTGACTTGTTGTTGTTGTTGACCTGTTGTTGTTATTATTATTATTACTGTTGTTGTTATCGTTGCTGCTTCTTCTTCTAATATTTTTGTTCTTTTTAGAATTCTTATCCCAGTTATGGGAAAAGTTGTTTGCTTGTTGTTGTTGTTGTTACCTTTATAACTTCAACTTTAACTTCTTCGTCTTCTTCTTCTTGTTGTCGATGTTTTTGACATCGTTATTTTTGTTCTTGTTGTTATTGTTCTTATATTCCCTTCGAAATTCATATATAACTTTTACTAAGGATTCTTGATGTTATTTTTGTTGTTGTAGAAGTACACCCTTATCTATGTATGTTTTTGTTGTCATATTCTTATGGTTGATCTCGTAACCTATATTGATGTTATTGTTGTTGTTGAGGTGTTGTTGTTGTAGTTGTAGTTGTTTAGAACTTTCTACTAATGTGTTTATTCTTGACATCGTTGGTGTTGTTTTTCTCAAGATGTTTGTGACCATTATCTGGATTCTTTTTGTTGTTTTTGTTGATATTGTTGTTGTTTTTATTGTTGTTTTTGTTGTTCTTCTTATTTTTGTTGTTGTTGTTATTTTCATTGTTGTTTGTGTTGTTGTTATTTCCATCATCCCTTTTGCCATCTTCTCACGCACGAACTCGTGACATGTTTTTCTTGGCATTTGACACGTTTTCGAAAGGATGTGTCTGCGTGCTCTTCACACACTCTCCCTCCCTTTCTCGCTCTCACACACATACACTCACTCACTCTCTCTACCTTTTTTTCCCCTTACTCTCGTCCTCTCTCTCCACTTCGCCTTCTTCTTCATCATTTGAGTCTGTCATCTCGTTCGTTTCTCGTATTTTTCCTATTTTATTATTATTAGTGTTATCATTTTGATCCGAAGACAAGCCGCACTCATACTCATGCACACTCACAGACTCACACACACACACACGTAGACAAACAAATACACCAGTAGATCTGAGTTTATGAGTGTGGAAGAATAACAACAATAACATCAGCATCAACAGCAATTTCAACTGTGGCAACAGCTACAAAAAAACAAGAGGAGGAGGAAAAACAAGAAGAGGAATATCAAAAAGAAGAAGAAAAAGAGAAAGAAGAACCAGAAAATAAAGAACAAGGGAAAGAAGAACAACAAAAAGAAGAACAACAAAAAGAAGAACAACAAAAAGGATAACAACAAGAAGTAAAATAACAAAAAAAAACCAAACGCAACAGAAACATCAGGAAGAGATCAAGATGAAAAAATATCATAACAAAAGCATTTCTAACGAAGAATGGTAACAAAAACAACAACAAGAATAAAAACTAGGATAAAAACAACAACAAATATAAAAACAAGAACTATAATAAAAACAACAGCAATAACAATGAAAGAAACAACAATTGTGGAAACAAAAAAAAAATCAGCAGCAATAAAAAAAAATCAGCAACAATAATAAAACAGGAACAACAATAAATATAACAACAATAATAAAAGCAGGAAAAATATTAATAAAAACTACAAAAATTCTACGAACAAAAATAATTCTAACAAAAACAATACTAACAACAACAAAACTCAGTGTTAAAAATAGTAAAAAATTTAACAACAAAAACAACAAATGAAAAATCAACAATAACAATGAAAAAAAAGACCACGACAAAAAATGCAGAACCAACAACTATGAAAAAAAAGTGAAAGAAAAATGCCATGGAGAAAACAACAACAACAACAATGGGAAACAACATCAAAATAAATTAATAATAAAAAACAACAACAAATATAACATCCGACTTCGCAATAGCAACAAAGTAAAAAGTTTAAAAGTTTTTCCCCAACACCTCGTTTTCTTCTCCTCCTTCTCCTCCTCCTCCCCATCTCTTCTTCCACTCATCTTTCTCTCTCCTTTTCCCACCCATTTTTCACACTCCTCGTCCTTCTTCGACAAGCACAAACGATCTGGCAACTCTCCATCTCTTTCTTTCTTCCCATCCTTCTTTCGTTGTTCTCGTCTCTCCTCCTTCTTCTCGTTCTCCTTCCCTCCTCTTTCTTCTTCTCCTCCTTCTCCCTATCGTCGACATCTTAAGTTTGAATTTATTATCGAGGACGTGTTGCTGCCGAGTATTAGTTGTTGTTATTTATTGTTGTTATTTGTTATTGTTGTTGTTGTTGTTGTTTATTGTTGTCTGTTTTTTATTGTTGTTGTTATTTGTTATTGTTGTTTTTGTTTATTGTTGGTTATTTCTTATTCTTGGTTATTTGTTATTGTTGCTTGTTTATATTGGTTGTTTGTGTGCGTGTTCGTAGTGTCTCTGTACGTAGTGTGCGTGAGCGTATGAGAACTCTAGAGTGTACATGTGCGTGTGGAGATGAAAGCAACGTGCGACATGAGTGTGTGTGTGTGTGTGAGGGGGAAAATAAATTATTATTATTATTGTTATTTCGCCTTCGAAGTGTGAATCGAGCTACAGACGATGACAACGACGACGACTTCCAAAGTCAGGCAAACGATGAGGAAGAAGATGAGGAGAAGAAAAAGAAGAACAGCAGGAAAAAAATAACAAAAAAACACCAACTATAAACATTTGGTATAATAAGAGAAAAATAAATAAAAATATGAAACAAATAAGAAGAAAATAAAAAATAAAATATAAAAGAAAAAGATGATAATAAAAAAAATGTAAGAGGAAAACAAGAACAAAATAACAGGAAAAGAAGAACAATATTAATGAGAAAATAAACACACAAAAAATTATGAACGAAAGCAGAGAGAAGAATAAAATGTTAAAAAAAAACAGGAGAAGAAAATAAAAAATATATATACATATATCAAAAAAATATCAACGTAAACAAAACGAAAACCAAAAAAAAAAACAGAAAACAGAATGAAAAATAAAAAAAATATAAACGAAAGCAGAAGAAAGAGATAAAAAAATAAGAACGAGAAAAAAATACGAACAAGCAAAAAAAAATATGACTGAAAACAGAACAAGAGAATAAATACGAGAAGAGATGGAAGGAATTATTAAAGAAAATATTGTCACTCATACGTCAGGGTGTTCGGGAAAAACGTGCTGATGGCTCTTGAGAGGCAGTGACAACAACAATGACAACAACAACAACAATGACGATAACTTCACACCTCGCTGAAGCACGTAGAAACGCCTCCCACCACGCCCACTTCTCAGAGGAGAAAACTTTAATATTTTCTTTCATTTTTTTTTATATTTTCTTATGTATATTTCCATTTTTTTTTTTTTCAATTATGTTCTCTCATCATTTCTTTATTTTGTTTTTTGGTTTTTTTTTCGCAAATAACTTTTGATGGATTTTCGCATTTTTCCATGGAAATCATAATTCATTTTCTGGTTTGAAAAGCACGACGAACAAACTCGAGAATTTCGTGTGAGTCACGGTGATTGAAGAGCGAGACAGAATGAGAAAATCGTCCAAAATAAAATATATAATTAAGTGTAATGAATAAATTATCTCGACTTTCAATTAGAGGTTGGAGTTCATAAAAAGTTGTTGATGTTCTACCATTGTTGTTGTTGCTTATTTTTACTTTAATTTGTTTTTTTTTCCCCTTGTTTTTAGTCTGCTTTGATTTTAGCTATTGTTTTAATATATTTTGGCTTTTGTTTTATTTTATTTTGGCTTTTGTTTCGCGTTGTTTTAGCTTTTATGATTGTTTACGCCAAACATCGAATCACCGCCGTCAGGTTTAGATTCATGTTTGTCTACATGTTGACAAACATTGTTCAATGTTTTAGGGCTTTGTGTAGGTGCATATAGGAATCGTCGGAAAAGTCTCCACTTTATTGTGTGGAAGGGTCACGAACTCATCCGAAGTTTTCCGACGAGCTGTCACTTCTTAGATCACATAGGTGATACATCTCACCAGAAAGAGATCACGTTTGCGTCACATAGGTGAACGACGACTTAAGTTTTGGATCACATAGGTGATTATCATATTGTGTAAATAAAGAATATTTACTGCTCTAGAAATTTACAGTGTTTTGATTTTCTGCGACATCAATTCTTCACGACGAATTTGCTGCGGAACGAGTTTGGTTGCCGATTTGCCGGACGGACAATTTTGGTTTTGCCGACGGCATTTCACTGCGCGAAGCATCCACCCCCCAGCCCCGCTACTAAGCCCAGAGCACCAGCGCCAACTTTAATTATTAATTGGCCAGCGCGCTCTACATTTTGGTCCTTCGAGCCGGATATTCGCCGCCACACCAGAGTCATCAGTTCCAGAGCCATCAGAAAAAAAGGTGCGTGGAATATAGTGTTTGATTTGGTGTCTCCTTGCGTTTTTATAAATAAAAACAGAATAATTTATTTATTCAAATTCGCGAACTCGCCCGAACTCTCCGCGAAAATTGTCAATTCGCCGCAACTCAAAACGTTTGAGTCGAAAAAGTGCGCCAAAAGAGTGTGTGAATAGTCACACACATCTTTCCTCTTTTTCAACAGTTGTGCACAGTGGGTCATAGAGACCAAATTTTACTGTCCAACTGGTTAGCGGTTCATAACCAATAGTGGTTATTTAAGTTTTCCTCGCGATCTTGACAATTTGCTGTGTTTATTTTGGAAAATTGAAAATCCAACATAAGCATACAAATTGTGCGAGAGAACAAAAGCCCCACTGTAAAACTGCTCGATATTCGATCGCTGCAAACAAACAGTGCAACGAGTTGCAACGACACTCGTTCCCTTCTTACGCACTAAGCATAGTGCAAGCCACCCGCACACTCACGAATTGATCTCTCCAATTTCGTCTTCTATCTCTGTTTGTCTCACGGGCACAACAGAATAGAAGACAACGAGAGTCTACGCGTCGCCAGAGGCACGCACAACAACAACAACACAGAAGAGAGTGCAAAAAGTGCACACACCGTACAAAAAACGGACGGTCAGCACAAGCGAGTGCAGACAACAACAACCACACTGCGAGCGGTGCGCAATAAGAGAGCGTACCCCCCACACAAAACAATTAGGCAAGTGGCCTTAATTTTGCAAACACACCCACGCGAAAAAGTTAGGCAAGTCGCCTTAATTTAATATATTATATTTGAAATATATTAAATTATATTTTTAATTATATTATATTTTATATATTTTCGTGTTGGCCTGAGTGATTTGGGGATCACTCAGAAGAAAATTTTGTTTTTGTGTGTGATATTTTTGTTGTTTTTTAAATATAAATTTAAAGATTTTGTTTGGTCCGTGTTTTTAGTACTAACCCAAGTTAAATATGTCCTCATATGAGACTTTCATTCGGGTTACCGATGATGTTGTCGTTTTCGAGTCTGAATTTGATTCAACTCCATTGTCCGATCACTCTCCTTTCACACTTGAAGTTCAAAAGGATGAGTTAAAATCTTTGTGGCTAGATGTCAAGTCGTCATATGAGACGATTTTATTTCGACGATCCACAACCAAAGCCGACGATGAGGCAATGGACTTAACAACGCTTAAAGTTAAGTATCGTGTTTGCTACGATGCATATGTCCGTTGCATGGGGAAAATGAATCAATTGATTCACGAATTTAGTCAATCAATTTCCGAACCAAAGGAAATTGATCCCCTTCCCATGTCTAGTCACAGCATCAATCTGCCTCCGGTAGATATCGATGTTTTTCATGGTGACTATTTGTCCTGGCCGTCTTTCCGAGACATGTTCACCGCGATTTATATGTCGAATCAGCGGCTGACCCCAGTAGAGAAGCTCTACTATTTAAACCAGAAGACTTCTGGAGAGGCGAAAGACATAGTTAAGAAATCGCCTCTCACACATGACGGTTTCGCTACCGCTTGGCAAAATCTTGCTGACCGGTACGAAAACAAGAGAATCCTCATAAACAGTCAACTTAAAGTTCTGTTTAATCTCCCAGTGGTCCAGGTGGAATCAGGAAGTTCCATTAGAAAGCTGCAGCGGGACATAAATAATTGCATTTCGACGTTTCAATTGTATGATATGGATATCAGCAGTTGGGACGCCATATTTGTTTATTTATGTTCCACTCGGCTACCTGAGGCTACGCTCTCATTGTGGGAGCAAAGTATTGTTTCCAAGTCCGAAATCCCACGGTGGGCGGACATGGACAATTTCTTGACGAATCGTTTCCAGACGTTGGAAACAGTTTTAGACATACGAAGTGCCACAACAAGGGCGTCTGTGAAAGTTACGGCTTCGCACAATAATTTCGACACAAGACGCATAAATTCCCACTATGCAAATGTCAATAAAGTGACATCTTGCAGACTTTGTTCTAATGCACACGGTATTAGAACATGTCCTAGATTTTTTGAGATGACAGCAAAAACACGGTTTGCTACAGTTCGACGACTGAACTTGTGCCTGAATTGCTTGTCGTATTCTCATAAAATTCGAGATTGCAACAGTGCTTTCAATTGTGGAACGTGTAAACAACGTCACCACACGCTTTTGCATCGCGATGCTTCCACTCGGTCGACTTCGGAAGAGTCCAGTCGACATGGAACCTCGCGCCCGTCTACCTCTCAGGTACACAGCCGTGAAGGTAGCCCACAACAGTCTACCTCCGAAAGCTCTGAAATAGTTCAGAGTGACGTGCGGGGGTCCCCCAAGGTGCTTCTGGGTACTGCGATGGTGACTATTTGTCACAATGGAGTCGAGTACGAAGCCAGAGCGCTAATAGATCCTGGTTCTGAAGGAACCTTCATTTCAGAACGTCTGCAAAACGTTCTCAAAATCCCCTACACTCGAGATAGTGCACAAATTTCGGGCTTGAATGCGAGAGTCGCCGTTCAAGTCTCGAAACGGTGCACGGTTGTGATAGGTTCTCCAAAGGATTCCAACTTTAGAATTAAAGTATCGGCTTTAATTCTCTCGAAGTTGACAGGAAACCTTCCAACCACTTCGATCAATCCCTCCGTGGTTGATCAAATACCGAATCTCAATTTAGCCGACAAGAATTTCCATCAGAGTGGAAAAGTCGATGTCTTGATTGGTGGGGATCTGTACCCACAAATCATTTTGGAAGGTGTTCGACATCAAGTTGTAGAACACTTAATAGCCCAAGACACGGTCTTTGGATGGATTCTCACTGGCCCTCTACCGTGTCAAACATCCACCAAAACCATTATGTCTTGCTACACAGAAGTTTCGCTTCCTGCTCGACTATACTACCCATCGGGGATCAGTCGACGTAAGTGGAATTCCCCAACACGCGATTCGAGAGTTCGGGTCGCGGAAAACAGAACCACTGGGTTATCGAAAATCCAGCAACCGTCGAGCAATGTTCTACATGGTGTTTGCCATCTGAAGCGTTGCACTGATAAGTTCAGATGCAACCGCAAACATCACTCGATGCTGCACGGGCATTCGGATGAAGAAATAAGGCACTTAGAATCTTCGTGGGCCGATGAGAGTCTCCGTGAACTCAGGGAAAAATCTCCTGAGTCACGTGATCCCCGGGGTGACGGGGTCGAGGGCGGTTTCCTTTCGGAGGGAGAGTCAGTGATCCAGAAGCGATCGTGGCGTTCTCTCCGGGAAGAATCGACCGGGGATGAAGGGCTGGAGATCGAAGCGCTCGATGGGGAGGATCTTCACCGTCCCGCGGAAGAGCAACCTTCTCTCCCCCCTCCATGCACCGAGCTCGTGAATCCTTCTGCGAGTTCGGTGCGACGAAACGATGGCGCCAGTCACGGGACTGAGTCTCATCGCTTCCGTCCCTCTTTACACGCTGACCGCAGGAGAACGGAGCGTTTGGATCAGCTTTCGCTGCGCCCTCGGAGACATCACCCGCGCAAGACAGTGCCAGAGCTAAATGAGAAGCCTCGACGGTTTGAGGGCAAAGCCCACAAGCGTATTCATCAGGATGGAACTTCCCTGAGCATGCAAGAAACGGTGGCAGGAATGATGCCCAGAATGGTACCGCACCTGGTTGCCCAGACAGCAAATTAAGCTGGACCACCCCGGAAATTACAAGGTTAACCACCCCATCTGACACCAAATCAAACCTATATGTACCACGCCCTATCTTTTTATGAATTATAAACTTTATGTATTTTATGTATAGTAGATACTTATTTAATTCGTTTGCAGTGATGCTGCAAGGTGGGCGGAATGTTTACGCCAAACATCGAATCACCGCCGTCAGGTTTAGATTCATGTTTGTCTACATGTTGACAAACATTGTTCAATGTTTTAGGGCTTTGTGTAGGTGCATATAGGAATCGTCGGAAAAGTCTCCACTTTATTGTGTGGAAGGGTCACGAACTCATCCGAAGTTTTCCGACGAGCTGTCACTTCTTAGATCACATAGGTGATACATCTCACCAGAAAGAGATCACGTTTGCGTCACATAGGTGAACGACGACTTAAGTTTTGGATCACATAGGTGATTATCATATTGTGTAAATAAAGAATATTTACTGCTCTAGAAATTTACAGTGTTTTGATTTTCTGCGACATCAATTCTTCACGACGAATTTGCTGCGGAACGAGTTTGGTTGCCGATTTGCCGGACGGACAATTTTGGTTTTGCCGACGGCATTTCACTGCGCGAAGCATCCACCCCCCAGCCCCGCTACTAAGCCCAGAGCACCAGCGCCAACTTTAATTATTAATTGGCCAGCGCGCTCAACAATGATGAAACTTCATCGGAATTTCAGCACTTTCAACCAAATTAACGAATGTTGACAAAAGCTTTTGGAACTAATTTAATAAAATAACACAATGACGAGAATAATATGCGAAATAAATGACAATGACAACTAAAAAGTTATGATAATAATATGTACAACAGTAAAAATGAAAACAACGAAAACTACAAAACCAGCCATTTGGAATAATAACAAGCTTTAATAATAACAAGTTTTAATATTATCGAATTTTAATGGTAACATATATTAATTAAAACAATCTCCAAAAATCTGAAGTTTTAATATGATATGTAGATTTATAATAAAAATAATATTTTTAATATTATTTTAGATAGAAAAAAGAGAAGGAAATAGATAGAGGGGAAAGAAAATAAGTGAGACTAAGAGAGAGGGAGGTATGGAGAGCATGTGAGGATGAAAGAGAAGGAGAGAAAATATAACTCTGTCCTTCGCCAAATGTTTCGAAATTTCAACTTCAGCTGCTCAGCTCACATACATTCGCATATTTAATGCAAGCATGATGCATGTGTGAGTGAATGTGAGTGAGTGAGAAAGAACCATCATGGTTGACAGAAAACGAGAGAAGGAGAGAGAGAGAGACAAAGAGTGGGATCGAGAGTGAACCGAAGTGAAGTGTGTGTTTGTTTAAAAGCACATTATTTAATATTCGTGTCAAAATTTGGACTTGATTTCACTTCACTTCACATCACTTATGTCCCACACACACATACTTGCCTCATATAAATACACACTCATTCGCCCACTTTTAGTCACCTCCACACGCCCACTTTTAGTCCTTGCTCCAAGTCGCAGACTCCTGTTGATAGTGTTAGTCACGCCATAAGCATCCGTTATGAGCTGCCTCCAGTAGCATTCGAAATGAGCTTGTGTCACAGAGAGTGTGACAGAGAAGGAGAAAGAGAATGAGAGAGAGACATCATCTGTGAGAGCGTTGGTGTCAAAGTGCACGTCCAAGTATGAGTGCCAAATGTTCATATGTGTGTTTGTTTGAGTGTGTGTTTTGGTCTTTGTGAATGCATCGAATAATGAGCGAAATGCACTCGGACAACGGAGATTAACAAATGAGCTCGAGTTGAAAGCTTTCGACAGGAACCCGGTGGTCGAACGAGCTTCTAATGGAGAGGCGAGTGTCCTTGAGTGGTCCGAAGTATTCTGTATGGAAGGAGAATATCGAGGAGAGAAGGAGAATGTCCTTGAGAGCAAGCGAATGTCCTTCGTCAGAGATCGATGAAGTCATATTATGACTCGGAAATTCTCAATCAAACACATCTGCAACGAAATATCTCGAATTTGTGGCCAAGAATCGATCAATAGAATTTCGAGAAGGATCTGGGATGTTATCAAAGGATTGAAGATGGAGGATATGAGAAGGATGAGGTGAAGTTAGGAAGAAGGAGCGAAGGAGGAAGAGATAATGAGATGGAAGTGGTGAAAGAAGAGGTTGGGAAGATGATTGGAAGTGGAAGAGATAATATAATGAAGAACAAGATATCATGGGGTAGAGAAATTGAGAAGGATGCTTATATGAAGAACGAGTAGATTAATTAATGGACAAGTGGATAAATGAATCCAAGTCAATAAGTTGAACATGGTAATATAATAGAAGAGAGATCGTAATGAAATAGAAGTATCCAAATTTAATAGAAAATGGATCGAAATTTCATAGAAGACGGATCCTAATTTAATAGAAGATGGATCTTAATATGATAGAGATCGAAGAGGAAGAAGAACATGAAGAATATATTGAGGAAATAAATTGACATTTGGATGATGTGATTGCAGAGATAATATTGAGGAGGAATTGATATTTAAAGGAAAAGATATTTAGAGGAAGAGTTATTTAAGTGGAAGAGTTATTTAGTGGAAGATATATTTGAACGATGAAATAAATGGATGAAGAGATATATGGATTAATAAATATATAATGAATGAAGATATATATGGAAGAAGAAATACATGCTTGAAAATATAATAGAAAACATTTAATGAAGTGATATGATGAAGAGTTAAATGGACGAAGAAGTAAATACAGTTACGAAAGAACTGTATAAAGAAGTAAATGGATGAAGGGATATGTGAAATGATCAATGGCACAAGTAGTTCAACCCTTTATACTGATCATTACTGAAAAACTTCAAGCTCTACGATGAAAAACTACAATCACGCGTACTTTCAAACATTAAGAAGCTTTGTTTAATTTCTTTTAAGGCTTTAAGAAGCTTCCAATTGCTTTAAAAGGCTTCCAAGGGTTTTGAATTTTTGACAGATGTCATTAAGCGATTTAATTCCGCCTCTCAGTCACGGCCCTTTTGGTGTAAAAGCATTCCACAAAAAAATTATACTCATTGCGAAGATAATCGTGAAATAAAATTACTTGACTTAATTGAGAATAGCATAAGGAAGAGAAGGACGAGAAGGAGGAGGAAAAAGTTAGGGGCGAAGTGAAGGATTAAATGGAGGAAATGGACAGAGAGAAGGAGAAAATGAAGCCGAAAAAGATGAACAAGTAGAACAAAATGAAGACAAAGCGATAGCGGAAGCCAAACATAAGCCCAAAATCTATTTTAATCTCGACCGCACATTATTTTCATTGCATTCGAAATGGAACGAAAACAATTGAGGGCAACAACAAATGGCACAAAATACACAGAAAGAGGAATGGGGAATAATAACAAGAAAAACAATAATAACAACAAGAAGAATAACAACAAAAACAAAAGAGTAACAACAAAAAACGAGAAGTATAATAACAACAACACCAATAACAACAAGAGAATAACAAGAGAAGAAAAATGACTGCGAAAACCCTTTCATACATCAGCGGCCAGAGAAAGCCAAAGTGTTAACAAAAGACGGCCAGAGAAAAATATTCCAAAGGAGGGAAAGAGAGGGAAGGAGAGGAAAGGGGATGGAATGAGAATTGTAGAGAGAGCGAGAAAGAGATAGAAGATGGCAGTCAACAATGTAATGAGCAAGGACTAACAAGGAGGCTCCGAAACAAAACCCCGACCCACCTCAAACCCCACCACGAACCCCACCACGAACCCACCCCACCTCGCAGTTCACCACAAATTGATAGACGTCGACTGGGCTCAGTTCAGAAAATTCGCTCACGTCCGACCGCGTTAACGTTGCCCACGCCTCGGACCGCAATTCCATTCATTACGACGACGAAGCAGCTGAAGTAGGTAGAGGAGAAGATGAAGAAGGAAAAAAGAAACAATGAGAGAAGAGATGAAGAGTGCAGAAGAAGCGTGGAAAAAGAGGAAGATACAGAGAGTCGTAAAGAGAAAGGAACGAAGTCCGATGTGAAAGAAAGAAATACTAGTGATTAGGCTAAAAGCTTATGTCGGCCGTGTCCCGGCGACAATGGAACGTCTTTTTGACCACGCCCCCCGCCCCCGTCGTCCATCGTCCCGGGGGCCTTTGTTTTTTCGGCACTTCGGGTCGTCACCAACCAACAACGTCTGATCCCACTTTTCCATCGCTCATTTCTTCTCCTTTTCTCTTATTTTCTTACCCATTTTCCTACTCTTTTTCCTACCCATTGTCCTCCTGTTTTCCTTCTCTCTTACCTCATTTTGTCCTTCTCTTTTACCTTCTCCTTTTCCTTCTTCTTTTCTCCTCTTTTTCTCGTCCTTTCTTCTTCCTTTCCTCTTTTCCCTCCTATCTTTTCTCCTCATGACAACTTCTCCGGAAAAAGACATTTTGATTTTCTCGCTTTTTCTTCTCAAGTCCAGGCGTCCTTCTGTCTGTCTGTCCAACTGTTTGTCTGTGTGTGTTTTGTCGGCTTTATCCGATTGTAGTGACCTGGCTTTTTTTTCTTCTCTCTTCCCTCCCCCCCTTCCTCCTTCTCCTCCCTATCCTCGGCTCCCCTACTTCACCTCCTCCTCGCCCCTCATTTTCTTTGTGTTTTTTATTAATGAAGCGACAACGTCCGTTAATGAGTTTTTTCGTCGCCTTTTCTTTTTTGTTTCTTCGCTGATTTTTCTTCTTTTCTTAACTTTTTTTTATTTCTTCGCTTACTTTTTTCTTCTTATTCATCGTTTTTTTTTTTTTTCTTTGACTTTGTTCTTTCTTCACTTTATTTTTTTGTTTTTGACTTTCCTCATTTTCTTTTTTCATTCCTTGTTTTATTCTTTGCTTCCTTTGTATCTTCCTTTGTGCCTTCGTAGCTTCGAACTTCTCGGACTCAACTCAAAGGAAAAAAAAACCCCTCCTCGTTTTTAATTCCTTTATTGTTCTGTGCCTTTTCCCCGGTTCAGTCTCCTCCTTCAGCCACGCCCTCTCTTCAGCCCACTTCTCGGTGAAAACGAAGTCGTGGCCGGTACCATCCTTGGGCGAAGCAATTCAATGAACTCATTAACTTTAACAACGTTGGTCCGAACCCTCCACCGATGCCTCCTCCCTCCATCTATCTGGCGATTTCTTCTTTGTCGAGTCCTCTGCCGTCTTCTCCATCGTTCCTTCCATCGTCTCCTCTATCGCCTCCTTCATCAACCCATCCTTTGTCTCCTCCATTGTCTTCCCCCTCGTCCCATCCACCACATCCATCGCCACCTCCTTTCGAGCCTCATCACCATCATCGCCACCATCGTCGCCTTCGCTGTTTCTCTTATTGTTTACCTGACTAAATGCGTCCAATTAAAGCCACTTGAGCCGCCGAGGATCCGCTTCGTCCTTTCTCAGCCAGCCGAAGGATACTTAACAGAATTTCATTGTCTCTCTCTCTCTCACTATCTCTCTTATTCTCTTTACAACACTCAATATCTCTCTCTTTTCCCCTGTTTACCTCTCTCTTTCTCGCTTTGAACACCCATTCTGTTTCTGGCATTCTCGTGATCTGAGTCTTTAATGAATGCTTTCTTTGTCTGGTGGATTCGCTTTTTTGTTGTTATCACTAATGTTGTTGTTGTTATAGTAGTCGATGTTGTTGTTATAGTAGTCGATGTTGTTGTTGTAGTTGTGGGTGATGTTGTTATTATTATATCTGATGTTGTTGCTGATATTTATCATTGTGTTTCTTATCGATATTCTTTTTATCGAATTTATTTTTATATTTCGACTTTTTATTGTAGTTGATTTTATTGATGTTGTTTTAATTGTTGTTCCTGTTGTTCTTCTTATTGTTGTTCTTATTATTATTCTTGTTCATCATATTGTTTTTGTTCGGGCTATTCTTGTTGTTTTTGCTGTTTTTTTTTATTGTTTTTCTTCTTCTTGTTGCTTTACTCATTAAGTGAAACTCAACTCGAGCCTGTTGTAATGAGGCATCGATGCTCGGACAACGGTTGGCTCTCTGTCTATTGTCGTCTGTCGCCATCGGCGGAACTTGAAAGTCCAACGAGGTTGGGATTCAGGAGACTGGAATTCAAGAGGTTGGTTGGAATTCTAGAGACTGGGATTGATAGGCGAAAGAATTACGTTGAAAGAATGAGAAGAAAGACTGAGAGAAAGAAGAGATTTCCATCTAAATAGAAATATAAATGAGACGAGGAAGACAAGTCTGAGAGGGAGAAGATCCGTGAAGAATAAGAGCTGCGACGAAGAAAATGTCAGAGGCAGAAGTCTGAGAGGCTGTAAAAAAGTAGTTTGAGCAGACTAAAGTCTGATGTGAAAAAGATCTGTGAAGCACATAATTTTTGTTGAGGAATCTGAAGAATCAGTGAAGAAATCTGTGAAGAAATCTGTGAAAAAATCTGAGAGAAAGAATTCTAAGAGGAAGAAGAAGCAATTGATCCCTCAGATCCCATTCTTTCCTTTTCTGAAGCCGACTTCCTGAAGGAAAATCGAGGTGATCCTTGTGTTATTGCTCTGAACTACGAGACTCAGTAGGTGCGATTGGTATGTGTGAGATTTCATCAATTCTATAAATATTCCGAAGGAACCAACAGAGTCGAGAACTTTGAAAAAGAAAACCTCGAAGAAATTACTTCCTCAGAAATCCTCATCATCGTCATCTTTGCTCCACCTCACTCTCATCCTTCTCGTCAGCATTCTCTTCAGCCTTCTCCTCATCATTCTCTTCATCCTTCTCCTCATCATCCTCTTCATCCTTCTCCTCACCATTCTCCACATCCTTCTCCTCGTCAACCTCGACCTCATCCTTTCCATTCTCAACCACCTCGTCCCACTCGTGTTGAACGTGTGTTCCATACGCGATACCGTGAAGTCCTTCGTTCCGACCAGACCCGAACCAACCCAACTCGTTGCTCGCTGCCTCGACTTATCCGTCTCTTATCGGCGATCTCTAATTATGGCAGGCTCAACGCACACACGCACACACACGCCAAGCCGGAGCTTTCATTCAAATTTAATCGCACGTCCGACTGACCCTAAGCCCTCGAGAGTCCTTTCAAACCAATGCACACATTCAGAGAGAGACAGAGCGAGAGATAAAGAAATATTGAGAAAGTGAGACAGTCGAGAGATAGAGTGGAAAACAGAAGGACATGATACCACATGTGGCTGTGCCATTAACCCAAAATGCTCCACATTCACTATCTCTGGCTCGTTCTCAATCTCACTCACTCACTCACTCTCTCCTCCTCGGATTGTTTCAGGGCTGCCGAAATCACCTCAAATTTAAGAGCTTCCCTTCACTTTCGCAAAAAAAAAACCCTTTTTTTCGAAAACATTTCACTTTTTTTTTGTAACTATTTTCTTCATATATATTTGGATCCAAATCTAGGATTTCCTCAACTTTCTTGTAAATGAGGTAAAAATCATAGAAAAGGAAAAATTTCAGAAAGTCGGAATCATAAAAATAATAATAATACAAATTTTGGAAAATAAGAATTTTATAAAAAAAAATTGGAAAAATTATAAATTCTGAAAAAACCACTTTGTTCTGAAAAATTAAAATCATTTTTGTAAAATAATAATTTTATATTTGGATCATATAAATTAAATACAAATTTTAAATATTGAAAGAATATTCATGTTTTTTCTTCGAAATTAAAAATAAACATAAAATATTTTAAAAAAAATCATAATTTAGGAAAATTATTAAAATATTATTAATATATAAATATATAAAATATATTAAAAATTATATTTTTTTTGTGAAAAATTTTTAAAAGTTATATTTTTTTTTGGATCAAATTTTTACAAATAAAAAAATTCATAATTTTTGGTAAAAAATAATTTCAATTGCTGCTGCCTTCTTGATTTCGACGGTTCACCGCAATTTGAATGCTTGCACAGCTGTAGTGGAAGGGAAAACAGAGAGAACAATCGGCGCGGCGACAGCATTCGTTATGTATTAAGAGTCTCGTCGACGTACTGCAATATGGATAACCGCAGCCGTGAGTCAGTTTACACAACCTCATGTGGGCCAGGAGTTCTTTCGCACTTTTACATTCGGGACTGTTACATGTAGTAGGAATTCCACGTCCACAAGTCAATGCGTGTAGCAGCATAAAGAGCTGTTTCTGCTTACCCAGGGTTATCATTTCACTTTGGTTTTATCTAGTGAAGTTTGAATTAATTTAAATCTAATTAGTTGAATTGAAATAATAATAACAAGTTGAATTCAAATGGATAAATAATATTTTTTTTTTCAAAATTTCAAAATTCAAAATTAGTTGATCAGTCTCCTTTCTGGGAGAAATCCAACTGATCATGCAAACGAACTGTAGAGAACTAGTCATCATACTTTTCAGATCCCTATTTAAAGCTTAAAAAAAAATCTACCTCTTTTAGACAATAGTTAGGTAGTTTTGAAAATTTCCACATGTTTATGGCATGGTTCATATAAAAAAAAAGGTGTGAATATCCGTATTAGTATCCTGAGGTTAACATCCACTACCTCTTACTCGTTCTCACTACTCATTCTCTCTCTCTGTCTTCCTCGCTTTTGTCTACTTTCGTCCTTCACAGGACTGGTTTCTTCATAGAGTGCTCATTTCACATAATTTTTAATTTAATATTTTTTTTATTTCTCACACTTATTCCATATTCTTTTTTTTACAACTTATTAATGTTTTTCCTTTTTCTTAAATTATTTATAGACTTCTTTTTAAAATGTTGTAAAGTAAAACTTTTTCTAAACATTTTTCGATTCAACTTAATTTTACTCAAATTATTGAATTCCACTGCTCTGAATTTCTTGCCTGAAATTATGCATCGGCAGCCCTGGTTTCAACCTCTCTCCCACCCACTCAATCACTCTCTATGAATGCGAAGCATTTTTAAGTAGATGATAAAAAAAATCTTAAAGACCAAAAATTACACAGTTACAAAATAGAATCGTTTATTTAAAACAAAAGTGCATATATTTATAAAAAAAAATTAATTAATTTTTTCACAAAATCTTAAAATTATAATTCTAACAAATTATAAATTTATATTTGATGGCAATTGGAAATTCAGAAAATCTCAAACGTATTCAAGAAAAATAAAAGTTTCAACATTTTCCAGCCAATTGCAACAATTAAATATTTTCAAAGAAAATTAAATATTTTTTTGAAATTGTTGAGGAAAACTACAATTTTCAATATTTATAGAAAAATCTTGCAAAGGCCATGTTTTCGTAGTTAAAAAATACGTTTTTTTTTTTTTGTTTCAAATATTAATTTATTTTATTTCTTGAAAGAATTTATTTATTTATTTAAAAAGTTTTAAGATTATAATACTAAATATAATTTTATATTTGGAAGAATCGCAAATTTCAAAAATTTCGGGAAGTGAAAATGTTTAACAAATTGGCAAAACTAAAAATATTCTATGGAAATTATATATTTTTTAAAAATTTTTTAAGAAACTCAAAATGTGCATAATATTAGCATAATATTTGAGAAAAATTCAAATTTTCATAATATTTAAAAAAAAATTAAAATTGTATAATTTTTGAAAAAAAAAAAATGAAAAATTTAATAATTTTTAAAGAAATAAAAAATTCAACAACTTTCGAAATTTTCAATCATTTTGAGGAGGATCAAAGTAGCATCGTGTTCTCCGGACGCTAAAGTCCTTAGTTTTACGTGCTCTACAAATATAGTTGAAAGGTGCGCAGATTCGGCAGTTGTTTTTGTAACAGAGTTTTTGGTGGCTCAGAATTCGGCGTGATATGCTACAGTGTGGAAAATCGCAGCCTCGCAACACGCTACAGATCATCAGATGCTCCCAGATTTCTTTCGCCTTCTTGCAGTCGGGGCTGTTGCATATATCGTCTTCCCTTTGAGGATGGTCCAAATTATCACATGACCTCGCATGTAACAGCAAAAACAACATCTTCTGTATTTCAAGGGTCGACATTTCAAATTTGTTTAATTATTAAAATTTCTTAATTATTTAAATTTTTTATTTATTTAAATTTTTATTTAGTTTTTTTTTAATTATTATGTAATTATTCTAATTAATATTTATTTTTTCAATTGTTATTTAATTATTTCAATTAGTATTATTTTTTTCAATTTCGATTTAATTGTATAAATTTTATTTAATTATTTGAATTTTATTTAAATTTTTTAATTTTGATTTAACTATATTTTTTATTCAGGTAATTCAATTTCTATTTTATTAATTAAATTTTTATTTATTTTTGGCTGTTTTTCCTTTTTAAATTATTTCAGTCTTTATTTAATTATTTCAATTTAATAATTTCAATATTTATTTAATTATTTCAATTTATTTTAAACTGAAATAAAATAGGTTATTTTTATGTTCGACTTTTCCCGAGAGAAAATCGACTGATTATGCGAACAAGCTGTATAGAACTACCCATTATATATTTCAAATCGAGATCCTACGTATCGAAAATCTCGTCCTCTATTTTTCTAACCTTAGGTAGATCAGGATTTCCACATGTTTATGATATGTTTCATACACGAAAAATGTGTTAATGCATAATTTTAGGTCTGAGAACCCTTAGTAATCTACAGGTAGAATTTTCTGAAGCCCATAAAGATCAGAAGCGCTTCGATTTTCATGTGGTTAGGGTCGAAGGTTCTCCAAATGATTTTTTATAATGACAAAAGAGGTTTTTCAAAGTCGCTTTAACCAATTGTAAATAGCTTCTTCTTGAGGGCGTGAGTGTTGGAAAGAGGGAAAGTATTCGAATGAGAGAGAGAGAGAGATAGAAGGTAGTAGAGAGTGATCAGAAGAGTTCGAGTGAGATAGAAGAAAGAAAGAGTGATAGAGACAGAAGTAGAGTGAGACCTGCAGGGAAGGAGCCGCGAAATGTGCAACTGTCAGCCATTTCCAAGCCCTGCAGGCGTTAACAATGTGGTGTGGAATTTTTCCAAAGAGCCAAAAAACCCCATCAAAAAATCCCAGAAAAAAAATTACCTGAAGGGATTGTCCAGAGGGAAGGAGGAGATATTTAAACAATTGGCAAAAAGAGTGGAAATTTTGAAAATAGCGAAAAACACGAGAATCGAGAAAGAATAGAAGGGTGTAAAAGGGGGCAGAGGGGTGTAAAAGGATGGAGAAATTGGAGCAGAGGGTGAAACTTATTATTTGCCTCACTTCGGAAGCACTTGAACGAGCTCTGAACCCACGTCCGGGAACCCAACCAGGAAGAGTTGACCGGGGTTGACTCGAGCTTTGGGGCATCGCAAGCTGTAATGAGCACAAGTTACACAACCGCCATCTGGACACCCAGACTATCTTTTTCGATTTTTCTATTTTTTCAGTTCTCTTCTCTATTTGTCCGCGGTTTTTCGCTCTTTCAATTTCCATTGCATAGTCTCAGGCGCCCACTCTGCCATTTCCCATTATCACTCGTTGTTGTCGTCGTTGTCATCGTCGTCGTCCTATTGCGATTCCAACCGTCGACCAACAGTCGAGGAAACAAGTTGCATTTGTCAACACGGTCCCAACGATCCCACCGTTCCTCTCTCTCTCTCTCTCTTCTTGTTCTCTCGATTGTCCTCCGGCGGCCATTCTTCTATAGTGCAAATAACCAACATCAACCCCCAGCTCGCCTCTTGTTGGATCCACTCTATAATCTATCTTCATTTCCTTTTGTCGTTCGCAGGCTCTTTCATATTCCTGACAATTGAGAGCGAAGACTCGGCGTCGCTTCTGCACCAGCAGCGAACCCTGGCCTCCACCAAACGTGTCGCCGTTGGAGGAGGAGGGAGTGGAAGCGGAAGTAGCAGCAGAAATATTTATCATACCCAACCGCATCATTTGGACAATGGGACAGTGGCTGCCGTCGCATCATCATCGCCATCCTCATCATCGTCCTCATACTCTTCATCATCATCGTCATCCTCTTCGTCATCATCGTCCTCTTTGTTCCCCACCTCGTTGGATGAGAATCAGGAGTTCGGCATGAGCGACTCCCAGATGGCGCTATCGGCGGAAACGTACGACGTGCGCCAGCGAACGATTGAGAATATCTGGGACATCACGGTCTCGCTGAACATCCTGTACAAGGAGAATTGGACAAAGTGAGTCACGTGTCACAATCCTTTCCTTGACGAACTTATGGTTCATTTCACTTTTTGCCTTTTGATTCCTTTTCTTTCCTTACTTTTGGTCCCTTTCACTTCTTGACTTTTGATTTCTTTCACATCTTTACTTATAGTTCCTTTCGTTTTTTTTCCTTACTTTTGATTCCTTTTACATTTTTACTTTTGATTCCTTTTACTTCTATAATTATGGTTCCTTTCCTTTTCCTTCCTTTATCTCAATTTGTCCTTCCTTCTATACTTTTCTTTCCTATCCTAATTTTTGATTCTTTTCCTTACTTTTGGTTTCTTATATTTTCTTATCATTCCTTCCATTCCTTACCTTACTTTTCCACATCTTCCTTTCCCTAATTTCCTTACATTTTCCCTTCCTCCCTCCCTCTCTCTAATGTTGAAGTAATTTTGGCAATCGATTGCCATCGGCGTCGTCGACATCGACATCGTCGTTCTCGTTGTCATCGTCGTCGTCGAACATGATATCCAGAGCAGAGATTGCAAATTGCAGAGAGTTTTGAAAGGATTTCACTTTACGGCTCCATTTGGGGACCATCCCATGATTTATTCACCATAAAGTTCAATGAAACGCAAGTGACGTCGTCGTCTAAAGCCAAAAGAGATGAAGCAGGAGACGAGCGTGAGACTTGGAGACAAGGACGAAAGTGAGACTTGGGACGAAAGTGGAAATCAGAGACAAGGACGAAAGCGGAACTCGGAGACAGATTATCGCAGTGCGGACAAGAGAGAAAATGACAAAGTAAAGTGAATCGTGTTCAGGGGAACAGGACGAAACTCATCTGCCCTGAGGATGGATTGGTATCGAGACATTGTCTTCTCCCCTCGCTGGAGCCACTCTGAGTGGAAGGATTGGTTTTTACAATGGTAGGAAGAAGAAGGTTGTGGTAAGAGGAGGAAATTTGTGTTTGGATGAAGATGGTTGTGGTATAGAAAGCTGTACAATATTGGAAACGGCTTCTAATTAGAGGAGAACCATTTGAAGAGACGGGGGCTCGAAGCTACTGATCGGTATCGATGTGACTGGGAGGTGGAATCAACTAATTGCAGGGGTTTTAAAACGAATCTAAGATCAAAGGATCTTAATCTCAATTACTCATTCCTTCCTATTCCATATCTTTCCTATTTCTCATCGTTTCCATTCTAAATCCTCAATCCACATCCTTTTTCAATCTTCCATGGATCTCGTTTGTCTGTTAATTCCTCATCTCTAACACTCTCTCTCTCTCTCGCTTTTTCTCCCCTCTCTCTCTCTCTCTCTCCGCAGATTAGCCGCCTTGGAGATCGCCAAATTCCAGGACCAATTAGTTAAGAGACTGAACGAGGACGCATTGCTCCAGCTCTCGCAGGACATCGATGTCGACGGCCACACGAATGGCCAGAGGCCAGCAACCGAAGCGGTTTTGTTGCTCTCACATCAACATGGCGTCCACGGACATCCGGGCCATCATCACCATCAGCCGCACGAGTGGAACTTCGCCAAGGCGTTTCTCTATTCGCTGACCGTGCTGACGACGATCGGTGAGTGGGCGGATGAGGGAGAATTGATGGGTGGGAAGAGGATAGAGGAGTTGGTAGAGGAGACCAATTGTTGATGGCAAGTGGAAGTCAAAAGTTGATAGAAAGAGAACAGCAATTTTTGATGGGAAAAGAGGGAAAAAGAGGGCATAATTGTTGGTGGATGGATGGGTGAACCTGTGGACCAACATTGGGAGTTCCCCACCCCTTGTGTCTCTTGTGGTAATGACTCCGTCGTCGACTCTGGCTGACACTCGGCACTTGGATCGCAATAAATTACGCGTTTATGGCGATGGCAACGAAAATCGAGCAAATGGATATTGAGGCATCGAGGTGCTTAGTATGCTAACAAATTTCACAACAATGGTAACAACAACAATGACAATAAGAACAATGACGACAACAACAATGTAAACAACCACAACGACAATATCTACCATAACAACAACAACTATCCCCCTAAGCACTTTCTATCCACCACCAACAATAAAAACCAAAAATCCCTCGAACCAAGAACAAGACCGTGAAGAACAATGAAATAAAATCTTAATAATATATTTGAAATCTGCCAGGATCAGCGCAAAATC
Source organism: Coelopa frigida (assembly GCA_017309665.1). Taxonomy (NCBI): domain Eukaryota; kingdom Metazoa; phylum Arthropoda; class Insecta; order Diptera; family Coelopidae; genus Coelopa; species Coelopa frigida. The sequence continues at coordinate 27,212,034 of CM029564.1, forward strand.
TCCATTTGTCGTAGTCCTCCGGAGAAGGGGGCGGTTCGCAGAAGAATGGGGCGTGGCCGATGGAGGCGTCGAAAACAACGGCGTCGTCGTCATCATCATCGTCGTCGTCTTCATCTTAGTCGTCGTCGTCTTCTACATCATCATCGTCCTTTTTGTCGTCTTCATCGCCATCGACGTCTTTGTCTCCGTCATTGGAATTCCTCGTATACTTAATTCGCTAATAAATAAAATTGCGCCGCTCACGCACAGACGTCGTCGTTGTCGTTTTCGTCGTCGCAGGAGTCATCGGAGCTCCTGCTGCGAAATGAATTTGGTCGCCACGTTTTTGTCCTCCTTGTTTTATCATCGGCTTCCGCAACATCTTCTGCTTTTTCCACATCCTCGGCTTCCTCGACATCATTGACCTTCTCAACATCATCTTCTTTCTCAACATATTCGTCCTTCTCAACATCTTCTTCCTCCTCTACGTATTCTTCCTCCTCCACATCCTCAATCGTCTCGACATCCCTGGACTCCTCCACATCCTCGTCCTTCATCAAATCCTTAGCCTCTCGCTACTCTCTTTCTCCGTCTTCATCTCGCTCCCTGCCCTGCTGTGTTTTGTCCTTCGCCCGGCTGGCTTTTTCCTTCCGTCCTTCCTTTCGTCCTCATCATTCCCTTCGCTCTTTCCCTTCCTTTCACTCTTCCTGCCCTTCATTTTTCTCCTCACTCTTCCTTCCCTTCTCTCCTGCGTTCCTTGTTTTCTTCCTTCCTTTGGTCCTGCTTGGAACGCACAATTTGTACAATTGAAGCAGCCATCGAGATGTACCACCCACACCTCCTCCCTCTTCTCGTCCTTTCTCCACCTCTTCCTCCTTTCATCCTCCTCTTTCACCACCCTCTTCCTCACTTCACCTTCCTCCCCTCACCAACCTACGCCTCATCCCACCATTCGAGGCGAAGTCTCTTCTATTGATGGCTTTCAATAAAATATGTAGATTTCCTGGCGGGTGGCGTGGCGTTGCCACCTGCCAGAGCAACGGGCAACAATCGATGGGGAACAAAAGAGAGTGAAGAGGAGTGAGAGAGAGAGGAAGAGAGACAGAGTGGAAGTGAGAGAGAGAGAGGGAGAAGCGAGAGAGCGAGGTCGTGAGAGCGAAAGATGAAGGAAGTCACATTGATAGAGGAAGAAGCTTCAGATCCATCGGGAGCTTCATTCAATTGTGTGCAAACAGAATGAGGAAGGGGACAGAAAGAGAGAGAGAGATGGAGGAAGTGTGGGATGAGTCGATTGGCAACGTAATCTGGTGGCAACGCCGAGATGACGACTGCAAAGCGAGAGGGGTCTGAAAATAGGGAACGATCTGAGTTTTAGTGTTTTTTTTTCGGGAGGATTTTTATCATTTCATGCGCTCGAAGCGAAAGAAGATGTCGCTCGGGCATGTTCACCATGCAATTGTGAACCTGCTTCTTCTTCTTCTTTTACTTCCCTTTCCTTTTCGCCCTCTCCTGCTCCTGCCTGACCTCGTCCCTTGGCCTCCCCCCTTTGTCATCCCGTCTGGGGCTTCACAATTCAATAAAATTAGCACAAATAAATTCGAGGCCAGATTGCGATTCTCGTGTCGTCAGCGCAATTGTCGTCGCTTCAAGTACATTCCCATCAGGATACTCGTGAGATCGATGGCAAAGACGATGGGGGAGGGAGGCGTGGCAGGGACGTGAGGGGTGTGACAGGAACGTGAGGGGCGTGGCAGTGTGAGGATTAGGGTGTTGTTTTCCATTCAAATGCCGAGCAATAACAGAAACCTCTGCTGACTCTGATATTGTAATCTAATCACTGGAGACTGAAGACTGAAAGTGAAGGAGGATGATGATGAAGGAGAGGAGGATGATGAAGTGAAGGAGGATGATGATGAAGGGAAGGAGGACGATGGCTTTCAAAGCCATTAGAGCCAATGCCAATGATATGGCTCCACACGTGCTGGAATGAAATTGGGTGGATTGTTGGATGTTGGATGTTGAGCCAAAGAAATGAAAAAATATATGGTCGATTTTTTCTATCTCAATCTGAGACTCTCTAAAGCTCTCTTCTGAGACTCCAAAAACCATTCAATTAAAATCAATCCATATTTTGTTTATGTGAATCCATAATTATTATTACTTTTCCTTCACTCATACACCAGAGACAGTCCTGGGATGGTTTCAAGAGGCTTCTGGGAGGGTCCTGGGTGAGTCCTGGGTGAGTCCTGGTTGAGTTCTGGGTGGATCCTGAGAGATTTTGATCCAAAGAAGCGAAAATTGTTCTAAAAATTTTATTGATATTTTTGATTGGAAAAAATGACGCTCAAAATTTGATAGATATTTTTGATCAGAAAAATTTATGATCAATATTTCTGATTGAAAAAATTTGATTGATATTTTTCATCGGAGAGAATAACGATTAAAAAATAATTGTTATTAAATTCTTTTTATTGCAAAATTCAAAATTTGATGGAACCTGTTTTTTTATAATAATCCATAATTATTTTAATAATCATGCATTATTTTAATAATAATGCATAATTATTTTGAAAATGTTTTTATAATAATCAACAATATTTTCTTCCTTCTCCTTCCCCCCAGGCTACGGCAACATCGCGCCCCGCACAACCCTCGGCCGCCTGGTGACGCTCGCCTACGCGATGCTCGGCATCCCGCTGACCCTGATCTACCTCTCGAGCACCGGCGGCATCTTGGCCAAGGTGGCGCGCGAGGTCTTCTCGAAGGCGCTCTGCTGTTGCCTCTGCTCCAACTGTGGCTACTGTTGCTACGACGAGAAGCGGATGGCGGAGAAGGAGCGACGGATGCGGAGGAAGCGACAGCAGGAGGAGCTGCGCAAACAGCAGGCGGCGATGCAGGAGCCGTACTACGTGCGATCGGGAACAATTCGTGGTGGAAGTGGCGGTGGCGGTGGAGGAGTCGGTGGCGGCTCCTTTCACTCGCCCGAGAAACACCCGCCGACCACGCCCCTCTCGGGCCTCTCCCTCCCACCCGACATCGATTCGTTGAGCGCCAGCGAATCGCGCGGTTCGATGCATGGCCTCAGCATCCTTGCGCCCATCCTGCTCTGCCTCTCGATGATGATCATCTACATCCTCTTTGGAGCGATCGTCTTGTATCGTCTCGAAAATTGGCCCCTTCTCGACGGCATCTACTTTTGCTTCATGAGTCTGTCGACCATCGGGTTTGGCGACCTCGTTCCAGGGCTGCGCAAGGAGTCGACGACAACGACGTGGTTCTGTTCGATTTACATCATGTCGGGCATGGCGTTGACAGCGATGTGTTTCAATGTGATCCATGAGGAAATCGTGCATCGGATCAAGATCGTGGTGGAATTCAAGAAGGGCTCCGGCTCTGGGTCGTCGGCGTTGGATGGGTTGAACAATGAGCCGGAGGCGGGATTCTATATGGCGGCCCCGCCCCCTCCGCCACCTTGACAGTATGAGAAACAGGCGGGAAACATCTACCAGCGCCACCCCACCGAGGAGACCCTGGTGACAGGTGAGTTCGAGATCTTCTTTCTCCATCCGTCCCGCTCACTAAAAAAAACGTTTTCCCCTCACTAAAAAACTTGTTTCACCTCACTACAAAAAACCTCTCTCCTTTCACAAAAAAAACCTCTCTCCTTTCACTAAAAACCTCTCACTAAAAAAAAAAAAACTCTCTCCCCTCACTAAAAAAAACCTCACTCCCTACACTAAAAAAAAAAATCTCTCCTTTCATTAAAATCCGCTCATAAAAAAAAACATCACTCCTGTTAGTAAAAACCTATCTTCTATCACAAAAAAACCTCTCACTTAAAAATCGCCTTCACTATCACTAAAAGACCTCTCTCTTCTCACTAAAAGACCTCTCTCTTCTCACTAAAAGACCTCTCTCTTCTCACTGAAAACCTCTTTCTTCTCACTGAAAACCTCTCTCTTCTCACTGAAAACCTCTTACTAAAAAAAATCTCTCTCTCCTCTTTCAGGGACGCCCACCTCCCTCGTCTACGGCGGCCCCCTGGACCCTGACATGGGTCAGATGCACTCGCTCAAAGACTACGTCGTCAATCATGAGCTCGTGCCCATCCTCACCATGGACCCCAATGGTGCCACGCCCCAACCACGCCCCATACCACTCGGTGGCTCCGGATCGGCGGCAACCACGCCCACCTCATCGTCGTTGCTGACATCGATGGGTCTCAGTCTGAGCCTCATGGACAACAGTCCGTTGTTGGAGAATCTCGCGACAACGACGACGACAACGCCACCGACGTCGATGACCTTGTCGACAATGACGACAACGTCGACGTCGAGCACGTTGGACGCTGGCGCATTGGGGCTGAAGGGCGTCTACACGTTGGCCGAGGAGCCCGAGCTGGAGGCGCAGGAGACACAGATCGATGCGATCTAAGGCCAGGGATTCTCAGATCGATGCGATCTAATGGGGGGAATCCCCCGATGTATATATATAATTCTCTAGGTATAATTCTCTAGGTATATATAATTCTCTAGATATACATAGTTCTCTAGATATATATATATATAGTTCTCTACGACTGATATATAGAACTCCTAAGTTATTTGTAATTTTCACATATCGCCAGGCATTTGGAAAGCTGGGTTATCCACATAATCCGAGACTGTAGGACTTATTGTACAGATATATATATATTTTATTTTTTTCATTCGGACAGATTCCGATATAGTGTGAGCATGATTTTAGATTAGGGATCCATTTGATTTCTGAAAGGGATTAGGAGAATTTATATACATGCTATATATTAGACGATAGATCAAGACTATTTTGAAAATATATATTATAAATTTTGAAAATAAAAAAGTTTAATTTTGATAATAATAAAGTAATAATATGGAAATAATAAGAACAATGTATTTTGAAAATAAGGAAATACATTTTAAAACAATAAAATCTAAAAATATGAAAAATAATAAATTAGAAAAATAAAAATAATAAAGTTCGAAAATAAAATTATAAAATTATGGTAAATGTATTAATAAATTTGGAAAAATAATAAATTAAAAAAAAACAATAATGATAAATTATGCAAAAATTATTTATAAATTTTGATAAAAAAAATAATAATGAATTTTAAAAAAAATTAATAATGTATTAAAAAAAAATAATAATGAATTTTGAAAATATTGTAAATAAAAAAATCAATATAAGTGATCGGAAATGATATAGAAAGTAATGGCAAAATCATGTTGTTCAAGAATCGAGAATCATAATAACTACGAAAGAGAATCAATAAAATGTAAAGAATAGATGTAAACAATAGAGTGTAAACAATATGATGTAAACAATAGAATGTAAACTATAGATGTAAACAAATTTTACTCATAGAGAATTCTTGTAGTTTCTAAGTGTTCTTCTGTTTGATTTGATGGTAAGTTTTTTACAAGAGAGTCGAGAGTTTTGTAAGAAGTGTAGAGAATTTTGTACAGGCTTCTCAACTGAATACCGATAACTACGATAGATATATATGTTAAGTATATATTGACAAAAATTGTTGCTAGTGGAAAAAGTATGTAAAATATTAGAGATAAATAGTGCAAATCATTATCAATTCAAAGAAAATAAATATCAATTGAAAAAATTAAAAAGACGTGTTTTTTTATTTTATTCAAACCCAGGAGAGTTTATTGTGATTCCACCTTTATAAATTTTTAATTATTTTTTGTATTGTCAGTTGTATTTTTTTTATTCATTTATTTTTTTTTTTTGTGTGTTTTATTTCAATAAATGGAATTATTTCAATGAAACTATTTGAGAAAAATTTAATATTCTGAAGTTTCTAAATTTCTATATCCATCACCTAAAAAAGCTTAAGTTGGCAACACTTCCCAACAACCAGGGTTTGACAGATCGACGCGAATGGCGTAGCAAAGGAAACGTCAGGTTTATTTGACAGTTCGTTTTCGTAGTAAGCGGCAGTCGAAAAATTTTTCCAATTCGGAAAAAAAAGAATGCATTTTTTTGCATGGACTACTTCGGAATAGTGGAAATTTACGAGGAAATCAGTGTCTTAAACTCATTGCATTGATACCCAGTGGTGAATTGAAGTATTTGACTTGAAATCGCGTTAGAATAGAAATTATCCACTGTTCGATTGTGCTCCCCCACCCACCCAGACATGGACGCATTGGGTGGCGACCCCACAACGAGACAGGACGACAGCATGCAGGACTCGGGAGCCGAACACGGCGAGAAGGCGACTTCGGCCGATGCTGGACACACACCGATGGAGACCGACGACACCGGCGTCGACCCCACAGCACAGACGACGACTGCCGCTGGCACAACTGTTGCTCCGGGCGGCGCTCCGACGGACGGCGGCGACTCCTTCGCCGCGGACACAGCGAAATCCTCCGAAGAGTCTGACGACTCGAAATCCCAACCAGTTGCTGGCCATCAGTCTTCCGTCACAGACAGCGCGTCACTCGGCACCCAGGAGAAAGCGGGCCAAAAGACAAACAACGAACTCAGCAAATCCACGCCAGACACCGTCACAAAACCACCTCAGCATGTCGTCGATCCCGAGGACGCCAAGTGGCATACGGTGGGCATCTTCCAGGGTCTCTCGACGACCGTCACGAACTTCATCGACAATCGCAACTGGTCGTCTTCCTCGATCGAGCTCACCGCCGACCAACTGCCCGACCTCGCCAAGTTCCAGCGCATCAACCTGGAGCCGGGCACAGCCTATCGATTCCGGTTGCGAGCCATCAACTCGTGCGGCGCCAGCGAATGGAGCGAGATTTCCAGCTTCAAAACCTGCCTGCCCGGCTTTCCCGGCGCTCCGTCCGCCATCAAAATCTCCAAATCCTCAGAGGGCGCCCATCTCACGTGGGAGCCGCCACCGACATGTCAGAGCTCGAACGAAATCGTCGAGTATTCCGTGTACTTGGCCGTCAAGCCGGCGAAGGACAAGGAGAAGGCGCAGGCAAGCGGAATCTCGCCACAGCGGATGCCAGCCCAACTTGCGTTCGTGCGCGTCTACGTGGGCGCGGCCAATCAGTGCACGGTGTCGCACACCTCGCTGGCGGCCGCCCACGTCGACTGCTCCAACAAGCCGGCCATCATCTTCCGCATTGCGGCGCGCAACGAGAAGGGCTACGGCCCGGCCACACAGGTCAGGTGGCTGCAGGACCCGGTTCAGTCGGCCGCCTCAGCTGCCGCCGCCGCAGCGGCCGGTGCAGCGGGCTCCAGCCTGCTCTCGCCGACGCGCATCAAGTCCGAGCTGGGCGGTGCCTCTCCGAGCAAGCGCTTCAAGGCCGGCTCGGCGACCTCGCGGATGCCGCCTCCGTCACAGGCTGGCGACAATTGAAACGATCCGAATCGAATGATTAACCTTAGATATGGAAATAGTTTAAGTTATACGTATTCATTTGTTTTTCTTTAATCTATCTAATGTATATCTAAATTTAGTGAGTATTTTATTTTAATTGATTTAAGTGATTATACTTTGTAGAGCCTACTATTCAATTTGTGTTCCGTGTTTATTTCTTAAATGCTTATTTTGCAACTATCCGATTAATCATTGTTAACCATGTCCTCCAGGTTGTGTCCGAAATAGTTTGCCCAATCAAGATCATTAATTTTTATATAAGTTGATGAAATACAATCTAAAAATAAATTGTATTATGAACTTAAGTAATATAGACTCTGCAACATATTTAAATAAAATACTCCATACTTGTTTAGAATCTAATTTAAGAGTAACGTGAGAAGTTTAATAAAATTAATGATTTTAAATTACGTTTATAAAAAACGAATATACAATTTGTTTACTTTTATGTTCTATCTAAACAGCAGTTACTTTAAACATAATGAGATTATCCTCGATGGTCTTTGCACATTGTTCTAAATATTCTTGCGTGTTTGTGTCCTTCACATTCTTCGCCTCGATTTTCAGCGAGTAGTCCGCGACGTACTGCAAGAAGTGAGGCGTCTCGTCTGGTATGTCGTCCGACAGCGTCTGGCCACAGATCGCGCCCATCAGCGAAGTCCAATAGCGACTCGCATTCGCAAAATGGTAGCCACCACCACCGAGGAGAATCGTGGGTAGATTGCGGTTCCAAATCATCGCAATGCATTCGATAAGATCGGATGGCGTCAGGTTTGTGCCGCCCAGCGGGTCGCCGACGATTGCATCGGCGCCACATTGAATTACGCAAGCGTCCGGCTGATAGCGTTCCAGGATTAGGTCAGTAACTCTGAGAGAACATGGTTTATTAAAATGAATAGAAGTTAAATACAATCGACTACCTTTTGAAATACTTCCTAAACATCGCGCCCGTTATTCCACTTCGGTATGGAAAGTTGGCAGCGTAGCCTTTCGCCCCACCAAAGCCACAGTCAGTGGCCGACCCAGTTCCAGGGTAAAAGCCGCATTCGTGCTGATGGAAGGACAGCGTGAAGACACGCTTCGTCGTCTCGAAGGCCTCCTGCACCCCATCGCCTGTGGAAGAGAGAAGTTAAAATTTCAAAACATCATGATAAGAAATTAAATAGACCATGATGGACATCCAAGTCCAGGTAAAGCACACGTTGAAATCGCTTTCTCAACACCAGAATACCCAGGACGATGTCGTTCACGTAGCAGTAGCCGCCGGCTCGATCACGGTGCGCATGATGCCATCCACCAGTCAAGTTGACGATAGTCTCCTCGGAGGGATTTGGACTTTTGCACAAGGCATCGCAGGCCGTCATGGTGGCTCCAGCGATGCAACGGACATAGTCGCTGAGCCCCGACCACGTTGGACAATCGAAGCCTGGAATGGAAAGGTGTGAGAATTAAGAACATCGAGGCTTCCGATCTGAACCACATACCAAGGCCGTATTCTTCAGATGTTTCCGGATCGCAGTCTTCATCAGAGGACGTAGACGAGGTGGAGGCGTCTTTGAGCGAAGTCTTCTCCAGCTGCTGGACGTAGTCGCGAGTGTGGAAACCTCGCAGATCCCCTGGCTTGCAGAGTATCGGTGGCAAAATTTGAATGTGTTCCAACAGCCCGTAGGCGGCAATGAGTTCGTGTGTGAGTGAGGCCTTAAATGATCATTAAGCTCAAGTAAATCTAATAATCTAAATCTAAAATGGTTTACACGATTTTTTACGGCGGGATTTTGATCGGCAACTTGTAGTAAATATTCGCTGTGGACATATTTTATGGTTTTTCGCTTCATTTAATATAAAATGTATCTTCAATATTTTATAATTTGCGATATTTATTATATTTCTTTTTTATTATTTATTTTTTATTTTGTTTACAAAAAAATAAACAAAATTCAAATTCAAAGGCTGAACAGGGAAGGTGAAATAAAATATAAACAAACCGAAAAATCATCGTAGAGTGAAGACAGGGATGTTTCCAAGGAATATTTGTAACGATAAAATTTTAAAATTTTAATAATTTTGAATGAAAAAATTAATTGAATTAATTGTGAATACTTTAAAATATATTTGAAATAATGCTTAAATATAGAAAAGTGAATTATATATAAAAAAATATTGCTAATTATAAAATTAGATGATAAGATCTAAATTTTTAATTTTATGAAAAATGTATATTTTTAATTTTATGGAAAATGAGAATTTTTTATTTTATTGAAAATATAAATTTTTAATTTTATAGAAAATGTTTTATAAAAAATTTTATAGAAAATTTACATTTTTAAAATTTTTTCTATGTATGTAGTTTTTATATGGTATTTGTCTCTTCGTATATTTCTAGAAATTTTCACAACTGGTCACTTTAGAATCTCCAGCTTTTCCCCCAATACGTGTTGGATCCACCAACACACATACACCGATCTATATAGAAATCGATACATGTTGCAAATGAACCGTTATTCCTGGGAGCCATTCCAAGCCAACTGCAGCTGCTGCCGCAGTTCTTAAGGGCACCCCGACCATCGCACAGCTCCATCGTCCCTGCTCCTTTCCAGCTTTTCAAAATCGTCTCCTTCTTCAAGTTGTTCAAAAATGGTCGCTCGCACGCTGGTCGTTTTGATCCTGTTTGTGGCCTGCGGGTTTTTACTGGCGCCGCTTGATGCCCACGGGAACGGCGGCGACTCCGACTGCCCCACGCTGGACGACGCCGACAGCTTGTCGCAGACGCAGCTGCTGCAGCGCCTCACGCACGGCTGTCGCTACGACCACCTGGAGCGACCGATCACGTACTCGGATCGTGGCGCTCGGCTGCCCGTCGACGTCTACGTTCGCGCCTACATCTACTTCATGCAGAACTTGGAGGCGCACGATCTGCAGTTCAAGATCCACGCCCTGCTGCAGTTGCGCTTCCTCGATCCGCGCCTCATGTTCCGCAAGGTGGCGCCGAAGCGACAGCAGCCGATCCTCGGCGAGAAGCAGCTGCGCGACAACCTCTGGGTGCCGCACATCTTCCTGGCCAACGAGCGAGACTCCAGCATACTGGGTGAGTTAACGGAAAAGTTCAAAAAGTTATACAAATACATTTTCAATTAAATTTTTTAAAACTTTTCATAAATTGTTGGAAAACTGAACCATAACAATGATCAGAAAAATCACTAAATTCACAACATTGTTCAAAAAAGAGATTCATAAAAATGTTCAGAAAATTGTAAAAAAAATATTAAGAAAATTATCTATACAAATTTTCAAAAATTCCAAAATTTCTCATAAAATTGTTAAATAATGATCTATATAAATTTTCAAAAAATACAAAATTTTTGTTAAAAAAAAAATTCACAAAATGGTCCATCAAAATATTCAGAAAATTCACAAAATTGTAAAAAAGTATTTGAAAAAATTATTTATGCAATTTAAAAAAAAATGCCAAATTTTTCATAAAATTGTTAAAAAAATGATCCATATAAATTTCTATAAATTTAAAATTTCAAACATGTTCACAAAATGATCCCCAAAATTCACTAAATTCTTCACTAATTCTTTAACAAAATTCTACAAATTGTTCCCAAAATTAAACTAGCGCACCGGGGTCGCTTCGCTCCCCCGGTTTGCCTGGTCCACCCAGGCAAAAACGGTTAACTTCGGCCAGGCCGAAGTTTACATACCCTACACCCTGCTGACATATAACTTTAATTTAAAAAAAAAAAATAAGACTGAATAGAAATTTTGTATTATTTTATGAATTTATCTAATTCTTATAAACAACTAATAATACATTTCGTTATAAATCATAAATGATTTAGTTAATACTTATAACTACGCCATCATGACAACTGTAAACAGTATCATACGTCATTGCAGTAATATCTAACGCCGGTATATTAAAAAAAAAACTGAATATAAATTTTGTGTTGTTTTATTAATTTATCTATATTTATATTCAAAATTCGGTCATGTGATGTCATAGTAATACTACTTGATCGAACAAAAAAAAAATATCATACCGATATATGTTACAGTTAACCCATATTGAACTTTATAGTTATATGGGAGGTGGGCGTGTGCGTTGGGCGATCCATTTTCGGATTATAACCTCGTATCACACACAATAAAAATGCATTTCTATATATACCATAGTTCACCAGATATGCCATATAAACCTTTTACTTTATATGGGAGGTGGGCGTGGCCGATGGGCGGTCTTTTCCATTTTTAGCATGTAAGCTTGTATCGGTGATACATGATCACACACAAAATTTCATCCCGATATATACCATATTTCACCTGATATGCCATATAAACCATTTGCTTTATATGGGAGGTGGGCGTGTCCGATGGGCGGTCTTTTCCATTTTTTGCACGTGAGCTTGTATCGGTGATACATGATCACACATAAAATTTCATCCCGATATATACCACAGTTCACCAGATATGCCATATAAACCTATTGCTTTATATGGGAGGTGGGCGATTAAAAAAAAATCACTCAATGTTCAAAAAATTATCCATAAAATAAAGTACTTAACACTCGATTCTACTCGTAGGTACCACCGAGAAGGACATCCTCACGTCGATCTCGCCCGACGGCACCGTCATCATCTCGACGCGGATCAAGGCCACCCTCTACTGCTGGATGAACCTGCAGAAGTTCCCCTTCGACGAGCAGCACTGCTCGACGATCCTCGAGAGCTGGATGTACAACACCTCGGAGCTGGTTCTCCACTGGGAGCAGAAGCGCCCGATCACCTTCGACCCCGCCCTCCACCTCACCGAGTACGTCCTGCAGAAGGCCTGGTCCAATGAGACTGTGATCAATGCCGACCTGAATGATCTTCGGCATGGCGCCTTCGCCGGCAACTACAGCTCGCTGTCGTTCACGGTCCATCTGACGCGCGAGGTCGGCTTCTATTTGATGGACTACTTCCTGCCCTCGATGCTGATTGTCGGCATCTCGTGGGTCTCCTTTTGGCTGCAGGCCGACCAAGCGCCACCTCGCATCATGCTCGGCACCAGCACCATGTTGACCTTCATCACGCTGGCCTCCGCTCAGGGCAAAACCCTGCCCAAGGTCAGCTACATCAAGGTCTCAGAGGTTTGGTTCCTCGGCTGCACGCTCTTCATCTTCGGCAGCCTGCTCGAGTTCGCGTTCGTCAACACGATCTGGCGACGCAAGCGCAACGTCGACGTCAAGAAGATCAGCAGCAAACACATTCTCAAGTCGACGATCTCGCCACGCCTCTCGCGTCGCTCCATGGCCCGATCGAGCTCGTTCTCGGCCCTCGGGGGCGGCGGCGCCGAGTCGTTGAGCCTCTCGGGCGCTCCGAAATTCAACAACTACCTCACGGTTCACAACATTCCCATTACCACGATCACCGAGGGTCAAGCGCTGGACACCGAATCGAAGGTGACCAGCTTCAGCTTCGCCGATCGCAGCTCTCAGGGCGGGAAGCTGGACATTGGGTCGGTGGAGGACGATCCGGAGCGACACAATTGGACCACGCTGACGCCGCAGGAGATCTCGATGTGGATCGACAACAAGGCCAGGGCTCTGTTCCCGCTCTCCTTCTTGGTCTTCAACGTCTTCTTCTGGACGTTCGTCTATGTCTTGTGAATCGTGGCCTTCTCTGCCTCTTGGATCATGTTTTAAGTTTCAGACAATGTTGTATTTTATTGTATTTGTATTCTATTAAGTTGATTTTTAATTGTATATTTTGTAAGATTCCACTCTCATTCGAAAGTTTGTAAATTCTTGTAAATGAAATGTGAATATTTGAACCATGATCAATTTGTTTTCATTTAATTTTAATAAATTCGTATATAAGTATCATATTTTATAAGAAGTATCATAATGATTTTATAAGAAGTATCATAATGACTTCTATCGTGATGAATTGATTCAGACTTTTCACTTTTATTGAATTCGATTTGGAAAATAACATGAAACATCGTGAAATACATACATATAATGGAGATATTTTGTGATCTACATGATGACTACAATTGTTCTACATGGCTAATGGTAAAATAATCAATTCTCTTAGAATAAATCAATATGGAAACAGCCAACGAAGGCCAAATAAATGCTAGTGAATAGGAATAACAGATCTAATCTTTTGGTTTCTAACTTAAACTATTGGAAGAGTTTCAGCGAATGATGTTAATCTTAGTTGACTACTTGGAGATCCAGATGGGCTTCATAATCCCAGTTTTTTACTCCAAGTTCCCCTCACAACTCCTCGTTGTCGCCTTTCGCTCGCTTCGACGACTTCTTCGTCTTCTTCTCCTTGGCATCAGCATCGTCTTCGTCCTCTTGATTTCCTCCCTCCAATGCCGGCAATTGCTCTTCGAGACACTTGCGGTCATCAGCGGCCAGAACTTGATCCTCGCACAGATGCGCGATCAACGTCTTGTCGTCCTGCAGTTTGAAATACCAATCAGAGATCGTGTCCTCATACTGCTCTAGCAGATCCTCGCACTGGGTCTTCATCTGGGTGACCTCGACTGGGGGTTTGTCCCACAGTTCATAGGGAATGCCGAGGTCCACTTTGACACCTTTGTCGACCAGGCCGTGGAGAGCTTTGAACGTCTGCGACATGCCCTTGGCGAAGCGGGTGCTGTCGGTGCGCTCCTTGTGCAGATTGTACTCGAGGACGCGGTCGCAGACGTTCTCCAGCGACTCGAGGAGACGGAGTTCGCTGCGCCGATACTCGGTGCGCTTCTTGGGCTTCACATCGTCCAGGGAGTAACTGAAAGGATGAAAGAATGGCGGAGTTAGTGAGATGGAATCGAATGCAAAGCATGAACTCACCCGATCTCGATGACGTCGTGCGATTTCCCCGTTTCCTTGAGGCGCTCCTGCAGCTCGGTGGCCAGGATTTTGCACGTCTCGCAGCGATTGGCGTAGCGCACGCCCTCCTGCTCCTCGGGGCCGCCCCAGGCCAGCGAGAGAATCCCTAGTAACAACAGCAACTGGTGGAAGAGCATCCTGGGAAATTAATTGTTTTTTTTTTCCAGCCGGTGGTGTTTGTTTGTTTCTTCTAGAAATCAACGACTGACGTGTTCCAGCTGTTGGTGTCAGGGAAGGCAAATCAGTCAAATTCAGGGAAGGTGATGAAAAATGTAAACAACCAAAAAATCGCAAATGTCAATTAATTTTACCGAATTACAACAAAAACAACAATATGGCGATTTAACTTAACGAACGAAGTATGGCTGACAGTTATCGTTGATTTCATCCGGATGGTTCATGTCTTTGCCAATTCAACCGAATGCAACTCGTTCGAAGATGACGAAAGGTTTGAAGCTAAATTTTCGGAGTCCTGCACTGTTTTATCGACTCAAAGATGATTGCATACTTTCAGGGAACTACTGAGACAGAAAATAAAGTCATGACATTTTCTCGCACGAACTTTGAACTTACATGCGATAAGTCTCCCTGAATAATTCGATTTTATAGAGAAACACAACACATTTTTCTTAAATCTATTATTTATTGGGTTTTAAAAAAATCTCTTTTTAAAAGATATTTGAAATTTATACGTATTTTTTTTGAATTTGACTCTTACAATAAGTTATGAACTCCATAGAAGGAGAAATTGAGATGAAAAAAATAAAAAATTTCGAGATATCATGATTGCCATTTGATCGTTTCTTAATTTTCTACATTTTAATTGCATTGCTTAAAATTACAAAAGACTCTTATTTATAAAATTCTAAAATATTTCAAATAAATTCGTTCTCTCTTCTTATTTCAATAATTGTTTTTCATCTTCCTTCTCCTTCTTTTATTTCCTTTCCATCTTCTTCTTCGTCTTTTCATCATCAGATATCGCAGGCGACGCTCGGCAGCGGCTCAACCTTGATTTGTTGTTGTTGTGATGTGTAAAAATTATTATTATTATTGTTATTATTGTTGTTGTTGTTGTTGCACATATTCATCGGTGACGTCATGTCCGTCGGTGCTGCCAACGTCGTCGCTGCCGTCGCCGCTGCGGCTGCTGCGAGACGCCCTCTGCCGACTGCGAAGTCGACGTTGACCTCAGTCGTCTTCAGATCACAATTGTTGCTCTTGTTGTTGTTGTTGTAAGTAGAGTTGATGTTGTTGTAAATGGAGTTGTTATTGTTAATGTTGTTTATGATATTGTTCTGGTTAATCTGGCTGATGATAATGTTGTTATTATTGTTATTGTTGTTGTTGTTGTTGTTACAGTTGTTGTTGTTGTTGTTGCTATGCGCCATCGGCGGCGGCTGCGCCTGGAGCCCGGCCAGCGACCGAACTTGAAGAAAAAGCCCACTGTTCAGAAGTCGCGCCTGATGCTCCTGGGCCTTGGCTCGCAGGCAGGCGATCGAGTTGTTCCTGGTGGGGGGGAAGAGAGAAAGAGAGAGCTATAGTATAATGTGTGAAGAGGGAAATAAAATGTCGTTTCAAAAAGTTTCAGCTTCTTCATAAGCTTTTCTTTCATCTTCTTCTGAGGACGCGGGCTCACAACGACCAGGCGACGCGATTTTCGAATTTTATTCGCCGCGAAAAAATCACGTCAAGACCGAGAAGCAATTCCGAAGCGATTTCGCGATTTCCGATTCACACCGAGAACACGATCGAATTCGTCACATGAAAAAACGAACGGCTTTGTTTGGTTCTCGTTAATTTCTTTCACTCGCTACATTTCTCGCTCGTTGATGTTCGGCAGCGCTCGTGCTTCGTGTCGCTCTTTTTGACTTTTCATGCGAAAAAATAAATTTCGTACTTTTCATATTGTTGTTCGGTTATTGTTGTAGTGAATGTTATGGTTATAGTGAAAGATGTTGTTGTTATAGTGAAAGATGTTGTTGTTGACTCAGATTCACCCACCTGAACGCGTCCGGATCCTGCTCCAGATGGTAGCCGCCCCCTGCCACGCCCACTCCGACGCCTCCTCCTCCTCCACCACTGCTGCCCAAATGCCCCGGATGTTGCGCTGCCGCTGCTGCAGCCGCCGCCGCTGCAACTGCGCTGTTCATGATCATGTGCAAATCTTTGCTGCAGGCGGCGCTTGCGTTGGCTGCGTCGAGCAGTGGGTGGTACGAGGGCTGCGGAGGGGGCGGGGCTGAAGCGTAGGGAGGGAGCGAAAGTTGTTGTTGTCTCAGAGGGTGATGACCTTGTTGTTGTTGTTGTTGATTAAGTCCAACCGGGCTGCTCAGGTCGATGTGGGTGTTGTTGTGGAGTGGGGCGGGCGACGACGTCGACGCCGTCGTAGCCTCGGAGCCGCTTCGTGGATGCGGCGACGCGCTGACGACGTTCAACGACTCGGTCGAGGACGAGAGCCGACGCCGTGATCCGTCGTCGTTGGACTTCGACCCGGAGCCGGAGTCTTCGGGATCTTGGTCGTGATCGTGATCGCTGAGGCCGGAGTCGTCGCGCAGCGTTTCCTGGGCCTCGAGCGACTTCCGGTGCATGCCTGGAAGAGGGGAAAGGAGAGCGAATTGAAGTTAGAAAGAGATTTTATAAGAGAAGTTATAAGAGATTTAAGGCATTTAAATAAAAAAAATTGATAAATTTAATAAAATTTCAAGCACCTACAAATCTTTTCTCTCACTCTGGAACCTTCTGTCGACCAATCAAAAATAACAACAACACAGAACAACTAATTTGAATTGAAAAAGATAAAAAAAAAGCATAAATAATAACCTCATCCAATTTGTTAATCTCTTCCACGACCTCGCAGTCACTTCAGAACCTTCTGCTCGTCATTTTGCAGCTTCATCGGGGCGATTGAAACCTTTTCCACCCCTCTGCCCACCGAAAACCCAACTCTAAAAGAGGCATCGCAACCTGTTGGGTCCGTTTTTTAAGCCCCTAACAAGGCTCGTTGTCACTAAAGAACCTGCTGTTGATATTTCGCGAACAACTCTAAATTAGTTTTTTTTTTAAACTTATCTCTTGAATAAAAAACCCTTATCTCTCGAACAAAAAACCCTCGGTCCATCTGACTTTTTGTCAGCTTTAAATATTTTTTTTATAATCCTTTCATGGGATTCCCCGGCACTCGAGATCCGTCTGGTCGCAATTTCGAGGCCACTTTTAATAAAACGAAATCCTCTCTCCCTGCATCCCTCCCCTGCATCCGCATCCCTGGTTCTGGGTCTCGTCCTGATCCTTGTCCTAGTCCTGGTCCTCGTCCTGGTCCTCGTTGAAACCCTCGTCCCCCCTTCTGCGATGCTCTCGAAATTAATTTGAGCACATTAATCAAGAGGCGAAGTCGTGCCCACAGTTAAATTCGCGGCGATCACTTAATCCCGAACTAAGCCGACCATCCTCCTTCAGAAGGCAGCGGATGAAGGAGAGAGGAATTGAAATCTGCACCCCTCGTCCTCTCATCGGTCCGCCCCTTCATTTGCGTAGACAACAACGACTACGACTACGACATCTATTGATGCAATAAAGGACTCTAAGCTCCGGAATTGTTTTCCGTTTATGACTCGATTATTGTCCTTCCACCACCATCTTCTTGACTCTCACAACCACCAGCACCAGCACCCGGTTCTCCCTTCACTATCTCGTGCTCTTCACCCTCTTTCTCACTCTCCACCTTCTTTCTCTCTCCACCCCTTCCTCTCTCTCGTCGCCGGCACCAGGCGCTAATCCGCAAAGTCATCGTCGTTGCCGCTCTTGCGGTCACCGGCCGGACGAAGAGGGTGAAGAGAATTGCTCCAAAGGACGATCCAAAGTTCCTCTCTCTGGGGCTGAGGGGAATTTTTGAGGAATTTTCACATAATGTGGGATTTTTCTTAAAATGCCAAGTAGGGTTTTTACATGAAAATGTTTAATTTTTCTTTCAAAATTTTAAATTTTATTAAATAAAGAAGAAACGAAATTTTAATTTTTTTTTATATAAATTTTTTTTTTTTAAATTTGGAATTTTTTGAAAGAAATATGGATTTTTTTGAGAGAAATTCAAAAAAAAAAATTTTATTTTATGAACAAAATAATAGAATATTTGAGTAAAATTAATATTTTTTTAAGAATATTTTAATTTTTTTCAAAGAAAATTAAATTTTTTTTCTGATTTAGTCAAAAAACATTTGAAATTTTACTTTAAATACTTGAATAACTTGTTGAAGAAAATTTTGAATTTTTTGAAAGAAAATTTGAATTTTTAATTAAAAATTAAAATTTAAAAAAAAAAAAAAATTTTACAAAATCAAAAAGTCGAATTTTACTAAAAGCATTTAAATTCTTTCAAAAATTCTTGAGATAGGAAAACGATTTGTTGGCTCGTGATTAGAAAATAAATTAGGATTTGAAAACTACGAACTATGTATTAAAAATTAGGAGAAAGAGAAGAGATAGGCAATCGATACGATTATTGCATTTACTTTTCTGGTCCATACCTAGAAGCCACGGCGCCACCGAGTCGTTCTCCTTCGCCGACTTGATGATCGTCTCGGGCAGGGGGAGCGAGTGCCGCACCATGGCCCCGTAGAGCCCATACTCGGCCATGATCGTGCTGCGGCCCCAACACTTCTCGGTCTTGCGCCACTTGGCGCGTCGGTTCTGGAACCAAACCTGCAAGAGAGAAAGAGAGAGAGAGTGAGATAAAGTATTTTCCAAAGGCGATATTAATAGCATTCAAAATCTCGATTATTCTTTATTATAATTCTCTTAGTTATAAATTTATTTATGTAGAAATTTTAAATTTTTGTTTTTTTTTCTAACAAATTATCTAAATATTTATTTGTCATTATGTTTATTTTATATTAATTTTTAATTCTCCAATTTATTTCTATCATATTTTTCCATAGTTATTTTTATTAAAACTTATTATCTTTCTCCAATTTTCATTTATTTCTTAAATTCCTCGATTTTTGTGTATAGTAAAATGTTCTACATTTATTTGAATCAAAATTTGAAAAAAAAAAAATAATTACAATAAAAAAAAATGTATAAAATAATATTTGAAAAAAAGTTGAATTACAATTTAAAAAAATGTTTTTAAAATAATAATTAGTAAAAATTATTTTTTTAAATTTATTTTGTATAAAAATATTTTGTTTTAGAATTAAAAGAAAATTCTTTATTTAAAGTTTTAAAAGATTTATTTTATAAAAAATTTGGATTTTATTTTACTATTTTATTATTAATTAAAAATTATTCAAATAAACGTTTCTTTTTATCGTTCCTTATTTTTCACATTCAAGCTGGACTTTCTCAAGAATTTCTCGCTGTGTACCGAATGGTGGCCATTTTGAATGCGATGCAAATGTGGAGAGAAGTGGAAAAGTTAATAGCGAATGATGTTCGTTGCGCGTTGGATAAGGAGGGGGAGGATAAGGGGAAGGGGGAAGAACTACGAAGTTGATGTGAAAGAGTACGATGAAGGGAAAGAGAAAAGGGAAGGAAAAGGGTGAAACGAAGGGGGGACGAAGGAGGTAGACCCCGAGTTCGATGCGAAGTCGTCGTTGACGCTCGCATATAAGTGACCAAATTAGATTATCTTCCAGGACATTGAACCGATTTGACAAACGTTAAATGCTGATCACAACGCCAACAAAAAAAAAATAACAATAAAATAACAACAACAACAACAATAACAACAACTTCAACTAGGACAATAACAACGAATGTCATCATAAGAACAACGAAGGAAGGAAGAGTATAACGTGGAATGGGGGGAAGAGGAAGAAAGTAAATGAGAAAGAAGACGAGGAAGACTCGCAGAAGGGAGATACACAAGGAGAAGAAGGACAGGAGAGTAGAATAGAATAGGATAGAAAAAAGGAGTAGAGAACAATAAACAAGAAGGGGAAAAAGAGTAGAAGAAACAGAAAAGGAGTAAATGGCACAGAAAAAAGGCGTCGAAGGAACAGAAAGAAGGTGTATGTGAAAGAGGAAAAATAAGAGAAAGAAGTAGAATAATCAGACAAGGAGTGAAAGGAACAGACAATGCAGAAAAAAGGAGTAGATGGTAGAAGAAAAGGAGTAGAATAAACTGTAGAAGGAACAGAAAAAGGGAGTAGAAGGATGAAGAAAAACCTAGAAAAGAGAGTAAAAGTAGTAGAAGGCAGTAAAAAGTAAAAGGAAGGAAATTGTTGGAGAAAAGACAACAAGAAGGAATCGTGAAAGAATCGCCCACCACAACGTGGCGGCGAACTAAAATGGCATCACTGAAAGTCACACACACACACTCACATTAACATTGACTCCCTCATGTCCACACACTATCACACATTCCACATATACCCACATATACAGCCAACCAAAACAAATGGAGAAAAACCCAAATCGAGTAAAACCGAATTGAGAAAATCTAAACAGAGAAAATCCAAGAGCACACTGAGTGAATATCGAGAACTTTTTACGAGCCGACGAAGCCCCCTCCATCTTCCTCCTCCTCCCCCACAAACATCGTCCTTCGTCCCCGTCGATGTCGCGACCCACACACAAAAGCAGCCGTGGTCCAGGATTCGAAGAAGAATTCGCCATGATTTCGAGGAGAATGGGAAAAGAAGGACGAGGAGGATGAGGAGGAGGATGAGGGATAAAAACTAATAGAGAAATAAATGCAGAAGGGCGGCGAGAAGGAAAAAATACAGAGAGAAAGAGAGGAAAAGAGAGGAAAAATGAGGAAGAGTGAAAGAAAGAGATAGAAAAAGATTGGTGTTCGAGAGTGGGCGAGAGTGAGAGCATGAAGTAGTCATCATTTTTCTGGTCCATCAAATCGTTTAGTCCCGCCATTAGTTATGGAGCAGCTCGACGAGTCCTTTAGAGCACAAAGGCGACCCGACAACAACAACAACAATAAACAACAACAAGACTTCGGAATCCTTTTGCAAATCGCTGTGAACAGTCAAAAGTGACGGAAGCATTTGAATCGAGCACGAGGGCGACGACGAAGTCGATGGCGAGACGAGCCGAGGGGGCGGCGGCGGGTCCTGCATGAATTTGCATAATTTTTTAAGGCATGCCAAACGCTATCTCCCTCTCACTCTTGTCTCTCTTTCTTCCTCTCACTGAATCTCTGTCTCTCTTTCTTCCTCCCAGTCTCTCTCTCTTTCTCTCTGTCTCTGCGTGAGCAAATTGTCAAAATATGATAAATTTGCATGCGACATCGTGTGGATGGAGAATTTATTTCAACGTGAAATTATGACCTCTCGCTCGCTCGGGTTATACATAAATATTCCACTTTGGCGATTTTTCCCGAAGTTTTCCCCGTTCGGGCGGACATGAAATTTATTTAAGAGTTAATTTCGGGCCCGGTTTTTCCGCCAGAACAATTCGTTCAGTGTAATAAGCTGCAGGCAGGCGGAAGGTTTTTGTTTTTTTTGGGAAGGTTTTTATTGCTCAAAAGTCAAATTCAAAGGAATATATAGTTTGTATAATTCCTTGAACTGCTTTCAGTTGGAGTTTTCTCTTCCTGGACCGGTTTTTTCATTGTTGGTTCGCTTTTTTATCTCCTTATTAAGGGTTTCTCTATCTCTATTTTAAGGTTCTCCATTCCTGGTTCAAGTTTCTCCATCCCTAGTTCTTTTCCCTCCATTTGTAGTACCAGTTACTCCATCCGTGGTCAAAACCTCTCCATCTCTGTATAGTTTTTCTCATTCCTAGTTCGAGCTTTTCCATCCCTGATTTGAGTTTTTCATTTCTCGATTTATTTATTTGTTAAAATTGGTAAAAATTTATCTTACTCTGGTCTGACTTTTTGCAAATTCGATCGATTTCTCTATCTCTGATTAAAATTCTGCGTCCCTGGTCTTTCCATCCCTGGTTCGTTATTCTTCATACAAGATTTACAAGATTTTTTACCCATAACATTTGTAATTTTCCAAATCTAATAATAATTTTTCCATCCCTGGTCCGTTTTTCTCCGATTTCTCTCAGTGTAAAATCGCTCTGCTTTTTTAATGTGGTCCGTTTTACTGCGTTTAATCGCGTCGTTCGGGAAAAAAAATCCTCCGACCAGCAAAAATCCTCAATTCCCAATTCCTCCTTCTCTTCTGCTCTCCCTCTCCCTCTTCCTCGCCCTCCATACCACCTCCCTTGGTCACTCTCTGGCGCATTGAGTGAGTTTATTGAGCGGAAATTATTAGGGACAATTTTTTGCATAATTTTTGAATAAACTTTTGTTGCATTTCAAATAGAATTTCAAATTGCGAATTGCTTTTAATTCCCATAACAAAGCGTTAATAGTTGGAGAGCTTTTGAAGTGAAGAGAGAGAGATGGAGAGAGGGGGAGAAAGAGGAAAAGAGAGAAAGAGATAATGAGTAATAGTAATAATGAGTGGGGAGAAAATTAAAAATTAATTTAGTTTTTAAGACGTTACATGGAACATATGGAGGATCTTTATAGATTTTTATTCTTTATATTTTTTTCCTAAAAAATGTTAAAATTTTTCTTACTTCCGCAGTTTTGATTTTCTATTTATTTCGACTGTTTTATATATATTTAATTTATTTATTTTTTTGTATTTAATTGTGTGTGATATGTGATATTTAATTTTATGCTATAAGAATGATTTTCATGATATAATTAATTTTGCATTAAATTTATTTCTATTTAAATTTGTATTAAAATTGTTTTTATCATTTCAATAAATTTCTGAAAATGTTTTTGTTATAACATAAATACATTTTGTTTTCAATAAATGGTTTTTATTTTTTGTTTAATAATTTTGATAATAATTTATGATTTACGAACAATTTTTTAGTTTAAATTAAATAACTTTATATTATTTTTTATTATTTAAATATTAAATTTTTTATTTTTTTGTATGCATTTCTGCCTGTTTTTCCCATATCTAATTGAACTCTATACGCCTATCTCTTTCCCTCAGTTAGCCTATCTCTTTCTCAGTCGCCTTCTCTCTCTCTCTCTCTCTTTCCACTTCGACAAGTTGAAGTCAGGTGCTTCAGCAGACGAAGATTAAACAATTTTATTGCGCAAATATTTAATGCGATGCAACTACTCAAGTTAAGTGCTATTGTTGTTGTTGTAGTAGTAGTTGCTGTAATTATTGTTGTTGTCATTGATGTTTTCCGTATTGGTTGTTGTTGCAATTCTTGTTATTACTATTTTTAACTTCAATTTCGTTGAAGAAGACGATCGAAGGAAATGTGAAGAATTTGCATGTGAGTTTTTAGTGAAATGTCAAGCACTTGAGATGCACTTGTGTTGCAAAGTTCCAACAACAACAAGAACAACAATTATGTTTACAACAACAACAATAATAATAACAACAACTGAGACAGGTTATTATACAGTTAAATCAACAGCAACAACAACAACAACTTAAACTACAACAAGTTGATGTGATTGAAAATAAAGAAGCTCTTGAGGATCGAACTTCGATTATGGAAACTCTGAAGGAGGCCGAGAGAAGCGACGACGAGAAGTGGAAGAGGATCCAATGAAGAAAATGTAAAGGAGAGAATGTGTGTGTGAGAGAGAGAGGTGATGTCAAGGAGCTGATGATGAAAATTGCTTCGTGAGGTGAAGAAGAAGAAGAGGATTTCATTTACGGACAGACAAACAGACAGACAAAGAAAAGTCTATTCGAAAGCCTATTCAAAGAAACTCGTTTAAAACGAAACAAGGGCTTAACAAGGATTTCCATGAATGACATCAAAGTCCATATAATCTCTCATTTTCCAATCTTCTCTTCATCTTCATCCTCCTATCCTCTTCCCCTCTCTCTCTCTCTCTCTCTCTCTCTCCTCTCTTCGTCCGGCATTTAATTTTTAATTGAATGAAGAAGTGAACTTTATTAAATAACCAGAAAATGAGTTTATTTCATCTATTGTTGGTGTTGTTGTTTAAATTGTTTAAATTGTTGTACAGTGATGTAGTTGTTGTAGTTTTTGTTATTATCGTTTTTGTTGTTGTATATTTTGATATTGTTTTTGTTGATTCAGGCTGAGCAAAATTAATATCCAATGCAATACAAAGGAAAATCCATCAAAAGCATTTCAGCAAAAACAATTCCCACAGAGGCAGAGGCAAAGGCAACAATAACGAAAACAACAACATGATAAAGAAGAAGATATCCTTCAGCTATAACAACAACAACAACAATAACAACAAGAATGAGAACAACAATAATGACAACAACCAAAATGAAAATAACAATAAGAATATTAACTATAGCAACAATTATAACTACAATATCAACAACAATAACACCAATTAAAACAACAATTAAAACAATAACAATAAGAACAACAATGATAATAACAATTATAACAACAATGATAAGAACAATTATAGCAACAATGAAAACAAGAACATCAACAAAGTTAACAACGTTGACGACGTTAACAAGAGTAACAAGAGGAAAATGTCTCGCAGCTTAAATCAAATTAATACCGGTTTGTTATTTCATCAACAACATCAACGTGGCTGTCATCATCGTCATCACGAATATCAACATCAATACACACACACACACACACACACCATCATTCATACCATCACTCATTCCATCACTAACACCATCACACACACATCATCACCAGCAGATGAAACAACATGACGACAATCATTGTTACAGCCGCCAGCAACAGCAACATCAACATCGACATCAACACAAACATCCTTCTCATCATCATCAACATCATCGTCATCACCATCGCCAACAATCGTTATCGTCATCATTGCCGCCCTCCATCGAGGCGTCAACAACAACGACAACAACAGCAGCAGCAATAAAAACAACCAGTTGACAACGACAGGAACGCAGCAACAAAAATGAAAGGAACAGCAACAAAATCAACAACAACAAAATCAACGACATGAACAACAGCAACAATATTAATAACAACAACAACAAATTATCCTGCAATCCCATCGACATACACAAGGCTTCTCTCATCTCTTTCTCTCTTCACTTCTCTCTTTTCATATTGGGGGCGAAGCTGATCAACAAAAACAACATCAGTCATCTCTGGGCTCTACACGTAGGAGTCATTAACAACAGCAACAATAATAACAACTAAAACAACAATGACAACAATAACAACAAAAACAACAAAATTCTCAACGAGAACAAACTCGACAATAACAACAACAACGACAACATTGCAACGTTGGCCGCCACCTCCTACGACATGATAATTTAATCAAGATTCATTGAATTATTTCATTTCGCTATTTTCGTTGAAGCTAAATAGGCCCAGGCACAGGTTAATATTTCGTCGGAGCCTTGTTTCCGCTCTCAGCTTCCTCTTCATCATCCTCTGCATCTCTCTTCTGCTTCCGTTTCCGGTTCAAGCATGACGTTTCCATGGCCATTTCCGTTCGGCATCCGTAACAGGAAACGCAACGAAATTGCGCAGGATATTCCAATTGCAACGAGCTCTGAATTGTGTGCAGGTGGCCATGTCGATCTGTCCTTCTCCCTCTTCATCAGTCTGTCCTTCTCCCTCCTCATCAGTTGGTTGAAGGCATCACATCGCATCGCATCGCATCACAGGAACCTCGAACTAATTGCGGTAAAGGACCGATTGCATTGATTTTGCAGAACGTGGAAAGGATATTCGATAATAAGGACGAGTTGATTTCCCTCCTGGCTGCCTGGGGCCCTGGCTGGAAATCGGAGTAGGGAAGGCAAATGAGAATGATTCACACACACACACACACACACATGCTTCATCAGGATATGTGCCTACATGTGTTGGTTAATATCTCAGTGATTAATTTATTTAATACTTCAGTGAGAAAATGATGAAAGGTCGATGGAGACTGAGAGAGAGTCTGAGAGATTATAATGAATTGTAGAATTTGTAATGAATTCGGAATTAATAATGAACACGTGAAATAATAATGAACTGTAGATTTAAATGAATTGAATGAATTTAATGATTTTAATGAATTTCATAAATTGAATTAACCGATAAAAAGAAGAAATTATGGATTAAAAAATTTTTAATGAATTAACATTTTAGGAATTGATTGAATGTAATGAATGAATGAATCGACGATTTGTAGAAATGATGGATTAAAATGATGAATAAAATATCAATTTAAATGAAGTAAAAGTGAATGATTTGAATAAGTCAAAGGAATTGAATGAATCGAAGGAATTGAATGAACCACTTGAACCATTCGAATTACGATAATGAAATTACGATAAATGATGTACCGATCTCTCTAATGCAATTAAGGATAGAAAATTCCCTTGGGGGATTCCACAAGATTGTTTGGAAGTGGGGGAGAAGGTGGAAAAGATGGAGAAGGAAAAGGTAGAGGAGGAAATGGTGGAGGAGGAGAAGTTGGAGCAGGAGCAGGAGTTGATGGAATCCTCTCTCTCACTTTGATCTCTTTGAAGGAGCTGATCCTTTGACGACGCAAATTGCTTTCGGCCCACAAGAGCCACCGCCACGGGAAACATTTCCATAAACGAATTCGAGCAACGACGACGACGGCGACGACACCGAAGTGAGCACCAAACCACAATTTCCTCAAACCCCACATTCTCCTCTTTCCTCGAGATCGATGAAATTCAAATCGAATCATGCCATGCAATTTCCATTCTCCGAAACCCTCACTCCCTCCCTCCCTCCATCATCCTCGTGGACAAAGAATTTTGAGGACTTTATTAATCAAAATTCCCATTCGACATGCAGAAAGAGTGTGAGAGAGAGTGAGAGCGTTGATTCAATGCAATAAAATGGCGGCGGTATGCGGCATCCGGTTCCCGTCACCCATCAACCGACTTCCGGCGCAAGGTTTCCGGCCTTTGGTATGTGTGAAAATTCAACATAGAACGAAGGTGAGATGGACGGACAGACAGAGAGACAGATGAACAGATGGAGGTGAGAAAGAAATATCAATGGCAACGGGTTTTGTTTTCATCTCGCTTTGAGGGCGAGGAAAGTACGGATTGAGGATGGTTTGGTGGAGTGATTGTGAGAAGGAGGAGAAGTGAAGGGGACGAAAAAAACATGGAGCACTCAGTCTCAACAATCTCTCTCTCAGTCACCAATGTTGATGACAACCACGATGACGACGATGATGACGACAACTACGACATGCGATTGAGTGCAAACTGCATGCATTTATGAAGTAAACCAATAAAGCTTTTGCACTACCAGCCAACCAGTGATCCATCCATACATACATACATTCATCAATCAATCCAACCATACAAATATACTTCGATCCAACCATACAAATATACATCGATCCACCCAAACATACTTCGATCCAACCATTCATGCCTACATCGTTCCATCCTTTCACCTCCTTCTTCTCCTCCTCTTCACCAATTCATCCATCCCTTCATCTACCTTTTCAAGCATCCACCTTTCTACCTCTTCACTCCTTCATCAATCCACTCTTTCACTCATCCACCTTCTCCACCTATTCACTTCTTCACCCCTTCATCAATCGTCCCATCCATCATCCATTCATCGAGGTCTCGAAACGCATTTCAATTTTACAATTTGCAAATTTGCATCTCACGAGTGCAAATATTTGATGCAATTGAAATGTGTCGGCCCCGGCCTCACCTGACTGACTGGCTGGCTGGATATCTGTCTCTCCATCTGTCTGTCTGTCTGTCTCTCTATCCCTCTGTCTGTCTCCCTCTTTCCACTTTTATTTCATCTGCCTATCTCTCTGTTCAATAATTCATCCCCTCTCCCTCTCTCACCTGTCTGTCTGTCTCTCATTCGCTTCGTGTTCGCTTGCTTTTGAAGTCTCACATACCAGGATGATGATGATGATTTTTTCTGATTGGTTATCAATATTTTAATTACGATTCGTTTTGTGTTTGTGCAGCGAGTGTGGCGGATTCGCGACGACTCCGCCCTTTGGGGATCCCGCGATATTTGTTCCCTTTTCAAGTCCTTTGCCTATTTCTCTTCCTCTTTCTACTTTGCATCCTCTGTCTACTTCTCTTCCTCTTTCTACTTTTCATCCTCTGTCTACTTCTCCTCCTCTTTCTACTCTTCCTCCTCTGTCTACTTCTCATCCTCTTTCCATGCATTAAATCCCGAGATCCGATGTCGATGCGATTCTGGCCAGGATCCAACGTTGTCATCATCGTAGTCGTCTTCATCCTGGTCGTCGTCATTCTGGTTGTCGTCATCTTCGTCATCGGCGTCCTCCTTGTCGTCATCCTCGTTGTCGTCATCTTCGTGATCGTAATTTTCATCATCGTCTTCATCATCCTGGTCGTGGGCTCTTAAGTAAATTACGTAGACCCGAGAACCGTGACCAATCGTCGGCAATAAAGACTTCACGTTATCAATTTACTGATTGAAAATTTATTTGAACGCAGGGCAACCAAAAGGACATATGGGGAGGAAGGACTTCAGGGGACGGCATCAGAGGGGACAACAAGGAAGACATCAGATGCGGGGCGTGACCACATTTAGAAGTGGGCGGATGGAAGCTGGGAGTGAGCTGGACATCGAGAATGGGGAAAGAGAAGGAATAGGAAAAGAATGCATTGGAAAATAAATCGTGGTAAAAAGAAGGCATGAAGAGAAGCATGAGGAGAAGAACCCGTTGAAGAAGAGATGGAAGAACCCGTTGAAGAAGAGATGGAAGAAGCCGATGGAGAAGAGATGGCGAACACTCCGACTCCACAGTACCAAAAGTCGAAGTCGAAAATCCAGAAAACATGAAGGAAACAGATGGCGAGGGCTCAAGAAGCGAATAGAATGAAGCCATGAAGATGGATTGAGGACGAAAAGGAAGGAGGAAAGAAAGGAGAGGAGAGGGAAGAACAGGGCAGGAATGGAAAGGAAAGACAAGGACAGCAGAGTACAGGACAGAAAAAGACAGGACAAGTCAGGACATTAGAAGGGAACCAAACCAAAACCCGTAATGGATCAGAGGACCTCGACCGAAGAGGAATCGGTCATCGATGACGAGAGAGACGAGCCATTAAAAGCCAACCACTTAGTGGTTGTCCTGCCTCGCCACGGCAGAGACGACAATTGACTTTCTGTCGATGCTGTCGAGACGTCGAAACATATGGAGGACGTTTTCTTCCTTTTCGGCCCACAACGAATGGGGCCAGACGAGAGGTTGGGGTTGGAGGTTGGACGAGAAAGAAATCAAATAAATTATGTCCGCTATCGATACAAATGCAATATTAAGGCGAGACAGACGAGGGGACGAGTGGGGTTTGGAGAAAGAGATAGAGAGAGAGAGAGAGAGAGTTGGAGAAAGGGATAGACCCAGAGAGAGATATCGTTTAGAGATAATTAAATGGATTAAATAGTTGATTCTCTAAGGAATGAATTTTTCCAATAAAAATGGAAAATATAATTTTTAATTTTGTTTCACATTTTTTTAAAGAGGGGAATTTTTGAATATAAAGTATTTTTTTCTTTGTTTTTTTTTTCAATTTTCAATAGAAATACGAAGTTTTTTATTTTTTTTTTTTGGAAGGGAATTTTTAAAAATAAGGTGGAATTTTTATTAATTTTCATTTTTTTTTTGTTTTTTCAATTTCTAAATATTTTTCATTTTTTTTTAGGGAGGGAAATTTAGAAAGATTAAGCTTTTTTATATTTTTTATATATCTGTATTCTTTTTTGAATGATAATTCCAAAAATAAAGAGGAATTTTTATTTTTTTTTTCCTTTTTGAAGGAACGGGATTTTCCAAACAGAAAAAGGTCAATTTTTATTATTATTTTTTTTTTATTTATTCATTCTGAAACATGAAAGCATTCTTTTTTAAGGATCAAAATTTGGCAATAGAAAGTGTTCGTATTTTTTTTTCATACCAGACCGTTCATGCCCTTTTAGAATTTTTTATTGCAGAGAAATTTATTAAGAAAAATTTATCTTGTGCATATTAATGTAATCTCCTCCCAATCCTTCCTCAATTCTCTTTCTTGAGTTCTCTACCCATAGTTTTCCATCTCCTAGCTACATTCTCCTTCCTCCATTCTCAGTCCTCCATTCTCCTTCCTCTTTGCCACTTGTTTTCACACACTCCGAGTGTTTTGACAATATTAAAATCCTCGCCGAATTCCTCAGAGACCCACGGCACACGCACACGCACACAAAACCCTAAACCGCAGACGCCAACGTCTCCCTCCAATCTCCCTTGGGTTGAGAAGACCGAGAGGAAATTTCTAAATGACGATTTGACCACATCCAACGAATTCATCCACGGTCGTAGTAAATCAAATTCTTGTGAGAAAATGTGTGAAATGTGAATGGAAATCCAATAAAAAAAGCACGCGCTCCTGATTAGAGCAGCGAAGGCGACAAATTTGAGACCGAGGTCGAATCCGGGAACGAAGGCTGAAGCTAAACCCAAACCTCGAAAGCGAACTCGATCCTGAATCCGAACACGAGCCTGATTCCGATCCCGAGGGAGCCTCAAATTGAGCCCAGAGCCAACTATTTAAGGGGTCATGAGAGAGATGGTAATAGAGAGAGGGGGAGAGAGAGATAGAGCGTCGATAGATCGAGGCAGAGAATGAGAGAGTGATACAAATAGTGCGATCCCATTTGAAATAATCCACGATGACGATGAGTCGAAGTCGTTGTCGAAGTCAACCCCATTTAACAATTATCTCCTCACGCCCGACTCCCTTCGATCCTCAGAGGGTCTGGCAACGCCGGTCGACACTCGCCGCAGTCGTCGTCGTGGTCGAGGGTTGGGTGGCGTTTGTTTGCATTCGCACTTGCTGCTGTTGATGAGTTGTTGTTGTCGGTAGTTGTTGCTGGTAATTGATGTTGATGGTGTTTGTGATGGTGTTGTTGTTATTATTTTCGTTGTTATTCGTTGTTTATCATCATGTTCTGACTTCTTGTAGTTGTTGCATGGGTTTCATTTATTATGAACCCTTATTTGATGCCCGATTGAAATAAATGATCCGCAAAATTTTATTTATATTTTCATATAGTTGTTGTAATTGTTGTAGTTGTTGGAATATTTTTGTTGTTGTTGTTTTATTCTATTTTTGTTATTTTGGTTTTTGTTAGTATTATTATTGTTGTTATTATTATTCTAGTAGTTGTTCTTGGTTTTATTCTTTCTCATGCATCCCTCGAGAACAAGTTTCGAGATTTCACTCAACGATCTCAGAAAAACGCATTTGTTTACCACAATAATTAGTTATCTGTCTGTCCGATTGTCTGTCTGTCTTGTCGTCTGTCCCTCTCTTTCTGTCTGTCTGTCTGTCTCCTGTCCTCATGTCTGTCTCGGGGATGATTTCCTTTACAGCAACAAATCGTCGTCAGCATAAATCATTTCAAGAACGAAATTAAAATTTGTTTTCATTACGGCCTGAACGTCGTTTAAGGACCTTCAAATCATTCTCACTTCCCTCCCTCTTCTACAAACAATGGTGGGATCATAATTTCATCCTTATTTTTGGCATCCTTTTGGTGGTCAATTTTTCAACTTTATGGTTCTTGATCCCTTCTGGATGATTAGTATTTCTTCCTGATTGCCAATATTTAATTTTATTGGTCAGTATTATTTCTTTGTAATCAATATTTTTAATTATCCCATTCTGTTTTCCCACTTAATATTTATAATCACTCATTAATTAAATTGTTTTATTTTAATTAATTTTGTATATAAAAGGGATGCCGATGATAAAAGTTATATTTATATTTTTATGTTTTTTTATTGATTATTATTATTTCTTATTTACATGTATGTTTATTTATTCATATTTTTCTAATTCCAATTAATATCTCAATTTATAAGGCAAATCAAGGACAAAAGTATTGAAATTTGACAATTTTTAAATTTCTCTAATAACATAAAAATATTAAAAATTGTAAATTTCTCACAATTACAAAAATGATAAAAAAAAATAACTAATTTATCTCAATAACATAAAAATTATAACTTTCTCGAAATAACAGAGAAATTTCAAAAATTTATAAATTTTTTTCAATAACATAAAAATATCAAAAAACTAGAAATTTCACTTTATAACATGGAAATAATAAAAAATTATAAATTTATGTTAAAACAGAAAAATATCATAATCTTCTATACTTTCTCATAATAATAAAATATATCAAAAATTTTTAAATTTCTCATCACGATAAGAAATATCAAGAAATTATAAATATCTCGCAATAAAATATCAGATATATAAAAATTTCTCTGAATTATTCATAATTTTTATTTCTCATATTCTCTTATTTTTATTATATAATTTCCTCCTTTCCTTTATATTCGGTGGAATATCCTTGAATATGAGTTTTCACGCAATGTCGTGTCGAAGTCGTTGAAATTTTTTGTTCCTTTTTTTCCATCTCAGTCAAATGCCACCATTTTCACCTTCCCTTGCTCTTTTCCTTCTCCTTCTCCAGATCTTAATATTTTTTTCTATTTCTATAACTTCTTCTCCCTCCCTCTAATTTTCTTCCTTTCCTTCCCTTTCTTAATCTTCACCTCCGCTCTCACCCCGACCCCACGAACGTGGTCACGAACTAATAATCTCATTATTTTATTTGCCATTCGCACAAAAGAATTTCCCTCTTGGCTCTGTGGTCGAACGTTTTCCCATCCGCGATTCTCTTCACTTCATCCTCCTTCCTTCCTTTCGTTATCCCCTTCATCCTACCCTTCGTCCTTTCCTTCGTCATCCTCTCGCCCTCTTTTCGCCCTTCTCTCTTCGTTCCCTTCATCGTCCTCAGAGGTCCTTCGCTAAGCCCAACTAATCCGATGAGTGAATTTCTATTGAGATCGAGAGAAGTTAATAAGCGAAGAATGCGGCAAAGTGAGAATGGGTGGGAGAGGAGATGGAGGGGGAGAAGAGGATGAAGATGTGGAGAGGGCGTAAGGAAGAGGATGATAAGTATAGAAAGATGAAGAAAGGCAAAAGAAATTCCTGGAATACGCGCATGTTTGAGCCAAGTAAAAGTTTTAATACTCGAAGAAAAGGAAATTAAATGAAGTACTGAGAGAGAGAGAGGGAGAGAGAGAAGAAGGGAGAGGGGCACAAGGGAAGGAAGACGGACCCAAGGAGAGAAGAGGACAGGAAGAAGAAAAGAAGATGACGAAGGGAAGTTAAGCGGAGGTCGAGGAAGTCAAAGCGATAGTGGTCAGGAGTAAGAAGAAAATGCGAATTAGTCAATTATGCGCTCGAGTCACACGTCTTCACGCAATGGACAAAAGGAAGGATGCGGGAGGACAAAAGAAGGAATGCAAAAGAATGTCGACGGATTGAATGCTGAAGAGTGGGAATGAATTATGATCAATAGAGAGGAAGGAGGAGGGTAAATAGCAGAAGAATATGGCGAATGAGAATAGAGAAATGACATTCGTAGGCGAAAGATATCGAATGGAGAAAGGTGGAGGCGAGGGGGCAATAAATAATGGAAGTGAAATTCATGAAACGACATGCATAAAAAGGAATAATGAATAATAAAAACGAAAAATTACTTGAAAAATTAAAAAAAAGAAAAATGAAAATAAAATAAATATGAAAATAAAAGAAATGAAAAAAAAAAAAAATGCAAAACACATCAAACAATAGAAATATATTAAAGGAAATAAAAAATTCAAAATAAAAAAAATGCCATAAACGAATAATAAAAATTGAAAAATAACAAAAAATAGAATGATCAAATTAATAAAATATCGCAAACCAAAAATAATAAAATAATATAAATCTCTTAAATAAAAAAATTATATTAAAAACTAAAAATTAAAAAAAGATAATATAAAAAGATAAAGTTAACATAGTAGATAACAAATAATTAACAAATTAAGAAATAAAAAATAAAAAAAATCAGGAAAATAAAATAAAATTTGAATGAACAAACAATGAAATAAAAGATTTAATAAATTAAGTTTTCACAGATTTTAATAGAAATAATTCTTAAAAATTACGGATTACAGTAAAAAAAATTTAAATTGAATTAGAAATATATAAACATTTTATTTTATTTTTATTTAATTGAAATAAAAGCTGTTTATGCAAATTTTATAATAATATGAATATTTCTAAACCATTGTTCGCCTAATGAGATCACAATGGAGGGGAATGTCGCAATTGAAAAAATCAATAAATTCCAACAATCGCGTCCCCATCTAAAACTCCTCTGAGTTTTTCCCTCCTAATTATCCACAAATTGCGCTCATTATTGCGCCTCGACACTCGGACTGCAGCCGATTTCGCTTCATATAATTTTCCAATTACACTCGCAGCGGGCGGTGGAGCGATTCAACAAACTCCTCTTCACTTCACCTAACGTTCACCTCACCTTCACTTCACTTTACCCACGTTCACTTCACCTGGTGGGCGTGTCATTCTCACTCTTTCCCTCTCTCTCTCTCTCTCTCTCTGACACTATCTCGACCACTTTCGCTGGCATCTCATTTTCATTCGCACACAATCGCAAACCAATTAAACTGTCAAGGACATTCGTGCAAGCCAAAAATTGTGGAGGATGCGAAGAAGAATGAGATGAAAGAAGACGAGGAGGAGAAGAATGAAGATGAAGGGAATGAGGACGAAGAAAATGTGGGCGAAGAGAGTGAGAACGAAGAGATTGAGGATGAAGAGAATGAGGACGAAGAGAATGAGGACAATGAGAATGAGGACAATGAGAATGTGGACGAAAGAGAAGCAAAGCGACGAAAGAGGAAGTGAAAGAAGATGAAGTAAAAGAAATGAACGAAATATTATTTGTCACTATGGCGAACCCGAATCCTTCATTCACCCTTCACGCCCCCTCGTTACGTCCACATCACGCCACCCCACCCTGGTCGCTATTTAAGTGAACAACGACGCGAATACGCGTTTAATGCAAGCTTTGTTCGTCGATTTCGCCGTGTCCTGTCAGGATCCTGACGTTCTCGTCGTCGTCTCGTTCGCCCTCCCCCACCTCATCGTCGTTCATTCATTCACTCATTTTTCAATCAATGTCAGCACCCACGTCTGGTCACCCTGGGCGGCAACTGCACGTGTGGGGTGGCCAGACGCGTGAAGGCATTCGAGAGGGTGGCGAGAGGTGGGTTGGAGGATGGTGAGAAATTCGTTGGAGGCTGGTGAGTGAAATTGGTTGGGGTGTGGTGATTGTTTGGGGTGCCCAGGTGGAAGCCATTGTTCGTTGTCGGGGATGGGCCGGAAAATCTGTCGACCGCAGAGAAATTCGTTAATCAGTTTGCACGGCAGGTGACGGCCGTTCGACACGGCAGACTGTGTGTATTGAAAGCCTCGGCCTCGAATTGAGCGAGAGAATGAGAGAGAAGGAGTGTGAATGAAAGAGACAATGGAGCAGAGAAAGAGACAGTGAATGAGCGGGAAGAAGGGAGAGACATTGAGTGACTTGTTGAAAAGGGGGGAAAGAGAGAGACAGAGTGAGTGGTACAATTATCCTTTTAAAATTAATTCATTAGTGCGAAGGACATGCGATGACAAATATTCCGTTGAATGCAATTTTAATGAAAACATCACATGCAACGCTGAAATTCCCTCATTTCCAAAGTAAAATTCAATGAAAATGAAATCAGAGGAATTAAGGGAGAGAGAAGAAAATGGAGCCAGAGAAAGAGATAAATTTGGGTCATAAATGGTGGAAAAGAGAGGGAGATTCTGGGATTCTGGGAATGCAAAAACGATATTCTAAAATTATATATTTTGAAATTTTCCAGAATGATGAACGAAATATGAAATTTCAATCAATTATCTGAATCAATAAGAGTTTAATAAGTTCTCTGAAATTTATTTATATAAATATAGTTTGTATACAAATTCCAAAATTTCCAATTTTTTTTGGGAAGAGCTCGACATTTTGAATATCTCCAGAATGAATAACGAAGTATGATATATCGATCAATTATAATACTAAATTTTATAAAATAAATTATAATAATAAAAAAATGTAGAATAATTATTATAATCAATAAGAGTTTACTGAGGTCTCTGAATGTGATTTAATAAATTTTAAAAATTCTCAAATTTTTAAAAGAAACATAAGTTTTGAATATTTGCAGAACGAAGAACTTTTCGGAATTAAAGAAAAAAATGTACAAAATCCATAATTCCCAATCGGTTTGAAAAAAACTTAGATTTTTGAACCTTTGACTATTTTTTGGAAATTTAAGAATTAAAGATTTTGAAAGATTTCAAATTTATAAAAGATAATTTTTATCTGTTTTCGAATGGATTTTTACAAAAATTTTATGAATCATATGAAAATATTTTACAAGTATACTTCTACATATATATCTCTATATCTCTTGTATAACTCAAACCATGTAGTCCCAAAACTAAAAAGTTCATATAGGAAAAGACAAAAACCATGCCTAGTCGAAGCAAATCGAAAAAGGCTTCGGTCCTCAGAGAGATCTCTGTCTAATCCCACGACATAATTGACATTTTAAAATCTAATTTGGATTAAGACTCAGAAGACCACGCTGACGATGAAAACGACCCCGACCTCGAGAACGACCCCGACCCTGAAATCGACCTCGACTCTGAGTCCGTGGTGCAAATCCTTAAACAAAGGACCAAGGACACAAAAGCTCGAGCATCAGCTTTAGATCCCCAATTCGTTTTAAAATCGAGCCGAATAACAAAAGCGATGATGAAAAATGCCTAAAAATCCACGAGAGAATGAGAGAAAATGAGAGGATGAGGGTGAGAAAGAGAAGCAAAGAAACTGCTGATTAGAAACAAAATTAGATCCTTCGTCGTTGTCTCTTCCCGGGAGTCCCCGGCAGTCGCCAAAGTCTCTGTCGAAATCTCTCGCGGCGCAACCTCTCGACCAAATCGAGTGCTTTTCGAAAATTAACAGACAAACATTTCGACGGCTCCCCAGGGATCGCTTCAGACGCGGCGGGAGGCGCGACCGTCGTCAGCCGTCGGCCGACAACAGACAACAAAACGACCGACAACGACCAACAACAAACCAACAAACAACCGTCAGTCGGTCGGATTTGGAGAAAATTAATTTTCTCGATTAGGCCGAGGATGCGATTTGCGATTGTTGCGCGTGTCGCTCGAATGAGGAGGATCGTCAATTGTGGGCGGGGAAGGAGGATTTTTGGGAGTGGGTCGCGTTTCCACCCATCGCCAACGCCGAAATTTTTAAATCGAACATAGCTAAAGTAAGTGACAACAAGAAAACAGAAACAACAAGAGCAAAACCAACAACAAATCAACACGAATTTCAACCCCCGACGATCGCTTCCATTGGGGTCGATTGGACGCTTGGGCGGTTGACGATGGGCGGTTGGCTGCGTTTGGGGGGCGGGGTCACTTTTGGGCGAGCACAGCAGGTGGATGAGTAGTTGAAGTGTCGGCTAAGTAGTTGTTTCTGTGGGATTTGCGTGGTGTCTGGCAGTAGAAAACAAGAGGAGGATGAAACGGGAAGGATGAGGAAAAGAGGATGATCAGAAGGAGGAATATGAGAAGGAGGAGGTTGAGCAAGAGGATAAAAATAGGAGGATGAAGAGAGGAATATGATAAGAAGGAGGAAGGAATGAGCCGAATGAGAAGAAGAAAATGGAAAGAGGAATTTTTAAATCGAAAATAGGAACACAAGATGATATGAAAAGAGAAGGTTGATGGAGAAGGGTAGGATGAGAATGAGAAAGATGCAAAGAGGAGAATAAGAGAAAGAGAATGAGGAGAGAAAAATAAACGAGGAGGAAAAATTAAGATAGAAGGAGAACGATGACAGGAGTATGGACGGTGATATGGGAAATATTCACACAAATCTAACGATGGGACTCACAAAGAATTTTTTCCTCGCTTCTCGAGTGTCCCAAAGCATTCTGTAAGAAGAAAAAATAATGAAGACAAGAAAAACAGTTGCCCAGTTTTAGGGGCAGACGCTTTTAGTCAAGCGACTCCTTTTCCCGCTTCAACGTCTTCTGTTCTTTTTGATCATCTTCTGTTTCCGACTTTTTCTCTTCACTTGTTCCCTATTTCTCTCCTCTTCCTCCTCACTAGACAGAAAAGTTGGTCGAAAACAAGCCCATAAATCCATCGGCGATGTCAGAAATCCGCCGACAGATAATTTATCTTGCGCCCAAAAGCAGACAACGCGAAGCAACTTCGACTAATTTGCAACGTTCATTGATTGAGAATGGGATAAAGGGTTAAAGGCTGTTGTTGATCAAATTGTTGTTGTTAACGGAGGTGTTGTTGTTTTTGTTATTGTTAACTTAGCTGGACACACGCAACCATTTGACAGACGAAGCTGTCAAAAAAATCCCAACAAACAAACAAACGGTTCATTACACAACCCGGTAATTGGTATTTAGTTCAGGAAAAGAGTTTCCATGTAAATGTGATTGTGAATGTCATTGTTGTTGTTGTTGTAAGTCATTTTTGTTGTTATATATTAATGTTGTTCCAGTGTCAGTTGCTAACGATGTCGCTGCCTCTGCTGCTGCTGCTGCTGACAATGATTTGACAAAGTGATTAATGGATCCATCCCCCATCCCTCCTCCCTCCAGCGAGAGGAAATCCATTAACACTGTTTGTCCATCGAGCGAATCCTTTTGCCAAGGAATGTTTTTCCCGCACACCCCGACCTTGAAGTTGCACCCAACCTTGGAGGGATTCTTTTTTAAAGACGAACCTGATTTTCCAGATTTCATTTCTGTTTTTCTTAATTCTTTTTTTTCTGATTTTTGTTCTCTTCATGTGAGGATTTTATTGTTTGAACTATATTTCATTATCTCTAATTACTATTGTTTTTAAAACTTTTTCTTAAAAATTACATATTTTGTAATATTTTTTAAAATTTTATACTTTATTAAAAAAATTACAAAAAAAAAAAAAAAAATCAAATATTTAAATGGTGAAAAATTATGTTTAGAATTTTTTATGTTAAATTCCTTCACAAAATTTTTGAATAAATACATTTTTAATTTTCTAAACTTACACCATTCATAATTTATAGTATTCAATATGAATACATAATGATTAAAAATTATTAATGCATTTTATATTTTTTACTAATTTACCTAATTATTTTATATTATACAAATTTATTAAAATTATTCGAACTTCTATTCTACTGTTAAGTCCAAACATATATTCTCCATAGTCCAAACCTATATTCTCCATATTAATATTTCCTTCTCTCTCCTCCCTTTACCACTTAATTTCAAACTATTACAGTTGACATTTTTCTTTCTTTCAGCTCCTAATCTTAATCTACGACAAACATTTTTTCCAATTTCTTAATACATATTTTCTGTATTTTCTTTATTTTCCTCACTGCCCACTATTGATTTTTCTTCCTCTAGTCTTCCTCGATTCTTTCCTTCGTCTCTAACTCCTCAGTCCTTTTCTATAACTTTTGGTCACCTTTTCTTATCCCTTTCTTTCGGCACCTTTTCTCATATTTTTCTGTCAAATCCTTTTCTCATCCTTTTCTATCAAATCCTTTTCTTTCCTTGTTTTTATCCAATTTTTTGCTTTTGCACCGAATTCAAATTCACCTCCCGTTCTTTGTTCAATGGTCGAGAAGGAGGTGTATGTGTAAGGGAGAGAGAGACAGTGTGAGACAGAGATGGGGAGAGCGACAAATTAATTGGTAATCGTTTCGTTGAATGGCGTGAAATGTTAAAAGCAGCCACGATCAACGAACGAACGACCGAACACAGACAAGCGTGAAATTACAAAAACAACAATAACAATGGAGGAGTGTGGGGAAAAAAGAAGAAGAAGGAGGAGTGTGAGAAGAAGAGCGAGAGAGAGGGAGAGGGAGAATGGGAAATTATCCCTCATTAACTTATCAAATGTCAAAAAATGGTCGCGTCGTCGTCGACGTCGACTCAGCGGATGAATAATAAATTTTATTATTACAATGATTTGTTGCTTTTTTCCTCTTCATCCATTGTTATTGTTGTTATAGTTTTTGTGTCGTGTTGTTGTTGTTCCGTGTATTCATATTAATACAACAATAATATGGCTTAAAAGGGTGTATAACATTGTGTATTAAAGCAAACTTTTGCTGCTGAAACTCAGTCAACGGCCACTCGGTCAGAGGCGGGCGATGGGGGAAATTTTTTGGGACTTTTGGGGGAAACCTATTGAAAATTAAATATTAAAATTAAAAAATAAATAATAATAATAAAAAATTCTAAATATTAAAAATATATTAAAATATTCCCTTTGGGAATTACAATTATCAAAAATTTTTATTTTATAGGTTTGGAAAATGTTGAAATTTTTTAAAAAGTATTAGTTTAATAGTTCATTCTAAATAGAAGGAAAATCCCATTCAAAAATATTTATTATGTATTTTTTATTTGTAAAATTTTAAATAAATAAATAAAATATTATATTTTACGAAAAAGTTTTGGAGAAAAAAAAAATAACACAGAAAATATATTGAAAATAATTAAGGAAACAAATTTAAAAAAAAAAATTTTAGGACAAAAATTTTGAGAAATAGGTGTAAGAAAACAATTTCAGAAAAAAAGCTTTAAAAAAAATAATGGCAAAAATAAATTTCATGAAAAAAATTTTAAAAAACCAATTTGAGGAAAAAATTTTGAGAAAAACAAATTTGAGGAAAAAATTTTGAGAAAAACAAATTTGAGGAAAAAATAATTTAAAAATTGAAAAAATTTGGAAAAATTTTATCGATATGAAAAAATATTCCAAATTGATGAAACCCCCCATTGAAATTACTTTCCCAAAGCATTTCCCTCGCGCCGCCCCTGGACCATCGCCCACAACACGATTTCCTGACGACGACAATGACGAACATAATAATGACGACAACTGCCGTTGACGATTATGATGATGATCGTGACGAGGGACGCTGAGGACGGTGCTGATGCCCTCAAGTGGCGTGGAGTGTGGCGTAATTGGTCTGACTTTTCGGTTTGTTATACTACATCATCCAAACCTTTAATTTGATGATTCTGCAACATTTTTCCACGCAACAGAAAAAGATAAAACACAATAAAATAGAACAAGAAAAAAACAATAACACCAACAAGAATATAACAACGAAAAATCACCACAACAAAAAATATAATAAAAAAACACACCAAAGAGACAATAACAAAAACTACAACCCCTGACTTCGCTCCCTTCGTCGTCTCTCTCACCACCACTTTCTCTCTCTATCTCTCTCGTTATTTCCACCTCTTTGTCGCAAAATTTCAACCTTTTTCCTCGCGATCTCTCCTCACTTCTCCCTCCCTTCTCTGCTCCACTGACCACACGACTTTCACCTCTCTTCCTTCAGAAATTTTCACCTTTGCTCCACGCTCTCATTCAGTCTCTTTCCCTCTCATTCAGTCTCTTTCCCTCTCCTTCTGTCTCTCCCTCTGTCTCTTCCTCTGTCTCTCCCTCTGTCTCTCCCTCTGTCTCTCCCTCTGTCTCTCCCTCTGTCTCTCCCTCCATCTCTTTCTTCCTCGACCTGTTCCTCTCTTTCTCTCACTCCCACTTGTCGCCTGTTGCTCCTTTGTTGTTCGCTCGCATTGAAAATAAGTTCGTCACATTCAAGTGTGACATGACTTTTGCATTTTCTTTCACCAAATCACCCTCCTACCCCTCCTCACTTCACCACACCTGATTTCCCCTCACTCCACCACGCCACACCTCAACTCATTTCCTTCCACATAGGTCATTGTTTGGTGTGCAAAAAAATCACACCCAGATGTGAAAATAAAATAAACAATACCAAACGAACGAATGAGCAGAGAAGGTGAGAGGTAGAAGGAGAGAGAAAGAAAGAGAGAGGAGAAAGAAAGGGAGAGAATATGATAGAAAAGAGGACAAAGAAGCGAAAAGAAATATAAAACGAGGGGAGCGAAAACACTATTATGAAAATAAACGAATCACTTATCAACGAACAGGTAGTTAAAAATCTATTTTCATATTACGACCCCTTTCACCTCACCTTCGTTCACGCCACCTCACTTCCCTTCACTCTCTCACACCTCCCCTCACTTCACCCACACCTGAGTCGGTGACTTTTGTTAACGGTATTCGATTCGGCAAGCGACAGGTGTGACGATGATGATGAGGCCGAAAACTCGTCGTTGATACCGAAAAATTAGACTTATCATAACTTAATTAACCATCTACAACAACTACAATCGGTAAAACATAAAAACCCAAACTTAAACAAAAAAAATCCAAAACCCCAACGACCATCAGTTGAATACACTTATTTTTATTACTCTTATTATTTTCAATTTTAATTTAATTTGTATGTTGTTTTCCTTTTTTGTGTTTTTCAGTCTTTTTTCTGTTTATTTTTTGTTAGTTGAGTGTTTTTTTTTTTGGTTTCTGCTTATTTTAGAAAGTAAATTGAATTCAACGAAGCGTTGAGGGAAATTTTAGGAGCGAAGACCTAATCCGCGAAAATAGTTTTAAATCCAGGGTGACTTTTTAAAGGTTTCACAGAGAATTGTATGTAGTTTTCTTTTAAATAATCAACTTTTTAATTGTTACTCAATTAGCTTAACTTGGTTTACTGCTTTGATGATGATAAAATAGGTATTGATTATACATCATTTATAAAATCAACCACAAATGATTGAGATTTAATTAATATTAAATAAATTAATGAAAGATTATTGGTACTTGAGTTGATTTGATTGGAAAATTTGCTTAAAATCAAACCTTATGACTAGCAAATATACTACAAT
This sequence comes from Coelopa frigida, assembly GCA_017309665.1. Classification (NCBI taxonomy): domain Eukaryota; kingdom Metazoa; phylum Arthropoda; class Insecta; order Diptera; family Coelopidae; genus Coelopa; species Coelopa frigida. The sequence goes on from CM029564.1 coordinate 27,254,997, forward strand.
CGTGGTTTAAATCGTGTCCTGTTCAATAGTAATAGTAAGAATTGGTATAGTGGAATATGAATAAAGCGATGATCAATATTTAATTTAAAAAAATATGATGATAATCTTTTAAATGATAATCATTTTTTTCAGTTTTATTATTATATTAGTCTATATTATTCTTTGCCATAAAATAATGATATTTCGAGAATTTAAATATTTCTACCATTATTTTAAAGTATCAAATTGAAATCGAATTAATTTAAATCTTGTGCACATTTACCCCTTGATATTATCTGAAGTAAAACTATTTGCATTTCCCCACATTAGTGTGGTGTAAATGGCGCTGTGGTGAAATAGTTGTGACTGTTTAATTGAACGATTGTCTGGAATGTCAAGAGGTTTGACAATAAATTGCAAATTATTTGCAAGATCATAATTTTTTACGATTATCTTATAATGATGATGATGTGATGATGTTGAGATGATGGGATCGAAAACGCAAGAGTCAAGCGAAGCGAGGATTTGCGGTCGACTTAGGGTGAGAAGGAGGGAGGTGGAGGAGGAGGCAAGAAGGGTAGAATGGATGGACAAGTAGTAAAAGGAAGGAAGGAAGTAAGGGAAGATACGTTGGAAGTATCGAGGCAAACGAGTTCCGTGCTGATGTCCTTCGCTTAGGGATGTTCGTTCGTACGGCGCACGTCCCCAGTGGGTGGTAACCACCCTGTTCGAGAGTGAGGGGGAGGGCACCAGTAGGCAGGATATGTACAAAGACATGGACATCGACATCGAGACGACATGGACACGTGTAACTGCGTCAATATTGTGCGCAGTCCTTCGTTGTAACAATTATCCTTGTTTTCCCATTTAGTTTCGTTTACAGTGGCAACAACAAGAGGAGTAGCAAGAACAACAACAAAAAATGCCATGACAATAACAAAAACAAGGGTAAGACAACAAGAACAAATACTACCACTATAACAATAAGAACTACCATGACAACAACAACAACAACAAGAACTACCATGACAACAACAACAACAAGATCAACTACCACGATTTGTTTCAATTTCCCACTTTGCTCTCCTTTCGAAGGACACACGTTACCACCCATCGTGTGAAAACGTGACCTTCGCCCATTGTGAGCCCCTTGTTACCGTTATTTGTTGCTGATTATCCTGCGTCGTCGTTTTTTCTCTTTCCTCCATCTCTCCTTCCTCCCACCCCAGCCAGGATTTGTTTAGTCATCTTTTTAACCATGCGATTTGTTTCTATTCCAAAAGAACCACGAGTTCGAAGGACGACGACGGGTGGGAGGAAATGTCTGGAGTACTTTGGTTTTGGGTTTTTTCGAAAATCGATCCGTGGTTTTCCGCTCGATGACGATGGCGAGGATTTGCGAGCGAGGGGGGAGAAGAATGCGGATGAGAAGGAACTACGGTGAGAGCTTCCGTAATTAGTGAAAAAGAGCGCCGTGCGATCGCCGCACGAAGTGTGGTAATTAGGATACAAAAGTCCTTTGAGAGGATTGTGTTTTTGCACTCGGCTGGACAGAGACACGGAGATGCCTCGAACTATGTTGTCTAGTGTTTGTTGTTGTGGGTTGAGAAAAATCCTCGTGGTAGACTTCGGTTTCACTTATGAAGGTAGAAGAGCGTGTGGGAGAATCGAAGAAACCTAGGTTTGAACTAGGTTTGGTTTTCTGGTTGAGGATTATGAAAGCTGGAAAAAAATGGTTTCTTGGGACATTGGAAAAATTTTGCAGGCATAAATAATTCAAACTTTATAGTATAATTTATATATTTTTTGGTTAAATTTTCTAAACTAAATAAATTATTAATAAAATAAAAAATTTAAATGGTTTTGAAATAATTACTACTCATGATTTTAAGAAAAGTTTCTATAATTTTATCGGTGAAATTTTTAAAAATATATATATAAATAATAATTAACTAATAAATAAATTAATGAAATACATTAAATTAAATAAATATAAGAAAATAATTAAAAATAAATAAAAATAAATTGAATAAAATAAATTCACCATTCCCCAGATTCCTCAGTTCGAAAGATTCTACGATGAGTTTGAAAGAAATTAATGTGAAAGGAAGAAATTAGAAAGAAATTGGAGGAACGCGATTGGAAGCAAATGTGAGAAAAAGAGAGGGAATAGAAATAGAAAGAGATGGCGAGTGGAAGAGGAGCATTATTAATTTAATTGCTCCCTTTCTTCGCTTACATTCGACGCGATAATTGCAACGTTCCCAAAAAAAAATGACAAATCAATTTTCAACACCCGAAGACGAAAGGCGAATGAAAAAAAAAATCATCGGATAAATAATAATAATAATGATAATAATGACGACTGAAGCGAGCGGACGAGGTGTTGAAAATGTGAGCGAACGCATTGTTGTTAAACGCTGTAATAGGCTTCATCCAGGTCTCGACCTGACTTGGCCCGAATCGAATCCGAAGGCGAAGATTGTTTTCTTCTGATGGAGGCCAACAAACGAGGTTCGACAGCTTCCTCTGGGGTGCCATTGGTTGTGTTTGTTGTAATTTTTGTTGTTATTTTTTGTTGTAATTTTTTTTGTTGTTGTTTTTTAATATATAATTTTTTGTTGTTGTTATTCTATTGCCGTCCAAATGCAGTCGCGTTTATTTCTCGGCTCGCCTCTTGAACTCTCAAGTGTTTGATCGACATTTTCAAACGATCAGCGTCCAATTTACTCCGCCTCCTCCTTCACCTTTTTCTTCCCTCCTCCTTTACCTTTTTTTCCTTCTCGTTCTCCTCCTCTCTCCTTGCTACTCCCGCTTCAATCATATTTTTTATTATTTTTTTTTGTTATTTTTTCTCCCTGTTGATCTCTGATCGCGATGAGTGATTCCAATTAATTATTCTTCCCCACTTTTTCTATCAATAATTTGTTTCACATTTGGTTTCAATTTTCTCCTCTCCTCCTCTCTCGTCTCCTCTTCTCTTCTCTATTCTCTCTTCTCATCTCTCGTCTCCTCTTCTTGCTCACCTCGTGAGAAAATTGCGTCCGAGGAATTTTTAAAGTGGAGCAGATATAATTTTCTACACCTCCGCTTTTTACTATCAAACACTTCTCCTCCTCCTCCTTCTCTTTTTCATATCAAACACTTCTCTTCCTCTTCTTTCACTATTTCTATCTCTCCACCTCACTTTCGCCTTCTCCTTCACTCCTCTTCTCCTTCTCTTTCTCACATCGAACTCAAACACCAGACAACGCGACTGCAATCGCTCTTCTTCCTCTTCGCATGGTCTCGTTGTAGGCAGACAGTTTGTCGCGTGAAGAGTGGGTGGAGGGGTGGAAAAAAGAGGAGGAGGAGAGGAGGGAAAAAGAGGAGGAGGAGGGAAGGGAAAAAGAGACATTGAAGATTGCGCTGATTTATTGTGAGTTTGACGATTTGGACGAGGAACTTTCAGACTCAATGTGGATTATTAGATATTTTAGTCGAGTTTTCGACCATAAGAGGTTAAACATCTAGTTCAATAGAAAAATTTACTAAATTACGAATTTGGATATTCTATTGAAATTTATTACAATTCAATATTTAAAATAACATTTTATTTTGAGTTCAAAAATTCATATGAGAAAATTTTTAACTATGCATATGTAGATTAATAGAAGTTTTAGTTGATTTTTGGGAAATATCCAAATTAATATATTTTTGATAGTATTTTATTAAAATTTTTAAATTTACATATTCTAAAATTTAATTTTTAAATACCCACAACTGTGAAGAGGATTATTTCGATTTTTTGGACAAAGGTTTCATCAATATTTTGTTTTTCAAAATTTCATACAAATTTCCCCTTGGCAATAAAATGTCTTCTCATCATTCCAAGGATCATCACCGAAAATAAGCTGGAAGAACTTCGTATATAAGTGGGTTGCAAGAATCAAGAATCAGGAATCCAAGAAAAAGTTGCAACCAAAATGAAGAGGTTCATCTCTATCTTCGATAAACTGCAACAAAAAGATCAAGAAGAACAAAAGCAACAACTAAAAATATAAAAATAACAAGGAAACTGAAGAGTCTCAATTCCGAGGAACTAATTTTCTACCATGAAAGCCGACTTCTGGAACGACTTCCATGGGAACCTGCTTCAAGGGAGACAGATGGACGGACAGAAAGATGGTAGACAGACAGATGGATGGACGGACACATGAGACGGAGTTGCTTTTATTTTCTTCCTCTTCCTCCAAAGTCGCATTGTGCATCTTCTTTAAAGTTGTTATTGGGGTTAATATTGTTGTTGTTGTTGTTTACCACTTGACGCTCTGCAGTCTGGCGATCGTCGTCGACATCAGCCATGATATCGCATTTCTTGGCCATCATCACCATCAACGGGTTCGTTCTATTTTTGATCGTTTCGTCTCGTTTTAATAAGAATCCTCGAGTAGTTGTTGTTGTGGTTATTTTTGTTGTTGGTTTTTCATTTGTTTTTTATGTTGTTGTGGTTTGTGGTTGTTGTTGTTATTGTTGCTGCATTTTGGGTACACCTTGAAGTACCAATTCTTAAAGATATCAATTCTAAGAAAAATATTTTTCTTTCTCATTTACTTTTTTTTTCTGGATACTTCTCACCCAATTGGTTGATCGTCAGTGGGTTGTTGGTTGTTGTAACAATTTTTCACTTAACCATATTACAACAACAACAACTTCAACAAGAACAACAATAACAATAACAACAGCAATAACAATAACAACACCAAGAAGTAGAAGAACTCCATCGAGTAGTTGTAGAAGAGAGCAGGAAGATTAACCTGTCATCATTATCATTATAATTATCGTCATCATTGTCATCATTGCTGTCGTCGTCATCGTCATCGTCTTCTTCTTCTTCGTCATCGTCATCATTCTCTTCATCCTCTTCGCCATCTTCATCACCCTTTCGTCTCTCTCTGCGCGGTGTTCGGCGACGTCATTCACGATGATCGCCTCCGAAGGGACGTCAATTTCAAGGGCTTTTCCTGGTAATAATTAGTCGCTGAGGTGGGTATTTAAATACTCAACGTGGAATACAATACATCAACAACAACAACAATAACAACAACAACAACATTAACAATAACAACAACAAGAATAACAACAACAATAACATTAACAACAACAAGAATAACAACAACAATATCAACAACAACTCCAGCATCCCCACGTAAATCTTCAAACTCAACTCCTCAGCCCATCAGAAGTCAACACAATTCAACGGAACTTCATTTCCTTGCAGTGTATTTTCCAGATAATTGCATTTGAATGACTTTAAGTGAGATGGTGACAACAACAACAACAAACAACACCATCCACATGTGGGGGCAGAAACACATGGGGGAACAACTTCATCAGACGACTCATAGACATGGGTGAAGGAAAAAGGAAGAAGTTTTTGAGTTTTTGTTGCAACTTCTCGTAATTTGAGACATTTTTTGTATAAAAATTTCAATTTATTTCGAAATCGATCTGTCCGAGGTCGGTGGATCAAGGGAGAAAGAGGAAAAGGAGTGCAAAAGAGAGGGCATTAGGAAAAATTCCTGGAATGAATAAGTGGAATCGACGGGAAATTATGATCTTTGGAAGAGTTTACAAAATGGAGGGACATTTTTTTTTCATGTTAAAATACTTTTAAAAGGCTGAAGGAGGAAGGAATTGTTTTTGCAAAATATTTTTCATGTCATAAGTTTTTAGTTGAAAAATACTCGTTTTTTTAATTACATTTATTTTTTTTTATTTTTAGAAGTAACTCAAACAATAATTTTATAATTATGACCATTTATTGAAATTTGCCAAAAAATAAAAGTGCAAAGAATATTTTACGAAATTGTCTTTGCATTTTTTCTACAATTGTTCTCTTAAAACAGTTTTTTTTCAAACCATTTATTTTTTATATAATTTTTACTGCAAACATTCTATATTACAGAAAATTATATAAATTTTGATCCACCCAATTTCAAGTTTGTTGAGAACTTATGAATTCGTATTCATAAATTCCCTCCACCCTAATATTTTCCACTAAACCGACGAAATTTCAAGTCCACCAATTAAAAATAAACATTTCGGAGTCCTTCGGCGAGTGCACCGAAGAAGAAAAGAGTGAGAGAGAGAGGGAAAATTGGGGAGGGAGAGGAAAAGTGGGTGAAGGAGAGGAAAAGTGAGAGAGGGAGAGGAAAAATGGGGGAATGAGAGGAAAATTGGAGGACATCGGGGTCCAATTAGTAGCATGACTAACACTTGAGTCCTCCATAATAGCACCAACACTCACTCACTGCCACTACTATACACACACACACTCACTCACTCACACATAAACACACACGAACGAACACCACTATAGTCGACACGACCGACGGCAAAAGCTCTCAGGCTCTAATACTAATATACCCAAAAGTAGAGGAGTATTAGAGGGAGCGATAGAAAGAGGGAAGCAAAAAGAGTGAGTGAAAAAGAGAGAGAGTGAAAGAGATGGAGTGAAAGAGATGTAGCGAAAGAGATGGAGTGAAAGAGATGAAGCGAAAGAGAGGAAATGAAAGAGTGGGGATGAGAGTGAACGAGATGGTGTAAGAGTGAGAGAGGGAGAGAACAGATCTGTGAGAGGTACCAATTTGGCAATTTTACTGCCAAAAGTACATGAAATTCTCCTCGGTCGCCCTCAGCTTGAGATGGAGAGGATTTTCCATTGTTGTTGGTATTTTGTTGTTATTTTTGTTGTTAGAGAAATTTACATTTCTACGCAACGATAGCGCCCATCACCATCATAATCATCATTATCATCAAAATAGTTATCATCATTATAAGGAGGAGCAGCAGCATCGTCGCCATTCGCCATCATCATAGCAACAACAAATAACAATGCAATAAAAACTTCAATAACAACAACTATAACAACAATAACAAAGCAATAACGCCAATAACAAAAACAACAACAACAACAACTGCAATAGTTCGCCATCAGCTGCCACTTTAAGCACTTCCACTACTTTTACTACTATTTGGAATACGTATTTACATATTCGCCTGTGCGCCATAGTGCGCAAAAATCCCCATGAATCCAGTCGAGCCGAAAACCAACAGAATGCGGTTCCCCCAGCGACAGGGGGCAACAAATACAGGGTGATTGAGTCAAGTCGAAGTAATTTGCACATTGAAATAACAAAATACAAAAATGGAATAGATTCAAAAAATCCTTAAATTCAAAAAATTATATAAATTCTAAATATAATATAAATACTAAAGTATTTAAATACTAAAGTAGTCCTAAAAATGCTAAAATTTAAAATTACTTTATTAAATAAAGAAATTCGTTCTGAAAAGAATGTTAATAAAAAGTGGAAAAATACACTTTTTTAATTTGAAATTTATAAATTTCGTGCAAAATTGATATTTTGTAAGAAATTTTCTAATTTTCAAAAGATGGAGAAAACATTTCATATATTGTCTTGATAAAGAAATCAACAACTCAAATTCTTTAAATGATTATTAAATAAGAATACAAATTAAAATGAGAATTAAATAAGAATGTATTTTTTGTATAAAGATTCATGAAATGAAAGATGAGATTTTTGAATTAAAATTAAAAAAAAAGAATATTCAATTTATTCAGGATTTAATATTAATTTAAAATTTATTTTTTTTTTTAACATAAAATATTCACTTTTTTTCAATATAAAATATATTAATTTATTTTAAATGTTAAAACTTTTTTGTATTTGTAAATAAAGATATTCATTTTATAAAAGCAAAAACTTCATGTTGAAAATATTTTTCTCACAACTGTCTCCATTGTTAAAGGACCCTGTATTATACGGCCAGCCACTGAAATGGTTTCTAAAACTCACTCGTTCACGGACGCTACAGCTATTTTAAACGAATGGCTCGTCTGGGTATAAGTAGGAGTATGAGTACGAGTGTGTGTGTTTGCATGAGTGTCAATGTGTGGTTTTAGACACTCACACACACACACATATACAGTGAGACATCCTCGCATACAGACACACACTTGTAAAGCGCTCGAGAAATTCCTGCTCTCCACCGAAAACCATTCTCGTATTGATTTTAATTGAAAAATTGTTAATTTTCCATTTTCCTGCAGCTTATAAACCTCTAGACTGCTTCCTCCTCCTCTTCTTCTTCTTCACGTTTTTGCTTGTTGTTTGTTGGTGTTTTTTGTTGTTGATTTTGGTGTATGTAAATTCAGAGTATGTGAGTGTGTGTGTGTGTGTGTGTGTGTGCGTGTGAGTGCACTGTGGTCGTGCTCCATGTCGGGTTAATTATGTGAGTGTGTGCGTGCTTTTCGAACCCTTGCACAGTGGATAAACGGAGACGACGATGGGGAGGAGGACGAGGTTGAAGAGGAGAAGGGAGAGGAGGCTGACGAGGAAGATGAGGAGAATGAAGAGGAGGATGAAGAGAAGGAAAATAAGGATTTTGGTGTAGGGAAAAACATGGCTTTGGATCGGTTCGGATGCGGAAACGGAAATATGTTTTTGAGCAAAAATCTATGAGTAATTTAAGCCATTTGCACACACCCATATATAAACCTACACAAACACAACTACATTCGGTTCGTGATGAGAAAGAAACGAGAGAGAGTGGGAGAGAGGCAGAGATAGGGAGAGAAATGGGCGGGTGGGCGTGGTTTCTTGGTAAAATAATTAGGGGCAAATCGTTCACTCGCACAGAGAATCCGGGGAATTTTCGCACTTTAAATTTCCCCACAATGGGATTTTCGGAATGGACATGGAATTTTGAAATAAAATCGTTTTGAAATTTAACTAATGGATTTTCTTAATGAGGGAAGTTATTTTCGAAATTATTTTCCAATTTCTAAAGTTTTATAATTAAAAGGAAATATTTAAAAATATTTAAATTAATGAAAAATTTAGTGGAAAATAAATTCAATTTATAATTACTAGTCATTCAAGAAATGATTGAAATTATTTTCTAATGTTCCAATTTCTCAAGTTTTCCAATTAATTGGGAATAATTTTTTAAATTTAATATTATTAAAATATTTTAAAATACTTTCAAAAATATATTGAAATTTGAAAGTGAAATTTTGAAGTTCACTTTTTTATTTTTCTTCAATTTACATTTTCTACTGATCCTTTAAATCGGCTTTATTTTCTCCACGCCTGAAGGTAGGCCACATTTTTTTCTTTCTCTCGTTGTTATTCGCTCTTAAACAATGACGACCAAATTATATAATTTTGATGACGTCGCAGCAGTTGTTGTTGTTATTACAGCTTCGATGATTATGGAGCACGCATTGTTTAAGTGAGTGAGTGATTGTCTGAGAGTAAGAGAGAGAGAGAGACAGAGAGAGAGAGGAGATGTGGAAGATGCATAATTAAGCATTTTAATGGCTGAAGAGCGATCGCAATTGCCACCCTTAAGTGATTCGACGTCGACAACGACGATGACGACGACGATGGCGTGAAAAATGCTAATGATGGATGGATTGGCGGATGGATGGAAGGATGGTGAAGCGGTTAAATGGTTGACGGTTGAACGCACCACTCAGTGTTCAACACGAAAAAACAAAAAAAACGTGAAAAATATCGCAGAAATTTAAAAGAAATCGCGCAAAATGTGGAAGAACTCAGTTCGAGAGCAGGAAATTTACTGCAGCTTATTTTGCATGAGCCACGCCAATAAGGGAGGAACCGCAGCCACTCGAGGGCAATTTGCGGCGGGGTGGGGGGCGAACGTCGGCCACTCACTCGACCTCTTCAATTAGTTATTTACCGAAGATTTGCAAAAATATGCGGGGAAATTTCCCATTTTTTTTCGAGTGGGATATTTTTATATGGGCTGCAGCAGAATAATTTACATTTACGATGATTTACATATTCAGTTCAGCGAGGACATTAAAATCATCCGAATTTTATGTAGAAATAAATAATTCCGTCCGATATCAGATTTTTAAATTTAAGCAAATAATAATTATTTATTAATACATTTTTTAAATTAATTTGAATTTACTTATTTTTATTTATCTTGAAAAAAAATCATATAATTGCATGAAATTGTTTTTTTAATTGAATTGTTTTCACTATTTAAAAATTTAAAATTTTTATATACAAAAATGTGCACTCACTTTTTATTTTAATTTTCAATTTAAATTTCACTTGATTTTTTATTTTAATTTATTTTAAATAAACATCTCTCTTCTTAATTCACTCGTAAAATTTGAATAAAATTGTATAAAATTTTGGAAAACCTTTGATTAAAATGTGTATATAATTTGGAAAAAAATTTTAATTTAAATAAATCGACAATTAAATGAAATTTGAAGAATTTTATTAAACTGTTCCACTTAATTCGCTCCTGCCCGCAGGACAATCGCTGACCGACTGAGTGGCTGAAACCATCCCGACGATGGTCGGCACACGAATCCTCCGATGGGAAGGTGTGAAGATCACTTCGCAGAGGTCCAAACATTTTAAAATGCAAATTTCCCAGCGTCCGTCCCACGCCCCGCCGACATGTTGTGCCAACAAAAAACACCTCGATCGACCGCGACAGGACGAGAATGAGAACAGGATATTTAACAACAAAAGCATTCCAGGGACCATGGAATAACAACAACAATGAATGGCAAACGGATGGAAGGACGGCTAAACCGACGAATGTACGGACGGATGGATGAATAGACAGACGGACAGACAAGCAGACAGACAGACAGACAGAGAGACAAACAAATAATTAGTTTGTTAATTTTGAGGAATTTTCTATGGAAGGGAATTCATATTTGTTTTTTAATTTTTTTACTAAATTTTCTAAATTTTCACTTCCAAAGAAAGAGAATTTATTTTGATTTATTTTTTATTTTGATATATTTTTATTTATTTTTTTAATTATTTTATTTATTTTTTTATGTTGCTTAATTTTATCTTTTTACATATTGTTTTGAATTCAAATCTCGTCATTTCCAAAGATTAATTTGAATTATTTTTTTTTTATTTCGACATTTTTTTTATTTATTTCTTTACATTAGTTTATTTTCTTCTTTTCATTTGTTTTATATATATATATATTCTTGTTTTATTTAGACAAATTTTTTATTTAGAATTATCCTTTATTTTGATTCATTTTTTTTTTATTTTGATTTATTTATTTTTCAACATATTTTTGTGAACCTGAATCTCGTCTTTCGATTTTTATTCGCATGAAAGTATTGAATTTCAGGTCGATGAGCACGGAGACTCGGGTCAACGATGTCTTTGTCTATATTTTTAACTGTTTTGTTTTTGTGTTTTTTTGTGGATTTGAATTGAACTCACTTGTATTCGGTCCTCAGGTAACTCCGTCTTCAGCGACAGCATCTCGCGCGCATAGACATCGGGATAATGGGCTTCCTTGAAGGCCTCCTCGAGCTTCTCCAGCTGGTAGCTGGTGAAGATCGTGCGGCTGTGGCGACGCTTCTTCTTCTTCTTCTTGCTGCCGAACCCCCCAAGGCTATCCATGGAGAATTCCTTCGGGTTGAGGGAACCTGGAGGTGGGGGGAGATCGTTGTGGAAAGTGGATCGTAATGAGGGAGGAGGGAAAGAGTATTCATAGGTTCGGGAAGCACGATGAAAGAGAAAGAGAAGAAAAAATTTATTGCAAATAGTTAAATATTTGTTATTATTAGTTAATATTAGTTTTTAATTTTTTATTTTGAATTTAAATATTTTATTTTTTTTTAGTGTATATTTTTTATTGTATTATAATTTTTTGGTGTTTTTGAAATATTTAGATTTTTACTTTGAATTTTGTGTAATTTTGTAATTTTTGATTTTTTTGTTTTCTCTTAAAAACATTCATTCATATGAATTTTATATAATCCAAAAAGCATTTTTTACTACTATATTTTAATTAAATTGCTCGAATATTTAAGAATCTGTTTTTTAATGAAAATATGTTTTTTATTTATAATCTTTCAAAAATTATACAAATAGTAAAATATTGTAATTAAATTTGTTAATTAGTTAAAAATTTCTCTAAGAATTTTCCCTTTGACCGATTTGTTTTTAATTAATTCCCAAAAATATGAAATTCATTCATTCCATACAGATTCATCCCGATTCCTGAAATAGTTTCCAAAATTTTGAGAACTCTTTTGGTAAATCCGAAGTCACAGAAGTCCAGCCCGAATCCTTCACAAACGGACGCCGACATGTCGATGACAGCATCGCGCAGCCGCGTTGACGGCTGACGACGATGTCAAGTGGGTTTTCCGCGGAAATTACTCTTCATGACATCCTTTTGGAACATCCTGTGGCACTCCAGCACCAAATGCTAATGAGATGTCTGTCCTTCAGATGATCTTTCTTTATTTTATTTAATCTGTTTCTCCTTCCTCGGGTCTTTTTCTCCCTCTTTTGGTCTGTCTGCCGACCACACTAAACTCGATTCTTGCCTTGGGAACGTAACTCGATACGCGTTTTTGCCTAAAAGTGCACTTCAATAATTTGTTATTCTTTCCCCCCACCTTCTCTTTAGGATCCCATCATCGACTGCGTCTCCCATCGTCGTCTTCGGCTCTCATCATCGACCTCTTCGCCTCCGGCCGTCGTTTTCCGTATCGAATGACGCGTGGATCGTGATTTTCCTTTTCCCTCATACTCTGTTTTTCTATCTCTTTCCTTCTCATGCGCCTCTCGATCGCGTTTCGTTCGCCTCTCGATCGCGTTTCGTTCGCCTTTCGATCTCATCTCGATCTCGTCTCGATCGCGTTTTCGTTTGCGTCTCGTTCACTTGTGTTGCCGACAAAGTTGTTGTTGTTGTTGTTCACATACATATTTGCAACAAGTCGATAGCATCATTCTCATCATTGTTGTTGTTGTTGCCTCCAATGGTAGTATTTGTTGTTGTTGTTCTTGTTGTTCTTTCTACCTCTATTAATAGCTTCTTCCTCCTGATGCTTTCCAGACGTTTCTCCGCTCCTTTGAATCCACCTTCAGTCAGTCCCTCCTTCTCTCCACCACTCTCTCCTCCTTCTCTTTCACTCATCGACGTTTTTCCCGGAAAATCCATTTAATTTCTCGCTGTAGGGATTTTTTCGTTTCGTTTCATTGCTTAGGATTTTCAGATTTTTGACACTTCCTCAATTTTTAGTTTTTTTCAATATTTTCATTTTTTTATATAGTTTTTTGTAATCTTTTATGATATTTTCGCTTTTAATATTGCCACACTTTTCATTTTTTAAATTATGTTCTCCTAAGATTTTGCCTGATTATTATCTGATTTTTTTTTCTGTTAAGTTGTGTTTATTTAGTGTTTTGTTATTTATTTATTTTTTTTTTTTCATAATTTGATTTATTTGGATTCACATTTCTCTATTTTTAGATATGTGATTTTTAGATAAATAATAATATTTTTTCTAATTTTTCCTTTAGTTATCTATCCTCCTTTTGATATCTTCCTATAAATATCAATTCATATGATAATGATTATGTTAACATCTCGTGTGCTATACAAGAGATTCTCTCGAAACACATCGATGGAGTTTTTTTTTCTCTCCCAACTCGGGTTAATTTGCTCGGTTTTCACCTCCAATTAGTGCGATTTTCGAGCTGTCGAGCAGAAGGCGAGACTTCACCATGAAATTGCCAACACTTTGGTTGGAGGAAGAGGGGGTGTGGCAAAGGGGGGCGGAAGGACGAAGGGACGTCGGTGACGACATGAAAAAGAACGACGACGAACGACGAACGAGAAAAGCGAATATTTTTCATGGTCTTTTGAACTAATTAAATTTTCTAATTAAATTTTCTGCCAAAACGAACAACGATGCAACGACAACAACAACAACTACAAGGGGAAATAACAACAATAAAGAAAAGAACAACAACAATAAGGGCAACAACAACAATAAAGGAAACAACAACAATAATAAGGGCAACAACAACAACATTGAGGACCATCCATTCATCGCATAAGTCAACTTCGTCCTGAAAATGGCGCAAGTCCTTCCACTCATGCTCTCTCTCTCTCTCTCTCTTTCACACCCTTTTGGTTGCTCTTTCTCTATCGCTCACGTTGGATCCATCGTGGTCGTCGTCATCGTTCTTGTTATTGTTGTTGTTCTTATTGGTGTTGTTCTTATTGTTGTTGTTGTTGTAGTGAACAGGGCCAGGGTTGCCATTTTGACAGGACTCGTATAAATTCACTGTCCATATATGTGTGTGTGTGTGAGGGAGAACGCATGAGATTCTGAGTAATTAACTAGGAAAATTTTAATTGCTAATATGTTCCGAGCTCTGCCACATCCGGTGCCGCCCCCCGTCTCTTCATCCTCCTCTTCTGCCACGCCCCCTCCTCCTTCCTGTGTCCATTCATCGCTCGTCCTGCGCCCCAGCAACGCCCCCTCCATCCACGCCCCCACCATCCAGGGCTGCCACGTCGATGCGCAGGGCAGTCGTCAGCAAAAGCGTGCGCGCTCAAAGTTTGACAGAAAAGAAAAACAAAATCCAAATCATAGCAAAAAAACGTAGCACAATAACAAAAGTGAGCAAAAAAATAAAACAAAACAAAAATAAATAAAGCAAATAATACATACACAAAATATAAAAAACACACACACACATACATACATACACATACAAGAACCAAAAAAAAAATAATTAAAATAAAAAATAATATGAATGAAAAATAAAATAAGGAAAAAAATAAAATAAAGAGAAAATAAAATAAAGAGAAAATAAAATAAAGAGAAAATAAAATGAAGAGCAAAGTAAAATGATGAGGAAAATAAAATTACCAGGAAAAGGAGAACAAAATTAAAAGGAAAATAAGAAATAACATAAAAGCGAAGCTTGAAATTATTTCAAGCGTGTTTGTTGTAAAATTAACTCGTTTTGTTTAAATTGTTAATTAGTGAAAATATATGTATGCGTATCCGTGCAAGTTTATGTGAGTATTTGTGTTAGTCTGAGTGTAAGTAGAAAAGAGAAAAGTGTGTGACAGAGAGAGATAGATGTATTTTACATAAATGTGAGTTTTTATGATGAAATTGTGAAATTCAAGGTTTCTCAATAGAAGACGCTTGATGTTTGAGAGAGAAAAAGAAGTGATACAAGGGTGAGAGAGAGAGAGGGTGTGAGAGACAGAAAATAAATGTATTATGTATTTAAATGTATTATGTATTTAATGTATTATATTGATCTTTAAATTAATTTGACTTTATAATTTTTTTGCTCTAAAAATTATTTTATGAGCCATTTTTATTATTCTTTTTAAAAATTTAAAATAAAAGAAAATAAATACAAAAGTATAAATTGTTTTTTTTTCATTTTAATTATTTATACATTAACTCAAACTTTTTAATTAAAACAAAATGCAATATTTTTATCATTATCTTTTTATTCTTTTATCTCAATTCCTTATAAATTGGTCCTTCATTTTAAATAGACGGTTGGTGTGGAGTTAAAGTAAAAAACGAGAGAGAAAATAGGAAGTGGAAGGAGCATCAGCCTTTGACGATTTTTAATTTGGTGCCGAGCGAGAGGCGATTAATCTTCACACACACACACACACACAGACACACTGGCAAAGTGGCAAACATATGTATGTAGAGGTATGCATAGATAGACAAACATGCATAGAAAGTTAGAAGGAGAGAGATAGAGGGAGAGAGAGAGGTGGAGGGGGAGAGAGAGAGACATGTGGTGGTAATAAATCCTTCGGATTGCTAATAAAATAAACAACTACCCGTTACTACAACTAAAACAACAACAAATAAAAATACAACAACTACAAAAACAACAAGAAAAACAAAAACACAACTACTACAATAACTCGAATACTAGCTACAACAACACCACTAGAAACAAATAAACCTGTTCCACAAAAAATAAATAAATCGAATGCGACAAAAAAAGCGAAAGTGACAGAGGGCGAGAAGGAGACCATGAGAGGGACAAAGAGAGAAGGAGATGGTGAAAGAGACAATAAGAGGGAGAAACAGAGAAGGAAAAGGGTGAAAGGGACAATCACATAGAGAGTGCGACAGAGAGAAAAAGTGACCTAGGCTGAGTGTGGAGAAAAAAAACAAATTTACGAAAATAATGAAATTTCATTCGCAACGGCGATAAATATTTCTAACATACGCTTTTATTTGCAATTTTCACGCTCGTACATCTCGCCGATGGGACCCGGTGACACAAACAAACACACACATACACATGAACACATGTGGGATACTCAGTCACACACACATACATGGAGCCAGTCGAACATACACTTGCAACCCTTTCGAAGGAGGAGTGAGGATGAGGGTGAGTGAGAGGAGGTGGTGGGTTGGAGAAGATAGGAAAGAGGATATTTGTAGGTAGGTGGAAGTGGGTGTCGGAGGTAGAGAAAGTAGGGAGAAAGAAGAATTAGATTAGAGAATTGAAGAAATTAGGATTAGAGAACTAAAGAAATGAAGATTAGAGAGAATTATAAAAATTGGAATTAGAGAAATAAGGACTAGAGAAATTAGATTTAGAGAAAGGAGAATTAAAAAAATCTGAATTAGGGAATTGAGAATTAGAGAAATTAAAATTTAAAAATTGAGAATTATAAAAAATTAATTTTAGTAAGAATTAAAGAAAATGAATTTAGAGAAAAGAAAAATATAAAAATGAGAATGAAGAAAATTCGAATTCGAGATATGAGAAAACTGAAGTCTTGGGAAGTCATAGGATTCGAATACAGGAATAGAAAAATAAAGACAATTTCGAATGAAAAGATAATTCAAGAAAGTTATATAGGCAATAAGGAAAAATGAATGAATTAAGGAAAATATAAAAAAAAAAACAAAGAAAGAAAATTAAAAAAAAAAGAATTAAAAAATAAAATAAGAAAATATAAAAACATTTTTGAGTAATCGTTAGTGAAGTCAATGAAGAAAAATTAATAAATGTGAGAATTGGAAAAAAGATAGATGAAATGGCACAAAATCCTAAAAATATGTGGATGTGAAATATAGTACGAAATATTTTTTAAAAACAAGAAGTCGAAAAATAAAACACGAAAAATTAAAATAGGAAAATAAAATTATTTAGGAGAGATATTTGAAAAAGCTGATGGTTTGAGAGAGAAGGGTTGAGGGGCGCATTAAATCGAGATAGACAGTGACAGAGATACCGATGAGACATCCACACATTCGGCAACCCTGCCACCAACACACACACACACACACACGAGCCCGCACACATGTGAAGGTGTGAAGGTGATAAATCGGTCGTGAGGAACCCTTTTAGCAATGGTAACTAATTTCAACCTTCCGCATGTTGGTTGATTTTGTGTTTTATTCTTGTTGTTGTTTTCTTCTTCTTGTTGTTGCTTTCTTCTACTTGTTGTTGTTATTTCTTCTTGTTGTTGTTCTCGTTTTTGTTGTTTCTTCCCTTTCGTTATTTGATTGTTTTTTGTTTTTGTTGCAACAACATTCGCTTTGTTTTTTATCTCTATTTGGTAATTCATTTAACATGAGCAATTTCACGCAGGTGCAGCGAAACATTGGTGTAAAAGTAATTGGGTAGACGATGAGGAGTAAGTAACCGGTTCACCGATTAACAAAAAGTAGTCGAAAAATTATCGCATGATATTTATTCATTATTTTTATTTTCTATTCTTTTCCTCGAATTTTTAAGGTGAAACATTTATTTATTTATTTTTTTTCAAAGAAAATTAATTAAAATAAGTTGAATTTAGGGAATTAAAATAAATGTTCAAATTTTAAATGAAAAAATTAATCATAGTATTTGAAACAAATGAATTATTAATATATATTTTTTTTTTTCACAAAACAAAAGTTTGTTCACAAAAATTTATTTTGAAAAATTTCGGTAAACATTCATATGTAGGAAACTTTAAAATATTTTCAAAATCGTTGAAAAATCAAAATTTCTTTTTTTGATTATTCGTTTCATTTCAGAACCGTTTGAAGTAAAACACACACACACACTCAAAGACAAACAAAGACACCAGTAGTCGACGACATATGTTGACTTTATTAGGTGTAACATGTTACAAAAACAACAACAATAACAAATACAACAACAATGACAAATACAACAACAACACAAATTGCCATAAGTACAAACACACCAGAACACACGAGAGACAATCGGAAAATTCAATTAAAACATTCCGATTGGCAACCCTGCATCCGTCACAGCAAGCGAATAAAATTCGTCACGCCCATAACGTGACACACATACGTAGGGCGACAGGGTGAGAGCGTGAAGGGGGAGTGGGAAAGAGAGGGGAGGGGAGTGAGGTTCAGACTTTGATAAAATTTTGTTCCAGAATTTATCTTGGGATGGTAAAAGATTTAAATCAAATCTTTGGATATAATAATTAATGAAAATTATATCTAATATTGTTACTTATATATTGTTACAAAATATTTTTAAAAATACATCAATTAACAAAAATATAAATATAATAAAAAATATACCATTTTTTATGGATATATTTTTATAAGATATATTGAGAAATATAAAAAATATACAATTTAAAAAAAATTAATTAAATTAAAATTAAAAATTAAACAATTAAAAAAAAATGATTTTGAAAATTAAATTGTAAATATATGAAAAAAAAATTGTATTAAGAATTTTTAAATAATATAGAAACTAGAGAAAATGTAGAAAAAAACATAAAAAAAAGAAAAAAAATATGAAAAAATATTTCTAATATTTTAAAAATATACAATTTATTAACAAAATTCGTGCTAGAAAAAGGAGGGGGAAAAAGCAAGTGGAGAAACGTGAACCGACCTCTTTTAATAAAGCACCCGAATTCAGTCTGACTTCGGCTTCTGCACAGCTCGAGGCGACGCGTTGGCCCAAATCGTCATCCAGTGACGAATCCCTCTTTCACTTCGTATACTTCACCCAATCCATCTCATGCTGGAACCCTTTCTATCTCTTTCTGCCTCTCTTCTTCTCCCTCTTCCTCTCCCTCTTCTTCTCCCTCTTCCTCTCCCTCTTCCTCTACCTCTTCCTCTCCCTCTCACTCTAGCGACTGAGGCAACGGCAGCCACGTTGGAGCCGGCTGTCAGTCTCTCTTTGAGCTTATATGACTAATTGCAAGTTATTCGCTTTTATCACTCACAGTCTCACGCTCTCTCATTCTCTCTCTCTCTCTCTCTCACTCTCTCTCTCTCACTCTCTCCCTCTCACTCTCTCCCTCTCTCTCTCTCTCTCACTCTATCTCTCTATTGGTCTCTGGTTTCTCTCACTATTTGTCTCTCTATTTCTCTTTCTATTTCTCTCTATATTTCTCTCTCTATTTCTCTCTCTATTTCTCATTCTATTTCTCTTTCTATTCCTCTCTCTATTCTTCTTTCTCTTTCCCTCCGACGAGCATCCGGTCGAGGGACTTCCGGTGGGTCTGAGTTAGATGGGATGGAGAGTGTTGGGGGACGAGTCATCGTCGCCGTCGTCGTCGTCGCTCAGTTGACTGCATAAAATGCAACACTAAAAGCATCAAAATTGTTGGAAAATTCACTTTGACATCATTGTCGCTCCTCGTAATCTGCTCACTCAATGGAAAATTGTTAATTAGATTCCTTTCGTCCGTCCGTCCGTCCGTCTGATCGCTCGTTCACTCGGTCGTCCTTCGTCCTTTGGTGGGTTCTCGTTCGTCGTTATGGTGGGTTCTCTTTCTTCGTCCCGCTCGTTTTTCGTCTCTCTCTCGTTCTTCATTCTTGGTCTCCACTTTCTTCGTCCTTTCATCCTCTCATCCTTCGTCCTTTCATCCTTCGTTCCTCTCAATTTCTCGTTCTTCTTTCCCTCGTTTCCTCCTCCTCCATCCATCGATTTGACGCCTCATGAACTGCTGCTTCAGCTTCCTCCATCTCGTTCTCCAACTACTCCAACTCACTAGCTCTGTCACTCTCACTCAAGCCTTCCTTCTCCCTCTGACGCACCCTAACTCCTTCTCATTCACCCTTTCTTTCTCCCTCTCACTCACTCTCTCACTCACTCCATTTTCGTTACCTCGCTAACGAAGCTTCCAGCGGATGGATGTGGAGACATTTTCTAGTTCTTGTTGTTTTTTTGTTGTTGAAGTTATTGTTGTTGTACTAGTTGAAGTTTTTTTGTTGGATTAGTTGGAGATATTGTTGCTGGTTTGGCTGCTGTTCTTGTTATTTTTGTTTTAGGTTTTGTTTTTTAAGTTGTTGTTGCATCTTCTTCCCCTCCTTCCCTCCCCTCACTAAGAGCTGAAAATTCATTCCCGAGTCCAATGAATTTTCCTTAAATTTTCAAGTTTCCAATTCTCAGTTTAGGAAACGATGCTGGAGCTTGGTTCAGAACCCAGATCACTCTTTGCCAATCAATTATCCAAATAGAGTTTTACTTTGTTTATACCCTTAAAATGTATATTAATCTAATTCATTTATTATTGTTATAAATTATATTTTAATTAAGTTATTATTGTTATAAATTATATTTTAATGAAACAAATTTTTATTAATGTTTTTTTTAATATTTTCTTTGGCTTTTTTGGTTTTTTTTGTGTCCGAGAAATGTGTAATTTTTTAATAAATAAATAGACAAATAAATAAATAACCCAATTAAAAATAAAATTCTTAAAATTAGATTAAAACAAAACTTTTATTTTTAAAAACTCTAAATTTAGAAAACAATAAACTGAATTTTACTTCGATAGTTGAACTGAATATAGATATATTTTTTCTGAACTTTCTCCACATTTCCTGATTTTCTTTCTCGCCTTTCCTCTTCCCCCTTCGGAAATATCAAAAAAATCCCGACCTTCAGAGCTTCATTCGAACATTTTGAAACCGAATTCGAAAAATGTTTTAAATGAAATATTATATTCAAACCTTTTACATCCGAAACTTTTTCATCCGAAACTTTGTTCTTCGAAAGAATAAATGGAGAAGATTCCATGCGAACCTTTTGCTCTGGGTGTGGCCACGTCGACTCCTCCGCTCTCTGCCCCGCCCAACACTCGCTCCCCGGCCTCCTCCTCCTGACTCCTGAGAGAACTGACAGAGGAGTGGGCGGGATGGGGCGTGGTCGGAACGTGCTCACGGTCAAAAGACGTTGATGACGTTGATGACGACGACGACGACGATGAGCTCTTAACGTGTCGTCGTTGACGCCACGCTGTGTTGCCATTTATTTTGTCGAGTGGCAACACTTTCTAACAAGTGACAAGTAGGGTAATTTTTATGCACTCCCTTACTCTCTCTCTCTCTCTCTCTCTCTTTCACACAGTCTCTACTTCTCACTCTCACACACAGTCCTTTCCATCCATTTTCTTTCTTCGCCCTCTGATGCCTCGTCCTTTTATCTTCGTGTGGAAGTTTTGTTAAGATTTTAATTGGCATTTTTTACCCGACTCCAGCATGTCGACGTCGACAGGTCTAGATGGACACACACACACATATACATTAAGGTCCTTGCTGGCCTCGTCATCGTCCTCCTTCTCTTTCATCAGATTTTTCTTATATAAAAAAACTCAAAAAAGATTCAAAAAAGTCTTAAAAACAGTTAAAAAAAAGTCTAGAAAAGGTTCTAATTAACTCTCAACAGAGAAAAGAAGACAAAGGAGAAGCAGTGGAGTGAGAGAGGGAGCGGTGGAGTGAGAGAGGGAGAGAATAGAGTGAGAGGGAGCCAAGTGGCGAGTCTTCAACACTTCCTCATTGACATTCGTCGAGGACTCGCCAAGAAAGAAATAAAGAAAGATAGAAAATGTTTTCATCACATGGAAAGAGTTTTTTTTCCAGTAGTTGCGAGTTTTTTTTTATTCAAGCAAAATCTTATTATCTCTTTTTCCAACGATTTATCGCTTACTTTGTTTCTTCATTCTTTCATTTTCCTATTCAATCTACATTCACTCTATTTTTCTAGTTGAACAATTAAGTCAAATGATAATTATGATAATTATTTTGATATATCTAGTTTACAGTTGATAAAAATTTATAAAAATAAAATTTAAAAAGAATAAAATTAAATAAATATGAAATTTAAAAAGAATAAAATTAAGTAAATATAAAATTAAATAAAAATAAAATTAAATAAATACAAAATTAAATACATATGTATTCCCAATTATTTCAAATATTTTTAATTTAATTTTATCTGTTTAATTTTGCCCACATTAAACAATCCATTCAAAAGAAAAATTATTCTTTTCTCGATTCTCACCAAATTCAGATTCGATTCTCTCTCTCACACACAATATAATTCTCTTTTTCTATGTAAATTCCGATAAATATCCACCCTAATCTTTGTCCTCATTCCGTCTGAGTTTTTTTTATTTTTCTTACTTTTTTATTTTTTTACTCATTTTTTTAAATTCTTCCTTACGTAAATCCTTTGCTAATTTGGTTCTTGAAGTGGTCGACTGCCCTTCGATCAATTAAGACGACCCACAGCCATCTTGCTTTCTGCAAAGCTCTCTCCCTCTCTCCTTCGCTCTTCCAAATCGAAGGTCTTTTGTCTTTGTCAGGCAACCACAAAAAGGGTTCACCGGATTTTTTCACATTCTTTTGTTTCATTATTTTGCGAATAAAGAATTTTTTGTGCAGACTTGTGTGGGGAAATTTTGCGCAGGGGAAATTGTCCGCGGCAATTTTAAGAGGAATTTTTACACCTCTCAATCGAACTTTGCAAAACGTGCAACGGGGAAATTATTCTAGAGGGGAATTTTTTGCGTCACTAGGGAAATTAGTCTACTCATTTTTATTATTTTTAATATTATATTATAGTATTATTTAGCCATTTTTTAGTTTACTTTTTAGAAAGAATGGGAAATAATTCATATAAATTAATATTCTTACCGGAAAGACAAGAGCCGGGGGCACCAAAAGATTTCAGAGGAAAGCCTGGAAGAAGAATAATAAATATTAAAATATTCGTAAAATTTTTTAGTTTTTCTAATATTGTATTAAATGTTTAATTGATTTATGATTATTGATTATATGTGTCTTTAATAGATTTTTTTATTTTAAATATTTTTAAAATATACATTTTATTTATATAATATTTTGTCTTCAAATTTTGAGATATTATTTAGAATTTTGTAAACTCGTTTTTCTGAAATGCATATTAATTTCTTTGTTGTATTATAATTATTTTTTTATATTTGCGATTTATTAAAAATAATTTTAATTTTCTGTATTTATCTTTTTGAAACACGATGAATGTATTTTTTAATTTTTTGTTTTATTAAAATTACTTTTGTAATTAATTGATTTGCTAAATTTTATATTCATTACTTTGGTACTCGATTTGGTACAAAATTAACCCCTTTCTGCTCAATGAAGTGTGGCGGCAATTGAACTGCAACAAAAACAAAAATGAAAAAACAAATCGAACGCATGTCGCATTGTCACGTGACCGCGACGAAAACCCGCTCTTGCAACAGAATTGTTCACACCTCGAACAATGCATCCTTTGAGGTATTTGAGAATGGTTGGGCGGAGGCCGCGGCTGTTGCAGGCACTCGAAGGAAACCAAGGGGGTGAGAGGTGGAGGTGTTATTATTGTTATTTTTATTTATTTATATTTTCCCAATGAACTGACTTCTTTTTTGAAATTATGAAGACTGGACAACTAATAAAAATTATGAAATAAATACTAAAAAATATATTACATAAAAAATATTTATAATAAAAGTAAAGTATATAAAATATAAAATAAAGTATATAAAATAAAATAAAATGAAAAATAAAGTAATAATAATAATATAATTATCAAATAAATAAAAAATAAAAATACATTGAATTTAATATTCTTTAATAAATAAAGTACAAATAAGATATTCCTAATAAAGGAAAACAATTATTATAAATTATTCTTTCTTTGTCAATTCATTAATTATAGAACGTTTTGTTTTGTTATTACCTAAAAATTAGATTTTACATTATAACAAAATTTTGAAATAAAAAAAATTGTATATTTATAAATTTTAAATAGATATCATCATAAAAAGTTATATTTAAAATATTTTTTTTTTTTGTAAAATCAAAAAGAAAAAACAATATTAACATACTTTTCATATAAATAAAGAAACATATTAATTGTGAAATTAAATTAACAACCATCTGATTCCATTGTGAAACGTTTTTAAATTATTTTCTATAATTTTTCAAACTACTTAAAAAAACTCGGACGAACTTTTAAAATAAATCTATCGCTTTTTGGTTGATGCTTTTATTGCACCATAACAAGGTGATTGCTTATTTTTCAATTGTCCGTCATCGCTAATTGCTTTCGCCCGCTCTCCCCGACCACCCTGACGGATCCTGATCCTGATGTCTCTTCTCGTAATCGGATCCGCTCGATTTGTCGACCGAAAATAAATGCAAATGGCTTGCCACGCCCCCCTCTCGCCCCCTCACTTCTTCATCTGCCCCACTCTGATGTTTCAGTTAAAAACTTCTCTGGCGCCCGCACACGTCGTCGGCCATCGTTGGGCGTCGATTGCGTCAAAACCCGATGTTAGACACGCCCCCACCTCGCCCTCGCCCACGCCCACGAGTCCCGTGAGGCTCCTACACATTGACAGCTCATCGGGATCGAATATCAAAGAGGACGACGGACGACTTTGGGTTCGAAAAGAACTTTTCAAACAAAAACAGCAAACATTTGTTCGGAAAATACCAAAAATTGAACAACAACAATGAAAATAACAACAACCACCGTCAATTAGAGGGGAAAATTGTTAATTTAACACCGCGTTAATTGCGTGAAAAATTTGGGATATTTTGATTTTCTTTTTTGTTTTATTTTTCTTTGAAATTTTCCTCTCTTCTCCTTTGATGGGATGTCAAAGCAATGATAAAATGACATCGGTGACAAGTAAACAAATAAATAACAAAAAATTGTCATTGTATTTGTTGTTGTTATTATTGTTATTCTTGTTATTGTTGTTATTTTTGTTGTAATTGTTGTCACAACAAAGCCAAAACAACTGACAAATTATCAATTAAAAGTCTCGCGAAGATGAATTTTAGACTTTTTATTTATTTAGAAGATGAAGATTAGAGAATACATTAAATTAATAAAAATTATTGTTTTCGAAATGAAAAATTACATTAATAAGAAAAATAAATAATAAATGAATTTATAGAATACTTTCAATATAAATTATATTAATAGAATTATAAATTCTCATCAACCTTTTAACCATGATAATAAAACTCACTAAATTATTACAAAAGACCACTAATTCAAACATTAAATTTTCACAAAATTGTCAAAAAATAATAATAAAATTTATTCAAAATTAAATAAGTTTAGAATGCAATGAATGTACATTAAAATTTCGTGAATAAAAAAAAAAAACACTTTTTGATCAAGAAAATAAAATAAAAATAAATAAATACATATGTATGTTTACAAATATATTAAAAGAAATATTCGCGTTCTATTTTTTTTTGTTATATTAATTATTTTAGGATTATTATTTGCCCACTGTGCGACTCTCAGAAGCAGCGTCGTTTGAATCTCTTACTGGCCCTCGATTGCCCTCATTTCTGAACCACTCCCTCTGTGTTTCACCCCCCTTCCACCACCTCTTGATCCCTTCCTCCACATCTTGGTACCTCTTTCCCTCCAGGATCGCCTCCGTCGCACTCCTCTCGAATCCTTCAGTGCATGCGGGATGCACGCGAAGTGGGAACGAAGCCATTATTTATTAGCCCAACGAGGGTCTTCCGAGGGCTCGAGCAGCCGTTGACAGCGACAGTTGTTGTTGTTGTTATTGTTGTTGTTGTTATGTCGAGACAAGAAGCCAGAACAATTAAGGAAACGAATGCAAAACAGCCACACAACAACACCAACAACAAGAAGAAGAGAATAACAACAACTACCAACAACAACAACAATAATTGAAATCGAGTGACATATCAAAGCGAAATTAAATTTGACAGACAAGCGCGCTAATTTCTCGTTATTGTTGTTGTTGTTGTTTTTGTAATTGCAGTTATAATTGTAGTTGTTGTTTTGAATTCTCATTCCCCTCGTTGTGTTTGCTGTTGTTGTTGCTGGCGTCATTGTTTCAAGGCGTCATCAGCATCCTCTTGTCAAGCTGTTGTTGTTTTTTTCATTCTCCTTTTTACTCCACCTCTTCTTTTTGCTCCCTTTCTTCCACCTCTCTTTTCAACTCTTCCTCCTCTTCTTTCACGCAAGGGGTTCACTTGTGGTTGTTGTTCTTATCGTTGTTGTTGTTATTGCTTTTGCAAATCCAAATGAAGTGCGAACAATTTTTTAACAAGAATTTCAATTGTTCCAACGACGATCAACAAAACAACAACAAAAATCAGAACAAATCCAACAAGAATTAGAATGAGAACAAATCGAACAACAACAAAAGCAATGAGAACAAATCGAACAACAACCACAATGAGAATAAATCGTACAACAACCACAATGAGATTAAATGCAATAACAACAACTAGAAGAACTCATACGAAATAAGTTAAGTTTGAAGGATTCGTTCGATTCCTTCATTAGCCTGGAGCCTGGATTCGATTTCCGCCTCGAAGCAGGACGAGAGCTAATCGAAGAGGAGAAGATGGAGGGAAATTTCGCAATTTGCGAACAGTGTTGCCTTTGAAAGAAATTAGGTTTTTTTTTTTGAAATTTACACTAAATTTTATTAAAAATTACTATTGAACTAATAATATTTTATTATATTAAATTAAAAAACATTTAATAAGAAACAAACAAATTTTAAAATTTGATATAAGTTATATTAAAATAAATATATGGAAATAAAATAAAATATGGATCCAAAATATATATTAAAATTTTAGAAAATAATTAAATAAAATATTAAATAAAACAAAGCAAATAAATATATTTATTTTAAACAAATCATGACCATGTTTTTCAAAACTTGTATCCTCTATGTTCGAAAATTATCCCTCCCACGTGACGAAGCCGCATCGTTGGCAACACTGGCCAGCTTGTAACCTGAGAAGGATTCAAAAACCGCGAGTTCTTCAACGAAGGAATTCCATTGTTCAAACAAATTTTTTTGTTAGCAAAAATGTTTTTTTGCAAAGAACAAAAAATTTAAATTGAAAAAATAAAATCAAACAACAAATATGAGGACAGAAAAAAACGATAAAAACGCAAGTGACGAGTTAATTAAAAACCAATTTGCGAGAACAAAGCTTGACGAAGGTTCACAAGAAATAATGGGGGAATTTCTTACCAGGAAGCGGGAATTGCTTAAAATGCGCATAAAACAAATATATACTGAAATAAAAAATAAAGTTAACACTTAAACTTGCAAATGAAGTCGAGGTGAAAAACGGTTAAAAGTGGATGAAAGTGGAAGAAAGCGACCACCAACGAAGAGGAAACAGTGGCGAAATTTTTATTTTTGGTAGCATTTTTGATATATTTTGAAATTTAGTTTTGTATTGAAATTGTTGAATTAGACTGAAAATAGATTTTTTTTATTTTAGTTTTTATTTTTATTGACGTCTTTATTTATATTGATATTTTGATTTAAAGTGAAATATTGATTTTTAATAAAATTTAGATTTATGTATATAAAAATGTTCTGTTTTTTTGAATTTCGATTGATTTGTATTGAAATTTGGAATGGAAACATTTTAATTAAATTAAATTTTTAATTTATATCGAAAATTTATTAAACTTATTATGATTTTTAGAATCTATCTATCTTATCTTATCTAGTTTAATTTTTATAAAATTTGTTGGTTTTTATTTTTAAAAAAATACTAAAAATTCGTATAAAAACAAATATTTTATTTTACTAAATTCTTGGAACCACCACTGAAAAAAAAATTGACATAAACATTGGTCTAACGTCTTGTGGAAGCCTCGAGTGCACTTTGACTACGGTCAAATTTTATTTGTAAATTAGATAAAATTCTTTAAAATGCTAATCGCGACACGTTCACAAAACACCAGTAACAACAACACCAACAACAACACCATAAACCATGGTACTTCATTTCTCTTTGAAGAGATGTTTTTCCCAAAAATTCAGAGATTTCTACGGTCATCGAAACGGTTTCAAGTGCGGATTCGTGTGATGTTTTAAGCTGATATTTTTGATGTTGGGGGTATTTTTGTGTTGTTGGAGTTATTTTTTTTTACTTTTTTTAATTTGTTTTTTTGTGTTTTTTTTTTGGCTTTTTTATTTTTTTTACATATTTCGTTGTTGGTGTTTTTTGTTGATCCCAATAATTTTGCTCCAATATTAGCACAGTCAATTGCTGAATGACTTGAGCTTTTCGAGCCACTTAGATGAGCCAATTTACGAAATAAATCGTTTCTCTCGTCCTCTCCTTCCCTCTCTCTCTCGCTCCATCTCTATCTCTCCGGCTTCGTGCTATTTTTATAATTAGCAAAAAGTATAAAATAAAAAAAAAACAATACTGAAGAGGTTTCCGAGAATTATAAACGATATTTGCAATCAGTTCGGATATTTTTAGTTGATTTTTTTGTTTAATTCGTAATTTTTGACTTTTAACGGACATCCGTTATTAAATGAAAAAAATATAAATAATACAATGGATACTATAATGAAATAAATATAAATAAAAAAAAACAATTAAGAAAAAAATAACAAAAAAATAATACAAATTTTTTAAATAATAAAAATTGTTAATAAAATATAGAAAAATAAATAACAAGAATTAATAATGAAAAAATAATCATGCATTTCCTCATTTGACATCCGGACAATAAGAAGTTCGACATAGAATTATTTAACTAAAAATCATTACGGGAAATCATCTTCAAAAAAAAATACCGGAAATCGGCTTTGGAAACGCAATTCGATCGAAAAAAATCCGCAACCAAGGCGAAGTTCGAAGTTAAGCAGGAAGTTTTGAAATCCCAATGATTTCGCACAAGGAGCGGAAGGCTAAAGGCAAAGGAATTGAGAACAGGGGAAATTCGCATAATTAAAGGAAATGATGAATCATATAAAATATAAAAACAAAAAAAAAAAGACTAGCAATGAATCAATAAAAGCACAAAAAAAAGTAAAATAAACACAAAAAAGACACAAAAAATCCAATAAATACACAAATAAAAATAAAAATACAAAAAAACACCAAGTGTCGGATGAAGAGAAAAAATTCTCACAATGATTACGAGAAATTAGGAGCGAAATGCGAGAGAATTTAATAAATTAAAATAACAAATGAAAGGTGGGACGAAACTCAATAGGCAAATTAATCGGAAGTTCCGTCAGAGGCAGCAGCAGCCACACAAACAACAACAGTACAAGTGAGGTAAAAGCAACAACAAAAGTAGTAACCGCAACAACAAGCAAAGCAACAGTAACAAAAGCAGCAACAGCAACAAATAACAGCTTAACGAAAATAGAGTGGAAAATAAAGTACAAATAATAACAATCACAATGAAAACAGCTTCCAAATCAGTTTAAGCCACTCGCACGCTAATTACAGCGGCTGCCAGGCGGCCACAGCGTTGCCACCTGACCGGGAAATTTACAGGTGATTTCAGTAAATAAATTTAAGTTTTTTAAATTGTATCAAACGATTAGAATTAATCGAGATTTCAATGGAATATCAAGAATATTTGATTAAAATTAATTACAAATATTTTCATATATGCAAATTTATCACAGAATAAATAAATTCCGTAGATCTGGCAACACTGTTGGCGTGTTATAAACCAGTCGTATGTTGTTTATGCAAGAAGCAGCCCAGTTCAAGTGTTGCCAGACCTTTTCTTATGTGTGAATAAACAACTTAATGAGGCGACTGGGGCGTGGAACCGAACGCCGCTTGACGGAAGGTGGCAACATGTAGTTATAACAACAACAACAACAACAAAGATAGCAACAACAATGTGAAAAGAAACAAAAACAACATGAACCAACAACAACAATCCGTAATAATAATAATAATGATTCAATTAATGAGTTTTAAAAAGTCGCTGATTGTGAGACGGCGATATCGAGAGTTCAGTCTTCTCTTCCCGTCCCTTTCACTCACTCTTCCTGTCTCTTTCCCGTTTCTTTCTTCCTTGTTATCAACTCCATCCCGTTATTCAGGTGATTTTTTTTGTTGTTTTTACTGTTGCTGTTCATTGGAAGCTTAATTTTTCAATCAGGAAAGAAAAACACTTGCGGATCCAATTTTGAATAATAGTTCGGGAGAGAGATAAATATTCAATCACGGATTTATTTAAAAATTTCTTACATATGTATAAATATATGAAGAATCAAAAGAAATTAATCGGAAAAAGGATCATTAACTATTAATACTTTATTTTCTGGCGATTTTATTCCCTTCAATTTCATTCATACATAACTTATGTTCTCCATTCTTAATTTCTTTTCATGGTTTCATAGTATATTTTATTTAATTCATAATTTGTTTTTATTCATTGTTCTTATTCATTTCTTGTTTTCAATCACTAAAAATTTATTTTCATTCATTCATAATTTGTTTCTATTCATTATAATTTCTTGACATTCATTCATAATTTGTTTCAAAGACCGAGGATGTGATTAATAAACTATTCATAATGAATTAACAAGTTTTTTCAAGAACTCGGTGAATTCATTCATCGTGATTGAAACATTTAAAACTGAGAGTTCATCACCATTAATAATGAACTAAGGAAATGACCAACAATTCATCGATTAATTCAAATTCATTTGCTATAATATAGAAATGAAATACCGCTCACTTACCCTGGGCATGCAACAGATGGTGAGGATGTTGGTGATGAAGAGGCGGCTGCTGCTGTTGCTGGTGATGCGGATGTTGCTGATGATGGTGCGGGTGCAATTGCGGGTGTGGGTGTGGCCCGCCGCCCCCTTGGCCCAGATGGTGGGGCAGGAAGGCGGCCGCCACTGCCGCATGGGCGTTGAAGTAGGCCATGCGAGAGGCGGCGGCCATCGTCATCTGATGCTGTTGGTCGGCGCTGAAGGGCGAGGAGGAGGGGGCGGGCTGAGGACTGGGGACGTAGAGGGCGTGGCCCGGAGTCACAATCGACGGCGACGGCGTCGAAGCGTTCGAGGTGGCCGATGGTGTTGTCGGAGAACTGTTGTTGTTGTTGGTGATCGCCCTGACGGCGATCGCATTGTTGGAGATCTCGATGTTGTTTTTGTGGCCGGTGATTTTGGTGATGTTTGCAATGATGTTGTTTGAGATGTTGTTGATGAGATTGTTGGTGATGTGGTTGATGTTTTTGATGGTGATGTTGTTGCGAATGTAGTTGGTAATTTGGTTGTTATTGTTCCTTCACCTGAGACACCGCCGTCGGCCGTTGCTGCTGCTGCCGCGCTCACAGAGTCGTTGAGGCCGAGCAGTTCTTGGATCGCGAAGGGGGAGCGCTGAGGCATGTTGTTTTAGTTATTGGTGTTGTATTTTGTGTGAATATTTGATTAACTTAATTGTTGTTGTATTCTTAAATTATATCTGTTATTGTTAGAGATTTTTGTTCTTTTGCTGAAAATGTTTCGCGAAACTCTCTCGGGACACTTATTTGCTTAAATTTATTTTTTAGTATCACTTTTTTATTTATTTATTTTTATGTTTTGAAAATATGTCTTATTTTCACTATTATATACTCTTCAGATTCATTATTTGTTTCTTATGCCATTATGTTATAATTCAAATTGACCACTGTCATTAATTTGTTTTTCATATATTCCTTTTATTTCCGATAACTTCTGTATAAAATTACAAAGTTATATCAATTAATTTATCAATAAAATCTAGTTAATTCGAAGAAAATATATAATTTCTACTTTTTCTCAATCTTATTATTCCAGTTAGATAATTTATATTTTATTATATTTATAAATGAAGTTGTTGTTCAGTTATATGTTATCAGTTATATTATTTCGTGCAATGATTCTCTTAAACAAAGTGTTCGAAAATGAGCCAAATGCAGGATGATGTAATGAATTAAATAAATGAAAACCTAGAAGAATAAAACAAATAAAATTAAATATTAAATATTTATTCAAGTAATTAAATTAAATAAATATAAATAAAATAAAAAAAATTAATTACAGTAAAAATCGAATACAATTGAAGAAAAGTTCAATAAATCGAAAAAAAAATTAATAAAAAATGAAAAATAAAATAAAATTACTTTCAAACATCTGGCCACTTGACAACTGGAGTCAGTCAGAGAGATTTGGCTAATATATACAATAAAAAACCATACAATAAAACATTGGAAATATCAATGAAACATCATCATCATCAAATTGAAAAATAATTAAAAACCAGCTGCTGGAATGAGGAAAACAGAAAACGACGTGGGGTCGACAATAAGGAGCGGGGGAGAGGGAGAGCGCAAACGATGAAGAGAAAGGAAGAAGGAGGATGGAGAAGAGACAGAGGGAGAGCAACAGAGAGAGAGAGAGGGAGAGAGTGTGTGGTGGAGGCAGCGACAGCTGATGACACAAACTCCTGACTGAACGACTGTCTGTCTGTCCATACGAATGACTGTCCGTCTGTTCATTCGAACGAATGTCTGTTTCTCTGCTCGACTGGATGACTTTTGTCTGTCTGCGCTTCGCTTAATCGCCTGTTTGTCTGCGAGCGAACGTGGGACGACGATGCGTTAATGAGTGAGAGAGAGAGAGAGGAACACGAGGGCGAGAGAGACAAACAAAAGAAATAAAAAAACAGGAAGAGCAAGAACAAAAATTAAATAAAAATAATGAACGAAGTCTGCGGATTCGCGATTTATTGATAAAAATACTGAATGAAGTATTCAAAAATATACAGAGTTCTATTGAATGAAGTATTGAATGATTTATTGAACAAACTACTGAATGAATTATTGAACGAATTACTGAAAAAATTATTCAACGAATCACTGAAAAATTATTGAACGAATTACTGAAGAAATTAGTAAGCGAATAACTGAAAAAATTACTGAAAAAATTATTGCAAAAATAAAAATTAATTAAAATAATGATTGAACTATTTATCGAGGAGCTCGTTGAAATCTTGATGAATTGTTTAATTGCCTGTCTGACTGTTTGAGTGACAATACAATTGCCGTAGTGAGAGCTGGATCGATATTTTTCGATTGCTTTCGTCGATTCGACTGATGAAGTGAAAGATTGGCGAAATGAGTGGGAAGAAGCTCGTCGTTCATTCGTTTCGATTGATTTTTGACAGAAATTATTTCGTTCCGCTTGAATGTTTCTATCACTTGTTTATTGACCGTATTAACGCTTGAGGTATTGACAACTTGATTGCGGCTGGAAGGATCGTAAATTTAACTAATCATTCAGTGAGTTTTTTGGTTTGGTTTTTAATTGTTTCAATGCAGTGAACTTATTGGTGTTGATTGATTGTTTTCATTGGAGTTTGATTGAATATAGAATTCGGATTTATTTATAGAACTAAAATTATTAGACTTAATTTAACGAGTAATAAAATGAAAAATACAAAAGAATAATATTATTTATTTTTTAATTCAATAAAAAATAAAAAAAAATTTTGTTTATAGTCTTAATCATAATATTAAAATTAAATAAATAATTGAACGATATGTGTTTTTTTTTTGCACATTTTTATTATAACATTAATTATTTTATTTCTGTTAAGAGAATGCTGAATTTTATGAAAGATGATGATTTTTGAATAGTGATTGATGATTATTTATGAATTAAACATTTAGCACTTGACGGATTGCAACAATGAAAGTGTGACAAGTAGAAGTATGGAATAGAGAGTTGGAAGGTTGTAGAAAAGGAATTTTTTTTCAGCAGTTCAAAAAAAATCCCGACTTCAGTTTATCATTCTCTCTATCTCTCCCTCTCATGTTCTCCTTTCTCTCCTTCTCCCTTACGTTGCTATCTCTTTCTCTAAGTGCCTCCCGATCTGTTTGATTTGCCGCCTCCGATCACGTGTTACGCTAACGGTAACGGGCTGTCAACAAACAATGTCGACGAGCGCGGATCCGACGACGACAAGCGGATGACGACAAGCGAATGACGACAAGCGAATGACGACAGTTGACGATATCAGACGAGGACGAAATTCGACGAAAATAGACGAAGACGATAATGATGATGAAGAAGAAGCACATGCATCCCACACGTTACATTACGTCACGTTACATTACGTCACGTTACATCACGTCACGACAATTCGACGGCTTCACGGCGTTTCGTTAGATTACGTTACGTTGTTTCAAGTTACGTTACCTTACGTTGCGTTACGTTACGTTGCTCTACGTAAATGTTCGGCCTGACGTCGCTTCGCACAACCGTTGGCGCGCGCTGCACGACCGCGTTTGTGTTGTTGCCGCGCTTTCAAAACCGGTTTTAAGCTTCGGACGGCGGCTTCGACGAACTTCGACGAGGCGCCCGCAGCTTACGCAAGACGTCGTCGTCGAAGTCAGCGTCGTCGCAGTCGCTTCGAATGTCGACGTCGACGTCGTTGTCGTTGTCATCGCTGTCAACGTCAACGTTGCCATCGCAGCAACGCGATGCCTCAGCGACGTCGCCAACGTTGACGACGACCTCCGTCACGCCGAACGATCGCGCAACGACGTCGACTCGACTCGAATCGCGTCGGACACCGACGGATGAAGCTTCGACTTTGCTCCGCAACGAGGCGCCACCTCGAGAACGAGCGCTCGACTGCGGCCCGCCAGCCGTCGGCCTTTGACGGTGACGACGACGTCGATGCCGCTCTGCGCAGCGCTGCGGCGCCTCGGCTGAGCGAGCTGTAAGCAAAGTTAACGGTTTACGTTTTACCTTCTTCCGGTTTTTAAAATTTTGCATGTCGCAGTTATTTTTGTTGTCGTAAAAGTTGATGTTGTTCTTGTTGTCGTTGCCGTCGATGTTTTTCTTGTTGGTCGCTGTCTCTGCCTCGCTGCCTCTGCCGCCGTCGATGGGCGTCAACCTTTCCACCGACCACCTGCTCGGCTCGATCTCTACTCGCTCTCTTCACACATTGTCGTGACTATAGCTGTGCTCCTCTCACTCACGTCGACCTTCGCTCGGCATCTGTCGACCGCCTGCTGCGTTTCCCCTCTCAACGAGTTCGACGCATGCGCCGCCCAACGAGTTGCAAATGCGGCGAGTGCGAGTGAACGGCACGATAACTCGTTGCTCGCTAGTCGAACTACTCGTTCCTCGTCGTACCCCGTCGATTCTCATCGTTCCAACTCGTTTGCTGTCGTTTCCAATCGTTCGCTTTCGTTCTCCGTCGTTCGCTTCCAGCGGTCGCTCGTTCCAATTGGAATGCTTCTCGTTCCACTCTCTTGCGTGATTGTGTGAGTGCCCAAATGTTTGTTGGTGTGCGTGCGTTCGCTGGTCTTCTTCGGTCTGCCTCTCGCTTCGTCCTCCCATCGTCGTGCGGCCATTGCTTCAACCGACAAAAACAACAACAAAAACAACGACGACGACACCATCTGCCGCTCACTCGCTTTGTTTTTCTCTCGATTCATTCTTTCCATCTCTTTCTTGCTCGTTTAACTTCAATTTAATACGTATTCTCTGAGTGTGTTCTTTGTGTAGTTACTATTGTTGTTGTTTTTTTTGGGTACCCCTGATTGTTGTTGTTGTTATTCTAGTTCTTGTATTTGTGATTGTCGTTGTTATTGTAGTTAGTGCTTGTAGAGTTGTTGTTGCTACTGTTGTTATTATTGTTGTTGTTGTAGTGTGAGTGTGTTTATTAATGGAGGACGCCAATTTATTGCGTTTCTCTTGCTAGTTGTTGTTGCAATTGTTTTTGGTATTATTGTTATAGTTGTTATTTTTGTTCTTATTTTTTTTTTTACTGTTGTTGTTATTGCTGTTTTTATTGTTTTAGTTACTGTTGTTGCTGTCCTTATAGTTGTTAGTGGGACTCTTGTAGATATTACTTCTAAATATCTTAGTAACGTTATTTCTGTAAATCGATGGATAGGTCATGTTGTTGTTCTTATGGACATCGATTG
This sequence comes from Coelopa frigida, assembly GCA_017309665.1. NCBI lineage: Eukaryota > Metazoa > Arthropoda > Insecta > Diptera > Coelopidae > Coelopa > Coelopa frigida. The sequence continues at coordinate 27,290,897 of CM029564.1, forward strand.
TTTTTAATTTTGGGTTTTTTAAGTTGAAGTTCATTTTTTCAAGTTTTTATTTTGTATTTGTAATATTTTTTTTTGTCTTGAACAAAAATTCACCAAATATTTTCACGTCTCTTCAGATTTTATTTTATTTTTCATCACTTTCTTACATTTTTCTCCTTCAATTTTTTTCTTCGCTATGTAGTTATTTTCACTCTTCTTTCTCGCTCCCTCGATTTCATCCTTTCATTTTCATTCCTCTCATTTCTTCTCTCTCCCTCCTCCTCACTTACAATCTTCCCTCCCGCTTTCCAGCCTCGTTATTTTCTTCGTGTTCCTAAATTTCTTCTCCCTCTCTGCGTTTATCATTTCGTTCTCTTTCTCGTTTTCCATTCCGTTCTGTTTCTCACTTTCCATTCCGTACTTTTTCTCATTTTCCTTTGTTTCTGCTTTCAATGCGAATTTGCTTTTCCGAAATTTCCAAGTGAATTTTCATCCATTCATTGGTGTCGTGTCTGCCTGCTTCTTTTCCTCATGCTCCATCGTGACGCCTTCTCCTTCCACCTCCTCTTATTTTTCCCTCTCCTTTTCCCACACCACATCCTTTGGTTTTCCCTCTCTTTCCCACAATCCCTCTGTCCCTTTCACGACTGTTCCACACTCTACAACTACAATTTCATTCTCTTTCGAAACTCGCGTGTTCTCTTCCACAGTTTCCCTCTCTTTCACACTGAATCATTAACTATCTCTTTCTCTCTTCCTCAACCTTTTTGTCTCTCTGTCTCATCTCTCCTACTTTCTTTCTTTTTCATATACTCTCTCTCTCTCTCCCTTTCTGTCTCTCTGGGTGAACACAAAGGAGTCTAATTAAAAAGGAACTTTGGTTTAAACTGAAAATTAGCATGTATACCGAGAGGATAGACGAAAAGCTTGCATATATCTGGGCGCCAAAGGGGCGAGATTGGTGGGAGGAAACAATGAGAGGGAAGGGAGGAGGGTGAACAAATAGGGAATGAATGAATAAAATGGGGAGAATGGTGAAAAAATAGAAAGGAGAAAGAGCAAATAGTTGGGTTGTAGAAAAAGAAGAACTGAAGAAGGAAAAAATGATTATATAATGACGCAGAATTCGAGGAGGATTCGATTGAGAACCCGGTATTCGTTGGTTAAATCTACTCGTTACCCATTTACGAATTCTTACTTCTGGTCACCATCTCTGATCAACTCTTGTGTTCGTTTCTTCCATCGCTCTATATCTTTTTATTTTTCTTCTCTTTATTTTCCTTTTTTTCTTCTTTGTCTTCCGCTCGGACTTCATTCTGGACAACCGTCAAAATATTTGCACAACAAGTGAAAATTTCGATCTTTTGTTTGGAATGACACGAATAAAACAAAGGATTGCAAGTCTTCAGAGAGGGAACGGCAAAGTCTCTTGCGAGAGGAAGAGACAATAAAAATAATGGGTGTTAATCAGTTAAAATCAGTTAAAGAAATAAAAACCGAATACCGCTTCCATACAGAAACTTCAAAATGTAAAAATTCAAACTAATTCTAAGATATAAAATAACTTTAAATAAATTATTTAATGAAAATAAATTCACTAAAATAATATAAATAATAAAAATTAAAAATAGTGAAGAAATTAAATAATTTGAGAGAATACTGAAAAAATCCAAAAAAAAAAGAATTTGAAAGAATTAAAATAAAAAGAAAAAAATGAAAGAAATAGAAAAATTTTAAGAAATAAAATAACTAAAAAAAACGTATTTTTTCATAAAAAAAAATTAAGAAATAAAATTTGATTATTAAGTAATCTAAATCTAAAATTTTGAGAAAACAAAATTTAAAGTTTTTTGAAAATAAGTAAATTGTGGGAAAATAAATACATTGAAAAAAATGAAATATATAGAAGGATATAAACTGAATTTTAAGATCTAAATTAATTGGAAGAAATCAAATAATCTAGGAGAATTACAATATTTAAGAGCATAATTCTATATTTCGACCTCTTATTTTTTTGTATTTTCCATACACCAAAATACTAAATGTCCCCGAAAAAATATTCCAAACAGAAATAATCCCCCAAATCACCATCAGATAAGAGGAAACTGTCGCCAAACGAGATTAAATATAATTAAAAGGATCCTTAAAGGACAAAATACACGAACTTGTTTGCGAACTCCGAGATTCCCGAGTTGTCAACTTGTTGAAACCGCTCGCTTGACCCCGATATCGCTTGCCTCGATCAACTAATTTGTTGCTAATGACCTCGGGTCGCGATCGGCCCAAGGCGAACCCGAGTCGAGCCGAGGACCTCGACTGTCACTCGCTGTGCCTGTCAACGTCAACGTCGACGTCGATTCGCCTCGGACTCAATTAAATCGATGTTCGAACAAAAGCAAAATCAGCGGAGAAATAATCGGGGAAAAGGGAGAAAAAAAAAAAACAATTGAAATACCTGAAAAAAAAAAACGTATTCCAGCGATCGTCACTCGTTCTCAATTAAACTCAATTAAATAATTATTATGAAAACAAATAGGATTTGGAAAAAATTCGAAAACGCATCCTGACAGCTCCCGTGGCTCCGGCGACTTCGTCGATTGAATTCCACTGAAACTCGATATTTTATTCGGTCCTTGTGGTCCTTTCTCTGTGGTTTTTCTCGCTCTTTGTATTCGTTGCTTCCACAAGTCCATCGATGGCTCGCAATCGAAGGAATTCATGAGGAATTCCTTCGCTCATTGCCATTGAGATTCTTCGCGTTGAGATCCTTCGCTCTGAGATCCATCGCTTTGCGATCCTTCGTCATCCTGATCCTGTTGCGATGATTCATCGTCGTCCTCGCTCAGACTTCTGGGAATTTCCCATCGGGCGTTTCTCATTCATCACTTCGTCTGCTGGGGGAAATTCAAGTAGAACCGCGAATCCGTGTCAAAATATTATTTTATTTCATATATCATATTTACACGCGGTTTTATTGCGCCGGATTTCTCTTATTGTGCAGGAATATTGATGATTAATCCCTATTTTAAAGTCCTTTGTAAGGGAGAATCCAATGATTCACCAATTGTTTGGAATTTCTGGCAATTAAATTGAAAAAATTATATTTTAACTGGATTTCAAATATTTGGAACATATTAAGTGCATAATTTGGAAATACGTATTTTTAAAGTTAATCTAAAGCCGCAAATATAATTAAATTATTTTTAAATCTATTTTCACAAATTACATTTATTTTTTTGATAATTTTTAACTACACAAATTAAATTAAATAAAATTAAACTTTACGATATTTCTTTCTTTAAATAAATGATGACTAACTATTTTTAATATTTTCAATCAATTTATTATCCTAATTCCAAAAATGGATTGAGCTTTAAATAATATGGTAATTTTCCATTAAATAATTATTTCAAAAATATTTTTAATTCCAACGCTCAATAAAATAATAATTTTTAATTAACAAATTCTCTCCAATTAAAAAATAATTATTCATAAAATATATTTCTAAAAATTAAAATGCAAAAAAATTAATTATGTAATTATTTTTAATTAAATTGCTATTTTCAATGAAATAATTATTTTTAATTAAATTCAAATTTTAATTATCTTTCTCACGCTGCCCACGCTGATTTGTTCACACTATCCGTATGAGAAAATCTTCCCACAATTAAAACGGCAAATTGACAACAACAATGACAATAATAGTGTTAAATTGAAAAATAATAATAATGGACAAAAGAAAATGCAGCCCAATAACTCGAAATACTGTTACTTAACGAGCCAACGAATGAACAAAGCAAATGTCGAGAGAGCAAAAAAATAACTTAATTATTTTCATAATTAATTTGTTTTCAATTATTTGATTTGTTGTTTTTTTTCCAATTGCTGTTGTGGTCATTGTCATTTTCTTCATTGTTGTTGTTATTGTCTTCATTGTTGTTGTCATTGTTATCTATATTGTTGTTTCTATTGTTGTTGTCATTGTCTTCACTATTGTTGTTGTCATTGTTACTTTTTTCCAATTATCCATGTGAAGTGATTCGAGTGCGCGTTTCGATTGTCTCAACTGTTCGACTGCTGATGGACAACATAATAACTCCTAAACAATGGCAAAAGCACTGGGCCTGAGTGTGAATTCGACATTTTGACACCTATTTTTTTTTGTGTTTGTTGCTGCAGCTCTTCTTCGCTGTCCCCTTGGCCAGGTGGTGGAGGAGAGGGCGAGGGGATCGAGGGAAATTGAATACTTCGTCGGGCAAAGACATTTCTTATGAAATGGGTGAATTTATAGGGAGATTTTTAGATTAAAAAACAAAAATAAAGCCTTTCTTTATTTATATTATTTTTAATATTTTTGTAGGTATTTTTTACATATTTTAATTTAATTTGAATTTTGTATTAGTGTAGTTTCAAATATAATTTTAAAAAATAATAAAAATATTATTTATCAGTTTTTATAATAATTCTAAAAATATTATCAGTTACGAATTTTACGAATTAAAATTCATTCAATGTTATGGAAATATTTTTTTGATATTTACATGTAATCATTTTATTTTTATTTTAATTTTTACTTTTATAATATTGATAGAATTTCACGCTTTTTTATTCTTGAGTTTCTTGGCGTTTACTTACAAAAATTTCTCATTTTGCATAAAATTTAATATATTGATTTTACAATAATTTAACATTTAGGATATATTATAAAAATTAACAAAGAAATTTGTATTTAATTTTATTTTTTGATCTTTTAAAAATAAGTTAGCTATATTTTCAATAATTTTTTTTTTTACGTTTTATTATTTCACTAGGGACTAAATTTCATAAATTTTTTTCATATAAATATTTATAACCAAATGTTTTCATATAAAGAATTTAAATAATTATTTATGAAATTAATTTCTTTCTTCTCCACCTCCCCGTCTTCTTCTATTAAGCTCTCCCATAGAAACCTTTCCTGAGGTATTTTTGTTATTTTCAACCACGGTCTCTTGACTTCCATTTTTGTTCATTTTTTGGGTCAAAATGTTTTCGACTTCTGTCACTACTTCGGCGGCTGCTCCTCTTCTACTGATGCTTCTGATGATGTTACCGTGATTTTCGTGTTGTTGTAATAACTGTTGGTTTTGTTGTTATTATCATTTTGGTTGTTGCTGGGATGTACCGATGTCGATGTTGCCTCTAATCAATTATGTGCTTCACAGGAATCTGGTGACTTCGCTCGAGAGCTTTCGACGCATCTATTTTCTCAAAAACAACAATTAATTCTTCTACTTCTTCTATCCCAACTGCTTCTATCAACACTTCTTCACCTCTTCTATCATCAATACTTTTTCTTCTTCCCCTTCTTCTCCTTCTCCTTCCTCTTCTCCTTCTTCACTTCTGCATCTTCTTCTTGTGGTCGACACCTTCTCAACTGATCTTCAACATTATTTCAATTATTTCTCAACCTCTGACAGGTGGAAGTGGTTGATTGTATTGATCATTGATCGTATTGATCGCATAATCACGATTCCATGAGATGTCGCCGGAATCTCGAATGCCATAAACACGAGTGCGGTTTCGACGAAGGCAGCAAAACGCGAAGAGTGTTTTTGAGAAAATATTATATTTTTTAATATAAATACTAATTAGGTTTCGTGTGTTAAATAAATAGGAAACTCGTGGAAAATTATGTTGAAAATTTTAGCGAAAATCAATATTGACTCAATAAATAATTACAATAATTAATAAATACAATTAATCCCCTCAATATATAATTTAGAATTTAAATTTCATAAAAAATGTCTTTTATTTTTCTTGATTCTCTCGTAATTCTCACTCAAATTCACCTCAAAAAGTGGACGACAATTGAATTTCCGCTTCCCTCTTCCCTCGTATCATCCCTTCCAAGGACTCAACCACGCCCCTCCCCCTCTCCGTTAGCAAATAAAACTCTGATTACAGTACGTGATTAGTACATTTCCTTGTCGCCAGAGGCTTGAATTTTATGGCTAATTGTTGAGTTCGTGGTTCGTGTCCGCGCTATCACAATTGGCCCCGTGTAATTAGAGCAGAGACTAATTTACGATATCGTAAGGAATCTTTGATTAGTGCGTGTATGTGAGCCAGATGTGGATGTGTATTCGTGTGAGAAGTTCGCTACGAGAAAGCCAATCCTTTTCATTGTCGGAAAAATCGAAAAGTCTGCGCAAATTTAATAATTAATTTATTACTTTATAATCCGAAAAATTAACAAATTGATTAAAAAAAAATATGAAATTTATTGTAATATAAACAATAGTGAAAATGATTGAGAAATCAAAATGTTATCTAATTGATTGAAAAATAGAAAAAACATGATATTGATGAAAAAATTTATAAAATATCAAGTTAATTGTGAAATAAAAACATATAAAATTTATTGAAAAATCAAAAAATACGAAATTGATTGTAAAATCGAAATATTTATTGATGAAAAATATGAAATTTTTTGAAAAATCGAAAAAAGTACAATAAAAATATCGATTTTTTTAATAAATATATAAAAAATGAAAAAAACAAACTATTGAAAAAACGTTAAAACATGTAAAAAATCGATACAAAGAGAACATTATATTATTTTCATCATCAGTTCATATACATTTTTTATGAAAAAAAATATACTATAAATACAGCAAAATCGACTGATATTTTTCAATATTCATTTAAAACAAAATTTTCATTGCATTAGGCAAGGTTCCCAAATACAGATATCGAAAAATGTCTTTCTTTCTCTTTTTGAACGAAATACTACAAACACGAATTTCATTTTTCAAAAAATAAAAAAATTAAAACAAAATTCTTAGAAATAAAGGCAAAAAAAAAAAGAATACAAATAAAAAAATAATAAAAAATACCTTTCTTCCGACGGAAACGCATGAACTTTATTCACTCAGGAAATCAATTCTGAATGCACCACAATCAGATGGCATTCAACCTGAAAATCCTATTGATTGCCACCTCGACATTTCACTCACCTCACCTCCTCCTCCACATTGTTCACTTTTTCTCGACGCCTTCATGAGAGAGGAAGAAAGAAGAGAGGGAGAGAGGAGGACAGGGAGAAATGAAGAGAGGAAAAGGAAATGAATCGTAATTTCTGCCGCACTTCGTCCTAATTAAAATCCGCTTTTCAAAATCCATTTCATCGCCGTAGCTTTGTTTTCGAAAATCGCAATTAAAAATCTTCCTCACACTATTTTCTTTTTTTTTCCAGGAATCGCTTTAGAATCTCGTCGAAGTCGTCGCGTCTCCGCATCGCATCCTGCGGCCATCCTGGTGAAGGTCCTTAAAAGTTAATCGGCGAATTCGCATCAATTGAGCGAGGAATCAATCGGGGTTTTTGAAAGAGGTTGAGGAAGAGAAAAAGTTGAAGGGAAAGAGGAGAAGAGTGGGAGGTTAAGAAGAGTGGAATGAAGTGAAGAAGAGAAGGTGGAGAGGAGGAGGAGAAAAGTAAGAGGACGAAGTGGAGGATGAGGACAAGGAGAGAAGCCACATGTCGCGCCGCACGAAACCCTCTCTTTTTGGGATCGAAAAAACAAAAAAACACAATGATTTTCGTGTGGGTCGATAGAACGATGGGAGGACCCGCGCTCGGTGGGTGTTGCCAGACCGTGACGAGAGGTCCTTTCAACGCAGATGCTGCAAAGTGGGTCCCGCGATCAGAAGGACATGAAACTGTGGGACAAAAATGTGAATAAATCTCTGAAGAAAGAGGTGAACAAAGAACTTAACAAAGAGTTGAAAGCAAAATTTTTAAAATTCCAGATTGTTTTTTGTGATGAATTTATTAATTGCAATTTTTTCACTTTGTCCCACTGTTTCTCATGCTATTTTAATAATTAGCGCCGTGATTTTGACTATTCCCAAACGAATTTCGACGCCCGCAGCGAGTTTTTTTTTTATTTTTACGGGCGACAATCGTGCGAAGTCAAGCGTTGCCAACTTCCCGTTCGACTCCCTAATCGTCCATTTACCCATCCTCCCATAGTTTCAGTAATTTCTCCACCCATCCATTCATTCATTTTTAAACTCATTCCTTCGTTTTTTCCTTTAACCATTCTCCAACCCAACCATTCATCAATCCCTTATGTTCTCCACTCATACCAACGTTTATTTCGCCCCTCATCCCATCGTTCATTCCTCCACCCATCAATTTATTTATTCCCTTCCTCCCTTCATTCGCCTTAATCAGGCATTTATTTAAATTAACAAAATTCAACACAACAACATCGGGGCTTTGTCTCGAATAACAGCAATTTGCAACAATAACAAAAATTGCAACAATATCAAAAATTGCAACAATAACAAAAAATTGCAACAAGAACAAAACGAAATGATTCAATGGCCGATTCGACCGGAAGCGGCGGCAGACGTCGACGTCGTTGTTGTCGTTATCGTAATCGGCGGCCATGGCTGCCATGTTTTGTGTCCACTTGAGCTGCGCCCTGGTTGGTTCGAGCGAAGCAAAAACAACAATAAAAAAAATTCCACCAACAACAAACAACATACACAACCAGGGGTGGCGACACCAAAAATGATTATCATAATCAAATTTCATTAACTAACAGTCAGTCAGAGGTCTCATTGTTGTTTTCTTCTCCCTGCTGTTGTTGTTGTTGTTGTTGTTGCTCTTGTCGCCTTCCCTTCACACTCACTCACACTTTTTTTACCACTTCGCACTCTTCAAGGGTGACCGCCATGTTGGAATTTCTCCCTTCACTCCTCCTCCTCCTCTCGGGCGCCCTCCCATCGTTAGGCAAAGTAGTCATCAACGTCATCGCCGTCGTCATTTTCATCATTAGTTGAGTTGAGTTGAGTTGAGTCGACGACGACGACGCCTTCGAAGCCTTGGGAGGGAGGCTCGAACAACAACAATAAAATTGGGATAAAAAACTAATTTCGTCATCACCCCCTGCTGTCTTCGCAAGCCTCCTCATCCTCCTCAAACAACGCGCCCCACCCGTTCAAATGACCGAGAGACCAACCGTCCCTTATGAGCGAGTTTCAGGCATTCGAAATTGAAGTGCAAATAAGTTGAATCTCATGGAAAGGTGAGGGGAAGTGGACAGGAGAAGGAATAGTGAGAGGAGAAGGAATAGTGAGAGGAAGAGGAAAGTGAGGGAAGGAGGAAAGTAAGAGGAGAAGGAATATTCAGAGGATGATGAGGTAATAGGAAAGGGGACGATAGGGCGGCGATCGAATCATAAGGGAAGATTTTTTAAAATGAACTTGAATTGAGTTGAAACGAGTTCTCAACCAAACCAAACGAAGTCCAACCAAACTGAACCAAGTTGAATTGCGGATTTCGTGAAGTGTTTGCATTTGGTTTGGTTTCCCCCCCCCCCTCGAAGCCACCGTCGATGCCCTCCGTTTACTTTAGTTATCAGCTCATCATGAAGAGGGTTGCCACAGTGTTGCCACTCATTCTCGTTCACATTCGCATTCGGGGTGGAAAAATTAGGGGCGAGTGGTCGGATTATTAAATGTATTAGCATGCAAAATGAGATCTAAATCGATTGAATTCTTAGGGGTGAAATTCTACTTCCATCAGTTATATATTTTTTTGAAATTGTATGCGTTTGAAATTATTTAAAATTTTATGAACATTTAAAAATATTTCAAGTGCTTATTACACAATTCTTCTAAAATCATAAAAATATGTATTTGACTTTGAAATTTTTTGATAAATAATAAAATCTCCTTCAGTTTATGAAATTTTTGAAAATAAAGAATAGTTTTTGTAATGAAAATATTATCAATATATCAAGTACATAAATTGCTCCACAATTGTGATATAATAACATTTAAAATTATTGAAAAATTCCGAAAATTCTAAAGACAATTTTTATATATTTGTCATCAATGCATCATCTTCTTTATGATCTGGACCAAAATAAATCATATTCGGTAATTTTATTGAAAAATGTTTTCTTTACAGAATTATTCTTTTATTTACATTATTTATTGAAAAAACCAAAATTTAAAAAACAAAAAAAAAAGAATAATAATAAAATAAAATCTCTAAAAATCTTAAAAGAAACAAACAAAAAATATATTATTTATTTTATTATATATTATTTTATATATTTATTAAAATTTATTAAAATCTTTAAATTTGTTTCATATGTTTTATTTTTTTTTTTTTTTCTAAAAAAATGTTATCTAATAAAACATCAAATAAAAAATTTCGATAAGATCAAGAAACGAAGCAAACCAAATCGATTGCTAAATACCTATCAAGATTGGGATAATAACGTGGGTAATGATGTTGAGAAGTAGTTGGAGAGAAGAAAAACAAAGACAGCAGTTCATGAACATGTGGAAATTAATCCAATAACTCAACTCATTCAGGCGATAATTTTCCCACATTAGATGCGATTATCATCCGAACCGAGGTCCTTCAAGGGTTCCGAAATGCTTCCTTCTCCTCCTCCTGTTGTTGAGAAAAGTATTATTTTCATTAGCATGAAACCCCCGTCGAAGGGATCGAGATTTTCTGCGAAAACCTGTCAAAGAAAACACAACGACTTCTGTCGAGCCCTCGACAAGGAAAACATGAACGAGCGATGGAGGGAAGGATGTGTGGCCAGGATCTTGTTGAACAGTTGCACATGTAAAACGTCCTCTCGTGCGAGGCGTGTGAAACTCAAGTGTCCTGACAACTACAATTACAATACCATGAATAAGAACAACAACAAGAATAGCAATAACAACAGATTCCTGGCCTAAGATCGAAATCCAATGAAAAGGAAAACAAGTGTCCTGTGGATGGTGCGAAGACGAGGATTTTGCAGGCGGCAGAACATTTGTTGTTGCGAAACAGGCGTGGCCGAGGAGAAATTAATTCCATTACGAGTGGACGAGGATAAAGAGGTGAGAGGAGGACGAAAGAAGGAGGAAGAGGTGGAGGAGGATGAAAAAGAGGAAGAGGTGGAGGAGGACGAAAGAAGGAGGGGGAGGATGAGAAGTAAGAGGATGAGTAGAGGAGGATGAGTTTGCGGACGAGAAGGTGAGAGGTTATCCTGATCCTTCGTCATCGGCGAAACAACCAACGGAAGGTAAAAAGACAAACCAAGAGGAAGTCCCAAGAAATTCCTGAAGCGAGCAGCAGTCACAAGAACAAAAACAAAAACAACAAGAACCACAACAACTATAGGCGCAAGAATAACAACAACATCATTTCATGCAGGTAAAAAGAAGAAAAGAAAAAAACGGGAAGCACAGGAATTCGCCATCGAAGGACATCCCGTGCGGACTGACATCTGCTGTGTAAATATTTTGACAATTCGTGCCAAAATCCGGAGCGAATCAAAGGTGAGAAAACGATGCACGAAACCACAGCGAGAAGAAACGCCGACGGACGGATGGATGGATGGATGGATGGAAGGACGAAGACAGACAGAAGGCAGACACAAAGACAGACAGCCGGGGACAGACGGGATCAATCGTGGAGAAATTACAGACAGAACGGGGAACTGGTTTTCGGACAATAACACACGACGTTGGAATTTTTGCGAGACCCCGAAAAAATCTGTCTCCGACTGAAAGGAATTCCTCGCGTCGGAAGAGTAGAATTCGTACACTTAGAGAAATTTTATGCTTGAGTTTTTAATTTGTTTAAAAATTTAATTTAAAAATTTAAACTTATTTTTTAAGAATCTTCTTGATAATTTTTATGTTTTTATTGATATTTTTTCTCGAGCAAATTTTCTTTTCGAGTTTGTTTTTTTCGTATTTTCATCTGTTTTGAGTTAAAATTTTTTCAAATCTTTTCTGGAGTAAGTTTATAAGTTTTCTCGTATTTTTTTAAAATAATTTTTCTCACTCGTTGGCTTTTAATAATTTTTTTTGAGAACTTTTTGTAATATTTATTTAATTATATATTTTCTCTAGCATAGATTTTGATAATTTTTTTCTTCAGTTCTCTGATTTTGAGACTTTTTTCTTGAAAATTTTTTAAATAAGTTTTCTTGGAAATTTTTGCTTGTTTTTAAATTTTTTCTGAAATTGTTTTTGATAATCTTTTTTGAAAATTATCATAGGTATTTTTGTTTTACAATATTTTATTGAAGTTTTTTATACCAGACCAGGTTTCGATCTTTTCTTTTCTCAGTGGAAAATTAAGCAGGAGTTCCTCCTCTGAAAGTCCTTCGAAAATCCTCTGAACTTGCATCGATGGCTTTCACACCATGGTTTGAGAGAAATAATTGCGAAATTACGCTGCATCCACTTAAATCGATTCACGAGGTGGGGTTCGTTGGGGTCTGGGTTGGTGTTGGTGGCGGAAGACCACAATTAACCATCTGGCAGGACGAATGGCGAGCACTTACCACAATATAATCCTCGCAATATAATCCTGGTGAAAGGCCTGCGTCCTTCTCCCCATCATCGCCATCACCTTCCTTGTCATCATTGTTTCCTCATCGCACACGTCGTTCTCATTATCTCACCCACACTCTCATTCTCTTGCTCATTGTCTCCCTCTCTTCCGCTCTCTCTTCCTCATCATCAACACCATCACCATCACCATCTCATCATCGCCATCTCATCAGCGACTCACATCCTTCGTCCTTTTATTGTCATCTCGCCTCGAGGCTCGGAGTGAGATGAAAAATTGCGCAAATTGCAAAATTTTCCCGCAATTATAATGAGAGACGGAAGTGAATCCCCACCAACACACATATATTCATGTATGTGTGAGGGTGTTTGTGTGAGAGTGTGGTGTGAGTGTTTGTGTGATTATATATTTGAGACTATATATCCGTCGGTGATCTGCGGCTGAAACGTTTCGCATTGTGTTGATGATTTCTTTCCATCGCTCGACTCGACACGATTCGAGGCTTCTGGCTTCTGTCTTGTGGGCGTCAGAGACGAAGGTGGGCGTCAGGGACGAAGGTGGGCGTGTCTCTGGATAGGGGCAACAGCCGATGACGCCATCATGTGGGCGTTGTGATGGAGGTTCCGTGCGCTTAACCATGCGGTTATAGAAATCTGCATAATGCTTGATTATGAAAAGGAAGCGAGTGCGAGAAATGAATACGAAAAGAAATGAAAACGAGAGAAAGGAAATGACGAGATAATGCAAATGAGGTGATGAGTTGAGTTGAGTTGCAGAGACCCATCTCTCTCACTCTTATACCCCTCTCACTCTCTCCCAAACCCCTCATTCAACCCACACTTCTCTCTGCTCTCCTCTTCAGAAGTCTTTTCTTTTTTTTTCTCCCGAAATTGGGCTCTGTGAATGAGTCTTTCAAATTGTTGGATCGTCGGAAAGTTTCAGCATCGTTGGGTGACTCCGTCGCCGAACTTCTCGACGTGGTTTCATAACATGGTGGAATCACCGAATCTTAAGAATTAAAGTAAATTTTCCTTAATGATTCCTCTTATCTGGAATAAAAAACTTATTCCAAGTTGTGGTTTTTTCTCCATTGTTTCAAATTTCATATTTTAAATATTTATTTGAAAGGATAATTTTATCATAACGCTAATATTACCATCCTTTATCATCCTCTACCATTCTCCAACAACCTTCACCATCATCGATCTTCCATCACCAACGCCTCCTTCCCCTTCTCCCTTTTCAACCAATCCATCCGTGCCTCGCTAACGAACCACTAACCGGCCGTTAATTGTTCCTCTCCATTGTTTTTCCACCTTTTGCCAACCAATTTTTTTCACACCATCTTATAACAACCAATTTTTTCAATTTTCGTTTCCCACCTACTTTTTCACCTATTTCTATTTTTTAAATTTTTCACTTTTTCTTCCTATTTTTTCCACCTTTGTCTTTTCACCGAATCCGCCGCTGGAAAAACATCAGCCTGGAGGCAGGACGAGGACAACTGGGCACCTGTTCCTGATTCTCCTGACGAAGGATGGTTTTTGTTTTTCTTGGCGTCTTTTTCCACACATTTTTCACGGCCTGAAGATGACAACAAGAACAATCCAACGATGACCACGAGGACGTCCGTCCGACGATGACCATTGGGTCCACTTGAAAAGGACCTCCGTTTGACGGAGGATAACGGACGGTGGCTCAAGTGGGTTCTGTTCCGGCGCTTGAACGGTGGGCGGCGTCGGCGTCAGCGTCAACGTCAGCGTCACGGCGTCTCGAGTACCTAAAACGGCGATAATTGAGCAATTAACGTATTTTTACAGGCCGCATTTTCACAGCCCATTTAGTCGACTATTCGGCTAGTCATGATCGAACGAGGGCGGGCGTCGATGATTAGAGCGAATTTTCTATTAAACTATTATCGTAATGGCTTTTGTTATTATTCGGAATTTGGAGGGAAATATTTTCTTTGGAATTCCTTAATTTCGTTGAAGATGTTTTTTTTACAAGAGGTTCTTTTTTTGTTAATAACAAAATCTTTTGTGAATAAAAAAATATAATTTTTAATGAAGATTTTTCTCGAGGATGTTTTAGTGAAAAAAAGTAAATGAAATTTCCTATGAATATTTTTTTGTAATTTTGATAATTTAAAATTAGTAAACAAATAAATAACATATAATACATTATTAACCAAAAAATAGTATAAAATGTATTAGTTGAAGATTATCATATTTTCTTATTTCACGAAAAAAAAATTATGAGAAAAATTTATAAAAATTTTGTGAATGTGGGAATTTATATTCAAAATGTATTTTTATTCAAAAAATTGAAGTAATAAAACTTGAATAAATCATATTTTTTAATTCTTCAATTGATTCTTTCTGATATTTTCCTTGTAATCCTAAATTTAGCTCATTGTCTTTCTTTTTTCTTGTTATTTTTTGTATAGGTTTATTAATATAGGATTTTATTCTGCTGTCTTCCGAGGAATAAATTTGGAGAGAACATTTTCCGGAAGACGTTTTATTTTTCGCTCTGATTGAGGAATTTTTAATTTCACATCAAGTGCTACGCCTTAAGTGAGCTTTTAGCGACGTCTAAAGCAAGAGCACTCATCTCTATCCCTCTCACTTACTCAACCTCCCACCCTCTCTTTCTCTCGTGTATTAAAATTTACATATGAATTCACACACACACAGACACACAGCCATGAGCTCTATACAGTCGTTTGCCATTCTCCATTCTTGTTCGTTTAGTCCTGCATCAGAGATCAAAGGACTTCGAGGACGAAACAAAATGCGACGATTTCTTAATTGTTTATAGAGCGTTAAAAGGGGGAGTGAAAAAAGATGAAAAAAAAGGAGGCTATGAAGAAGAAGGAGTGGAGGATGAAGAAGAAGTAAAGTTGGAGAAAGAAGGGGAAGAAGAAAAACAAAATGGCATCTGTAAATGGGAGAAAATCTCTGAAATCCCGACTTCTAGTCACTGATCAAAGGAAGCCAACGAAATGAGTGAGGGAGGAAACGAGGGAGGATGAGAATGATGAGGAGAGGGAGGGGAGAAGAGGTCGGAGAAGCTGAAAAAGAATAGCATCAAGATTATACAGAAAACATTCCAAGATTCAGATTAACTACCCAAATATCTCGAAAAATAACATAAAAATTAAGAAATAGAAATAAATTTGTAAAGGACATGAAAAAGATAATATGAGGGATTTGAGGAGAAAATGAATTCATCCCACTCGACACACCTCTCAAAATCGAACCTCTTTCTTCCCCTTACCTCCCTCCAAAATACTTCAATCTTCTCCCTCTCGCCCACTTTCTTCTTCTTCACTTAAATTCCATTATGCGATTGTATGATTGTGTTGATGTGTGAGTGTGAATTACTCACACTAATGCAGGAAAAGGATGAAGAACAACAACAAAAATTGAAGACGACAATACTAACAATAACAACAATAAAGACGACAACAATAATGGAAAGAAGCAAAATATGAAAGAGGAAACAACTTCATATAAAGTTGATTTTTAATGAAGTACTTTTTCATTATTTTTATTTCTCACATTATTTTCATTTCCTAGCCTTTCCTGCTTTATTTTCTTTCCTCCTTATATATATATTAAGTTTTTTTTATTTCACGACTTTTTTCTACCTTTTTTATTTCATGTTTTTTCTCTAGTTTTTTTATTTCATTTCTTTTGGCTTCTTTATTTTTATTTAACATTTATTCTTTTTTATTTTTATTTCACATGTTTTTCTTTGTTATTTTTATTTCATATTCTGTTCTTCCTTATTTCTATTTCATGATTTTCTTGCTTATTTCTATTTCATATTTTTCCTCTTATTTATATGGATTTTCATTTCTATATTTTTTATTTATTTTTCTCAGTCTGCGAGCTTTGTGAAGTCTTCCAAAACACACACATAAATATATATGTCTGTGTGTATATAGTTTTCTAGAAGCCGTCGTCTGCTCCAGTTGTTGCCTGATGCGAATGCAACGTGGTGTTATGAAGGTATGATGCGGTCATAAAACTCTCATTACACAGTTACTGGAAAAAGTAGTGCTCGGGATTTCTACCATTAATTCCTATTGCAAAATATTCCATCTAATTCTGTATTACTTCTTTATTTTAATAATCGATAAATTTAATTTAACACATTTCCAGTTTAGAATTATTTAGTTTTAATATCATTCTCTGAGAAGACTTTATTTCAAGTTAAATAAGAAAAAATATTTATGTATTTATTAAATTATAAACATTATTATTTAGGACATAATTTAATTTAAGGGACTTCAACCTAGAAAATATTAAAAAATTATATTTAGACTGAATCGAAGCAGTTGATTAAGAAAAACTGACAGAAATCTTTCCTAAGATATTTTTGATATATGAATCAAAAATTGATTACTAATCATGAGACTAAATTGATTCGAAAATACATGAGAATGTACATGAAATAAATCAACTGAAATAATATAAATTTCCCTTCAACTACCGCGGCCTCTTTTCCATAGCATCCTTTTAAATCGTTTCATTGATTTTTCAACTTTGAACCTTTAGAAGAAAAATTCAAACAAAATTCCATCTAAAATTAAAATCAATAAAAAATCCGAATCCATAAAAAATCCGAATCCATAAAAAAATCGAAATCCTTAAAAAATTCCACTCAAAGAGAGCACAAAAAAAATGCCTCATCAAAGATTTCTGTCCCACTTACTCGAAGGACAATTAAAAACGCATGCATTTCGCACTTTCGCGTGATCCTAATGAAGATTGCGGCTGTTCATTAGGAGTTAAATGCAAATGAACTGCATAATTTCCCCAGCTTCCACCAAACCTCAAAACCGCCGACGACAACAACAACAACAACAGTGAGGCCAACAACACCAACGTCTGGAGACCAAAAAAAAAATCCTTCTTAAATGATTTTCAAAGGATAGCTCAATCAGGCGATGGAGGTTGAGATGGTTCTTTGTGTGGCATTTTTTCAATTTTCATATTTTCGAATTAATTACAAAAACAACAACACACGACAACAACAACATCTCCCCCATCATCATCATCATCATCATCAGATGCCACTTTCGTCTGTTTGTGTCTGAATGAGGAATCCTTCCACTTTGGATTCCTGATTCATTCTTTGTGTCCTCCTCTCGTGTGACAAGACCTTTGATCGGATGTCGGCGAAACTCATTCAAGCATGAACTTTTGTCGTTCCTCTTCCTTCTCTAAGGACCCCAGCGACCCCGCAGGACTCGCCTCGGCCTGTGTTTTAATTCGGATATTGGCGGTTTTCTCTGCGCCCTCCACTCCACACTCCAAGGACATGTGTTTTCTCGTCCTCGTCCCAACCGCTGGGGTTTCCGCGTGAAAAGAACTGGAGAACCAGGAGGGCGTATGGAGTGGGCGTGGTTCGGCCCCGAGTCCTTAATACACTTTGCATTCGAAAGGATTTCACGCGCCGACTGAGTTTCGCGCCCGAAATCACAGCAATTAAAACGTAATTGTTTATAACGATTCAAGCACAGCTCAACATAAAGGAAACGAGTGAAAACTGAACGAAAAAAAAACTGGGTTTTTTTTGTTTTTTTTTTTCTAATTTTGCAAAAAAAAATCCCACAAGGACGAAACTCATTTGCATTTGCATAATTTTTAAATATTTCATTCGTCGTTTCATTTCGAGGACCACGAAATTCATGCTCGACGCTCCTCTCTAGAGTCCTCGGCGCGTGACGTTGTGTGCGTGCGACTCGCTCTCTCTCTGTGTGTGTGAGTGCGAGTTCTCATTAAGGAGAGACGCCCCCTTCACGCCCTCCATGTCCCTCGTTTTTTCTCGTCCCCAACCGACCTCCTTCTGTCGAATTCATATTAAAATATGTTGATTACTTTGGGATTTGACTAATGTCTTCTCGCCCACCGTGTCGACGCCGCCGCCCACCGTCCGAGGTGGCACAGTGGGCCCAATGACCGATGGATTCTGGTGGTGATGTCCTTTCATTAATTTAGCAGTTGAAGAAATGAGAAATTGCAAGGTGAAGTTTTGAAAATTCATTGTAATTTATTGTGAGCAAAAGTGGATTAAATTCAAACAATGATATATTTCTTTTATAATTATGTATATTTTTTTAATGATATTAACACAATAATTAAATATGTTAATTAAGTTTATATAAATAAATTCTATTGTATTGATTTTGTTAGTAAAAATTACGAAATTCTTAGTTGTAAAATATTATTCAGTGAAATCAATCAAATAAATTTCCAGTTTATTCGTCAAAAAATTACAAATTTTCTTAGTAAAAAATGAAAATTGTAATCACATATTTTTAATCAAAAATTTCGTTGTCAACAAATTAATCAAAAATTAACATTTAAGAAAGAAAATTTCAAAAAATTACAAATTTATTTAAAAATTAGACAAAAAATTAATTTCTTTGGAGCGTCGATTTATTTCAATCAAGAAATTATTTTTACATAGTTCCCATCATTTGTTGAATTTACTCATTTTGTTCCATTGCCTTCCGTCTTTCGCACCTTTGGCGCGTTATAATTGCAAAGCACCTGCTCAGCTCACACACACACACACACACACCGATGTGTGTGTCTAACACACAGACACATGTTAGCATCCAAACGTAAACCATTTAGCAAAAGGCTTAAAGAAGCTTTTACTTCATAAACGTGCAGAAAGTAAATTAAAAATTTCATAAAACAACAACAACAAACGTGAAGGTGGGGAAATGGAAGAGGGAGAGGGGGAGGGGGAGGAGAGGTAGGAAAAAGATGAGTAAAGATAGGAAAAATATGGTGGAAATTATTCGCAAGGAGATGAGAAAACATGATGTGAGTGGAGGATGAGAGATGGAGGATGAGAGAAGAAGGATGAGAGAAAAAGGATGAGGAGGATGCGATGCGGCAGAAAGATAATTAAGAGCGAAGGTAGGTGAACGAAAAAACAACAACAACATCTGCGAACAATGCAAAATTCTCACAAAAATTACGTGTGCACAATTTTTTCGCCACGAGTGTCTCCGACGACACTCACACATGCAAATTTCGAAGGAAGAAAAAGCAAACTCAAGTCTCCAGGGACATCGCGGAGACGAGGATTCTGACAAGGATTATGATGAGAATATTGCATAAGGGATAATTTTCATTACAACAACGGAAAATCCAAATGAGAATGATGGAAGGAAAATAGAGGGAAAAAATTAATGGAAGGAAACCAGAGGGAAAAAAGTTGAGAAAGAAAACCAGAGGAAGAAACTAGAGGAAAAAAGCCAAAGGAAGAAATCCGAAGAAAGAAAACTAGCGGAAAAAAGTCAAAGGAAGAAAACTAGAAGAAAAAAACCAAAGGGAGAAAACTAAAGGTAAAAACCCTGAGGAATCAAAAAAAAAAGGACGAAAGCCTGATGAAAAAAAAGAGAGACGGCAGAAAATATTGGGAACATTTTTCAATTCGGGATATATCTCAAGCCGTAGAAGAAAAGTCCAAAAGTCCAAAGTTTTTCATTCCATCGAACATAATTCGATTTCAAGAAAATCAAATATTGAATTTTAAATCAATATTTTAATAAATGATTGGACATCTTCAGATAAGGAAGAAATTTCTGTTTAAAACTCAAAAATTTAAAAGAAATATAAAAGTTTGTTTTTAAACATAAAAATATATATTTCATTTTCTATTTTTTTGAACCCTATAACTTCTTTTTTTAATACTTTGATATTTGAAACTAAAAAAATCAATTTCAATCAAGCTCAAATATTTATTTTCGACTGAAAAAAAAAATATTTCTAACTCTACAGAAATTTCCATACTCTCTCTCTCTCTCTCTACTAAAACCTCAAAAAAATTGAAAATATTCTGCACTCTCGACTCGTTTCATCTCTCTCTCTCACTCGCTTCATTTCGAGCTTCTTCTTCTTGTCCTTTCCTCGTTCACTACAAAGCTCGTCTTCGAAAAAATTCCAATTGGACTTCGCGGCTCCTCTCGCTCTGCTGCCTTTGGTCACCAGGAACGAGTTCGAAGTCGTGCCGTCGGCCATGATGAACGCGAATCCTCGAGCGATTGAAGCGGTTCTTGTCCTCGCTAAGGACTCAGCGGGGACAGCTTTCGAGTGTCAACAAGAAGAAGCTTTCGTTCGCACACTCGAGCTACGAATGATGACGTCAGCGATGAAGGACGGCTTGCGGAGTTTGAGGTGTGGCCTGAGGAAGGGTTGATTGTATTCCACGTGGTCCATGCTAATGTGGAGGAATTTAAACTCCGAACATATCTTATTTTACTTCTAAATGCAGTCACATTTAGGAAATAAAATAAATTTAAAAATACCAAAAAAATAATTGGTAAAATACTTCGAAAAAATGGAAACTGAATTGGATAAAAATTAAAATTGAATAACATTTCTCAAAAATTAATAATTGTATTTTTTTTAAATTATACACTGTTTTTCGTTATTACAAATTTTTATTTTTTCGTTAAAAGTCTTTTTATAAAAATTTTAATTTTTTTACTTATTCATTTTTTTCGTTTTCATAAAATTGTAATTTTTTTATTAAATTTTTTAATTTTTTGAGCATAAACTATGTATATACATTAATATTACTTTTTTTTATTAACATTTTTATTTTTTTATCAAATTTGTTCACTTATTTTCCAAAATTAAAAATTCTATGGATCAAAATTTTAATATTTCTTATTCAATTTTTTTTGAATACACCATGCATTTATATGTGTTTTTCTTTTTAATTCAAAGAAGTATAATTTATTCAAAACTCACCTCGTCCTTCTTGGAATTGAGTCCTTCGAAGTCCTTCACACTCGCAACCCTTCCGCCAGATTCCGATCAGCAGTTTCAAGCGATCTTCTGCCGACCCAGCATAAAATCTACGAATATAGTTATGTCGATCCTGATCTCATCAGGATATCATTTTGTTACACAGGAGGACAGCATTTGAGCGGCGATAAAATCTGCAACAAAACAAGGCGAATGAAAAGAAAATGTGTCAACAGACAGATGAAGATGAGGGACGATGATGTGATGGTGATGACAACAAGGAGAGAAAAAGAAGAAAGAAAACGACAACAAAGAGGATAACAACAAGACGAGCAATAACATGAAAAGAGAAAGGTGTTATGCAATAAATAATGGCGAAGGGACGAAGCCATTGAGAGAAGGTCGAGGCTGAGGATGATCAGGAGTGAACTGGAATGCGAATATAGATCCATGTCGGGGAATTC
Source organism: Coelopa frigida (assembly GCA_017309665.1). Lineage (NCBI taxonomy): Eukaryota > Metazoa > Arthropoda > Insecta > Diptera > Coelopidae > Coelopa > Coelopa frigida. The sequence continues at coordinate 27,312,484 of CM029564.1, forward strand.
GACTAGGGGTAGATGTCATCAAAATAATAACAATCCGGATGAAGATGATGATGACAATAGTACGGTTTGATGTGGTTGGGAGAAAAAAAATGTTAAAAAGAAATATGAATTCCAAGGAATTTTCACAATTGGAAATATAGAGAAAATATACCTATGTGAAAAATATAATTTATAATAAACTCACAAGAAAAATTAATTAAAAATACAAATTAAATAAAAATAATTATAAATAAGTAACAGAAAAACATTAAACATTAAATAAATAAAAATAATTAATAACAATAAAAATAATTAATAATAAAATAACAATAAATAAATAAATTGTATTAAAATAAATAGAAAAACAAAAATTAAGAAAAATACATACGATAGAAATTTAAATAGATAATTATAAGAAAATTCGAAAATAAAATTATCAATGTAAATAATTAAATTAAAAATCGATAATACATAATCATAAAACAACACAAGTACATAGTAATATAAAAAAGTATGCAATTAAAATTAAAATGACAAAGTAGAAATATGCAAAATAATGAATTCATTAGTATTAATGAAATTATATAAATTGACAAAGAAAATTATGTGGAAAAGAATCGATGATAATGAGAAGTGAGAATAAAACCACCACGATTCGATATAACGGCGATGATTCGTTTGTTGGGATGAGGAGCAGAAGGACGAAAAAGAGAAGGAGAACGAAAGGACAACGAGGACAAATGAAGGCAATGAAAAGATGAGGCGAGATAAAAAAAAACATGGTGAGGGAATAAAGGAATCGAGCACGGAAGTCCTTGCAGAAGGAGATCGTGATCGTGAATGAAATAATGATGGACTGATGTTGGGTTTGATGACACCGAGGGTGATGATGACGATGTTTATAAAAATTATTATGACACTATGATGATGATAATAATGATTGTGATGATGACTGTCAAAATGACACAATGAATTCGGCAACAATGACAACGACAGCAACAACAAACAACAGCAAACAACATGTGTGACATTTTCCAACAATCGTTTATTGTTATTGGCATTCGTTTCGTGTTGTTGGCATTCGTTTATTATTGTTGTTGTTGTTGATTTGTTATTTACTTCGATGGGCAGCTGCTCCGATCCCATCAAACAAACATGGCTGCCAATCAACAGTGGGACAAAAGGTGTGAAATCGGAAGCTTCGAGGAAAAAAAAACACCAACACCAACAACAAAATCCGAAAAAATAAAGGGAGGGTGCGAATTGAATGAAATTTGTGAAATATTTTTGTGGGATGTTTCGAGGACATTTTTCTTCAATCCAAACAAAGCATCGAATTTTGTCGAAGCCGGGGAAAATTCATGGAGGGAGAGTGAGCGAGAGGGAGGATAAAATGGAGTCGTCCGTTGAGGGGGCGGAGGTCGGGTAGAAATAGGAGTGGCTCGGGAGGAATTCAATGTGTTGAAGACACAGTTTTTTTGACAAATTTTACTTCCAGGTGATTTCTTCTGTCATCGGTTGATTTTATTTCTATGCTTAATTGTCCTTCATTCTCGATTTCTACTGAATTATCACTTTCTAATTTATCTACCTCTAATTTATCACAGTCTAATTTATCACAGTCGAATTTATCTCTTCCTACTTTGTCTCTCACTAATTGACCTCCTTCTATATAACTTCCTAAATTATATCCTTTTTATTTACACCCTTCTATTTTCATTTTATATATCCTCTTAAAATTTATTTTCTGTCTTTTAGTCTTTCTCTTCTTCTTCTCTTCTCATAGTGACTATAATCTTTCAAACTTTTCATTAGTCCTTTCTTTAATTCTCTTATTTTCTCTAATTATAATTTCTTCATTTTTTATCCTCAATCATCAATCAATGAATTTTATTCTCTTCAATCAATAAATTTTTTGTCAAAGATTTTTTTCTCTTTAATCAATGTTTTTTTTTCTCTTCAATTAATGATTTTTTTCTCTTCAATCAATGATTTTTTTCTCTTCAATCCCTAGATATTTTCTCTTCATTCATTCCATTATTTTCCATTCGAAGTACGGATTTTTTTCCAACCAGCTCAATTTTCTTTTCCCTCTCTTCCCTTTCTCCCTCTCTCTACCCTATTCATCTTCCACTTGGAGCCATCGCCATCAAATTCCTTCAATAATCTCCTCCAACCTTTCCTCAAATTTTCTCCTCCGTCTCTCCTCTTCTTCCTTGTTCTCCTTTTCTCCATCTTCGCTTCGTTTTCATTAGACAATAATTTTTGGCTTTCAAAGGAAATTTCCATCTCAATGCAAATAATGTTGGCATTGTTGTTGTATTCTCAAGTTTGTTGTATTTTCATTTTTTTGTATTCCATTCTTTTGTATTTCCGCTTTCGTTATACTTCCAAAGTTGTTGTATTTCTATTTATCATGAACTTTTTCCGCATTTAATCCTGAAAGGACATTCGGTATCGTCGGATGGACGAAATAAAGAAGGAGAAGCAAAAAGAAAAACTCGGAAAATAAATTAAGTCTCTGTGGAAATAAATTTTGTATTCAACGAAGTCTTCTCCATCGACATCATCGTGATCAACCACATCATCATTGTGATCATCTTCAAGTGAATCGCTTTTATCGGCATTACTTCAGCAATTTTCTCATGAAGATTCGTTTCAAAATTCTGCAATTGACTTCTTTATTTATTTTCAATTTGTATAGTTTAAATTTATTCACAATAAGATTTTTTGTAATGTTTTCAATATTTCTTTCTTATATATATTTTCCTTATTTATTTGTGATATGTTTTAGTGCTTAATTTTCAGTGCTTAATTTTTAGTCATATTTTTATATTCCCCGATATTTTGCAATCTTTTTTTCTTTTAATTATTTTTAATATTTATTTTTTCTTATTTTAACAAATATAATTCCTTTTCTATTTATTTTTATTTTATATGTAAAATTTCAAAGCAAATGTAATTTACTACAATTTCACAATTGGAAATTTCCAGCACAGATGAAAAAGCAACAACAACAACCAGCTCACACAGTACAACAAAAAATGGGCCATGAAAAAGGCAGCAAGATCAAACGACTGAGAGAAACTATTTCGATTTCGATGCAAACAACTCCAGATGAAGTTGTTCGAAGTGTCAGAAGTTGACATTTCAGAAATGGAGAGAAACGAGAAGTGACAACAACAATAACAACGAGAGAAATAACGAGAATAACTACGACAACAACAACAACAACAAGAATAACAACGACAACAAAAACCACGTCATCATAATCCACTGCACTAAACGATTTCCCTCCAATCGATTGTTGACAAGTCGTTGCTTCGCCTGTCAACATCCAAGTCAAACACAATCGTAGCTTCAAATTGCATTTCACCTTCGAGCTTCGAACACACAGCCAGCACACACATTTGCCATACACCAACACTAACACATGCACCCACTCAAATGCACAAACATTTCAACCTCCGTCTCCAATCGTTTCCGCTTCCGGCGCGGAAATAGTTTGTTCGTCGCTTTTATTGACATTTCGCGCCAAGTGTCGAGTGTCGGAAAAAATTGCGAAAAATGGCACAACTTTGATTAAAAGCAAAATGGAAAAAGTTCCATGCGAACATGAAGGGGAATTTATTATTTATTTCATTTTGTAGCATTGGATTTCGGAATTGAATCGGATTTGTGAATTTGTGAATAGTTATGAATATTCTATAAATTCAGTTTTATTGAATGAATTTATCGAATTTATTAACAGTTAGAATTTATCTAATTCATAAATACAATTCATGCGAATATTTTTTACTTTTCTCAATTTGTTGTTTATATATATTTTTTAATATTTTATTTTTAATATAATATAATATTAATATTTTTAACTTAATTGGTTGGATTTGAATTGAATCTCAATAAAAATATCGAGTTTTTCCATTTTATGGAATTTGCTGAATTTAGTAACTTTTTGGGATTTATGATTTTTATGTTTTTTTTTTTTTTTCAATGTTATTAAATGAACCGAATTTATTTATTTATTTATGTTTCAATTTATATATTTATCGATTATTTTTTTGACTAATCGAACTCATTTTATTAAAATTTTTGAATACTTTGATTTTATTAAATTTTATTAAAAGTATAAAAATTTATTTTTTCTAATTTATGAATTACTGAAGTGAATTCATTTAATTCATAAATTATATGAACTATTCTTAGTTTCAAAAACTTCAATTACGTCTCAAACAAGCCCCAACATACAAAGAAAGTTCTCATTATTTCCTTTGCAAAGGATCAGATTGATAATTGTTATTTTCATTAATGAAATAACATTTTCCTTTCACTCCCCAATCATTTGCAGCAGTCAGTTCAAATCGAATGACGATGGGAACCCCGAAGTTCGTTTATTTTCCAATCAGAGCAATTAATTTTACGCCCCCAAGGAAAGTCCTTCTTTTCATGGGTCTCCCTTTTGTACCTCATCCCCCCGTCCCTTTCTGTCGTTTTGACCCCATGTAATTCCCGAGTAAATTCGACCACAAAACCAAACAACTTCAAAATCCCTCGCCTCCCTGCCCACGTCACCAACAACTTAATGGCTTCCATCGCAGGCCAAGAAGATGGCAACAACGACGACCACTCACTCGACTAAGTGCCCGCATGAGGCGTGGAGGGGGAGGTTGTTGGAGAGAGAGAGAGAGAGAGAGGTGGAGTGATGAACGTGGGCTTGGGTGGAAAGTCTCGGGGTATCTTGAGAAACGACCCCTGACCACGCTGAGCCGAGTGTAAATAAATCTTGGGAAATCCAACTCCTGCTCCTTCGACCCAAGACTGTAGGAAGTTCATTCTCCAAGAGGGAGAAGAGAAGGCCGTGGGAAGCTGCGGAGGAAGGGATGGGGTCAATAAGATAAGGAGAGTGAGTAAGGGAAAGAAGAATGAGAAAGGGAAAGAAGAATGAGAAAGGGAAGGAAGAATGAGTAAGAAAGATCGGACCAAATGGACCAAGCCTTGCCAAAAACGAGATGCTTCGCTGAAGAAGCTTTTAGCAATCCACTCGAGAGGTCGCTCAACGACGTCCCCTGCCGTTGACAGCGAGGACGAGTCGTGGACGAATCGAGGACCCGTCGGCAGGACATTCGAAAACGCACTCACATTGGTAGAAGAAGAAAATGAGGATGATGATGAGAATCAGAATGAGATGAGGCCGACTATGAAGACGAGGTTGAGTCTGATGATGAGGCCGAAGACGAGCATGTGCAAAAGGATGAGGGCAAGGATAAGGCCGAGGATGTGGAAGAGGTGTCTGAACAAATCTTAAATACAATTTGGCAGCACTCTCCAATCGATTGTGTTCAATGCGTTTGAAATGAGAATTTGATTCAGAGGAGCATCTGAAAGAACCAAAGAGAGAAGGATAGAAAAGCAGAGAGAAGGATACGGAAAGACTAGGTAACTGTGAGAGAGAGAGTGACCGACAAAGTGAGTGAGTGATAGAATGAGGGAGACAGAGAGAGAGAGATATATGAAAAAAAAGATACTGTCTGTCCCTGTCCCTGAACAAAAATCATAACAAAGAAAAATTACGAGAAAAACTATTTCGATTTTCTTGTAATTGATTGGAAATTTCAGGATCCTCCTCGATGTGTGCGATTGTGTGAGACTTTAAAGATGGCTTTTAATTTAATTTTCTTTCGATTACACTCGTTTTCTTCTTATTTTCCTTGAATTTATCTCTCCTTTGTGGGCGTGTCCAGCCGACGACATCCCGAGACAAGTAAAGATTTATGTCTGGTTTTTATTTCATATCGAAATGGATTTCAATCAGATGCTGGGAGTGGTATTTTGTGGTCTTTGGAGTAATTTAGAGTAATTGATCTACAATAGGAGTAAGAGAAAGATTGGGGTTTCGGGCACAGAATGAAAAAAATTGTATCCAATTTCTTTGAGTATCAATTCCTTAATTTGATTTTCAAATTCGTTGCAAATATTTTCTTGTTAGTCGACTAATATATCACAATATCAGTAAGTAAATACAGGAAATTAATTAATAAATAAAATAAAATTATAATAATTAAAATATAACAAAATATAACAATTATAATTCTTGTGGTTCTGGTATCCTCATATTAATGACTGATTTTCACTGCTAACCGATGAAACTTTTTCTCTCTGAAATTAATTGTGGTGAATGAATAAATTTTCCATGATGATAACAACAATGGCAACCAAAATGACAACAACAATGACAATAATAATCACAACAACAATGACAAGAACCATTGACAATATACTCATTTATTATACGAAATAGAATTCAGTTAACAACCATAAAAACAATATCAACAACAACTATAACTACTATTGAAATATTATGATTATTTTATGGAAAAATTATCCAACGAAATTCAGAAAATTCCCATTCAATGAAGGATGAAGGATGGGAAGGAGAAGAAGGACAAGGAGGAGGCTTGAACCGCACTCAATTTGAGATTTGCATTAAGTGAAGATGAAAAAGGGAGACAGATGAGAAGGTGATGGAGGTTGAGGAAGTGAAGAAGGCTTCGCTGGCAGCATTATTCATCATTCCACCCATCAATCCACCAATCCAACAACTCAACAACCCAACGACGACCACGATCCCATCATGGACTCTTACCTTCCATCATGAACTCTTGCTCCATTGAATCTCATTCTCCTGATGATGATGATTTTCCTTCTCCATTGAATGACGACGACCCATGGCCCGAGGAGGCCTCATGGTTCTTACCGAGGCGAGACCGAGACCGAGCCAGAGCCGACCCGACCCAACTCGAGTTGAGTCGAGGAGCAACATAATCGTCCTCATTAACGGCACATTGAGATCCGTTTCTCAACCCATCCACCAGCACCAACATCATCAGCATCCAACGATGGAGGACGATGGCGGAAATAAAATGGAGCGTAAAAAATGCTGCTTCACATTTTTCTCTCCACCTGGGCGAGGACCTCGAGGCTGGCGATGCCATTGGACGCGGTTTCGTCCCTTCATCTCCACCCTCGTCGTCCCTCGTTCTTTCTTCGAGGGTTGCGAAATCGCGTTCTCGTCGTAATAACGTATTCCGAAATTCATTTCGCTCGAGTGGGCGCCGCGGACTTCGTCCGCCCCCTTTGTTGTGGGAGGGGCCGAGGGTTATTCATGGGTTTCCGCAATTCGCAACAGTTCATCATGCAATAACAACAACAATACTACCAACAACAACAATAACAACAACAATACTACCAACAACAACCTTCCACCGACAACAACGGAAAAATAATCATAATAAAAATGGTGAAAAATTGTGGGTTGAGGAGCGATTAGGAAGGAAATCATTAGAACCGAGCGCGCGCTGAATCATTTTACAATTCATGGAATTGAATTAAATTCCATTCCACTCCACTCCATTCCATTCCCTTCCATTCCTTTCTCTCCTTTCCCTTAACTTCCTCTCTTTCTCTTCCTTTCTTCCTCTTTCTCCCTTTCTTTCTCTTCCTTTCCTCTTCTTTCCCTCTTGCTGCAGGAATCAGGATGACGACGACAGGCTTCAAATTCGAGCTGGGGTTTCTTTCAAGAGGCCCCCGAGCAGGACGACGTCGACGATGAGGGCGGAGTCTTAATGGGTTGGCCGAAGGATATTCGCCGGAGTCTGAGTGTCATCGCATGGCCGACTATTAATTGTGAGAGCGATGAACATTATGTGATTAAATCAATTGTAATTGCATGAAAAGTTCTCGCTCAGAATGCAATGGGTTCAAGGGTTCAGGGTATGAAGTATTCGGGCGTTACAGATTTGAAGAGTTCTCCAGATATTGGAGAGCTTTTTCTTAAAAATAGATTTGAAATTGTTTTTACAAGGAGTTGGAGAGGATTTTTCTAAATCTTTTTCACTTGTCGTTTTAATAAAATCTTTCTCTGAATGTTATTTAATTGATATCTTTCATTTGATAAAGATAAATATTATAAAAATGAAAAAATTTTATTGAAAGTTTTTTCTCGAAAAAGAACTACATATCGGATGAAATTATAATTTAAGAAAAATATTTATAATTAAATTCTAATTATTAGTAATTATTAAAACAAATATTAAAACCAAATTAGTTAAAGCACATAATATAAAATATACTTAAATATTAAAATAATATATTTGAAAATACAGATTGTAAGAAAAAATAAAATTTTATATAAAAAAAAAACATTGAGAGATAATTATAATTTCGAAAAATGTATTTTTCTTATTTTGTTATATTTTAAAATCATTTAAAATCATTTCACGATTAGAATCAATTATACTTTTAAACATTATTGTATTTAAACATGAAATTTGTATCATATAACAATATCAATTCTAAAATTAAATGTGTAATAAAAATCTTATCCTTATGAATGAATTTAAATTATTTAAATTAAAATTAATTATTATCATTTGTACTTTTTATTAGTTTTTACCTTATTATTATTTTTAAATTTTTATATTTTCAGTTTTTATATGCCTCAATTTCTTGAATACCACATTTATATTCGAATTTCCTCTTGAATCTATTATGAATAAAAAAAACTCGATATTCATTTTTTATCCTCTCTCTCTCTCTCACTCAGTCTCTCTCTTGCTATCTGAAGTGGAACTTGATGATTATGCAAATCGAAGGAGCTCCCGGTGGAAATTATCCTGCTCCAGAACATGTCCTGAAACCTCCTTCTCTCATCTCCATTGTGCAAAGTTGCTTTGAAGAGATGATTGGAACGAAGTCAAAGCAAAAAAAAAAATACTTTTCAAGAAATTGGAAATTGAACAAAAAATATAATAACAACAGCAGCAGCAGCAGCAGCAATAACAACAAATGAATATCCTGCGGCGAGAGTTCGCAATTCCCGCAGCTCATAATCGTAAAATCACAAAATTATTATCGAAGCGGTGAAGAGAAGAGGGAAGATGAGAGAGCGAGAGAGAAAAAGTGATGAAAACTTGGCAAAAAAGTATGAAAGGACTAAATCAAAAAGAAAATAAATCGAAAAGAAATGTATCAAAAGAAAAAAGTTTCAATTGAAAGAAAAAAATAAAAATGAAACATAAATCAAAAGCAAAATAAAGAAAAAAATATAAAATGCTAAGAAATTAGGAAGGAAATAAATCGAAAAAGAGGAAAAAGCAACCGAAAAAATAAAAAAATCAACATAAAAAAATAAAACAAAAAGATTGGAAGAAATTTCTAAAGGATTCGAGCGACCAACCCAGCCTCCGCCCCCCCTCGGTCCACGCCCAGCCGCTCGTTAGTCGTTGGAAGTAACTCGTTACTCATTCAAGCGCAGAATACAACATTCGACCTCCCCCTCTCTCCTCTGCTGCTGCTGTCCCTTTCCCTCCCCCCAACTCGTTCTTAATTTCGTTTTTATTCAACGTGCATCCTTTCGAATCCTTAGAACGAGAATGAAAGAGAGAGAGGAGGAAAGAGAGAGAAGGGAAGAGAAAAATACGTAAATAAATTGCAACTGTCCTCGAGCGATGCAATAACAACAACAACGATGGAGAGGCAACAAAAACTACATCAACGACAAAAAATTACTCATAATCAACCTGAAGTTTTGCTGCCTCCGCCCATTTCCTCACGCCCACATTCACCCTTCGTCCAATTCATCTCTCGTCCTTCCACTTCTCCTCGTCGTTCTTCTAATTCTCCTCCTCTTCCTCTTCCTCATCTTCTTCCTCTCATCACCTCGTCATCATCGCCATCGTCAGCACAAAAGGATATGCATAATTTTCCTCTTTTCGCATTCGAGTTTCTGTTTCTTCTCCTCTACCTCGCCTCGCCCCATCTCCCTCGCACCTCCTTCAATCGTCCTTGTTTTCCATCTCCATCTCTGCCTCTCTGTCTCATTTCCCTCTCTGTCTCTTTCCTTCTCTGTATCATTCCTTCTCTGTCGCTTTCCCTCTCTGTCACTCGATCCTCCGGCTCCTGCTTTCGTCGTCCGATTACGTTGACGATTGCACAAACGAAGGCAACCGAAGGCACTGTGGGCAGGAGAGAAGAGAAAGAGAGAGATAGAGGGAGTGAAGGGGATGCAAATTTAAAGAAAAATTGCGAGGACGAATGGAGAATTATTCGTTGTTGTTATCGTTGTTGTTGCTGTTGATGATGAGAGGATGCGATGATTTTTTAATGGCGGTCTGATTTCCATTTTTTCATTTCTTCCACTCAAGCAATAATAATCACTACAACAACAGTGTAGAGTATAGCAAAAACAACAACAGCAACAACAAGCAACAAAAACAACAACAATGCCCATGCATATGCGTCAACGTATCCTGTCGCAAGGAATTCTATCGTCTTCCTTCTTCTTTTTCCACATTCAGCATGCAATTATTTTGTCCTCGTCGGCATTGTTATTGTTGTAATTGTAGTTGTTGTTGTTGTTGGTGCCCTGATTGTTGCTGGCGTTGTCCTCGTTATTGTTGTTGTTGTTGCTGCTGCTTCTGTTCCATGAAACGTTCGCTGAGTGGACGCCTCGCACAGTGGGACACGGAAGTCAAGAGAATTTCAAAATTCATATTTTTTATAAAAAAAAATTTTTTAAATTGCATACAAAAATTCAACCAAAAATTAAATATAAAATAAGTTTAAAAAAAATCTGAGGTGAAAAAAAAATTAATTTTCAGAAATAATTTTTTGAAATTTAAAAAAATAATATGTTGTATATGCTAATGATTTAAAAAAACGATTTCCTTTAATTCTAAGAAATAATATTAACAAAATTCAGACTTAAATATTAAATCAATAATTTAAAAATTTTTAAAGAATAAATAAAGTAAACCAAATATTGATAATTATGAGTATTTTAATAAAATACTTTGGTAAGAATTTTTTTTCAATAAAAAATTTTATTAATTTTAATTATGACAATTATTTATATTTTTTTGAAAATTATTAAATACAATATCTATATAATTTTTTAAAAGGAAAAATTAATACTTTTGTCCCACTGTCGCTCGTGCTTCCCGTCGTCGGCGCTCCTAATTTCCGTAGCACGGTGGCAACGGTAGAAGAACAAGAAGAAGCAGCATCAAAACATTCATCATAATTTCTGACTTTTTATTTTAAGGGTAAAAAATTGCGAAAAAGCGAAGTCAACAACAACAACAAGAACAAGAAGAACAACAACGCACGCACACTCGCTCACGATTTTGCACATTTCAACCCCCGTCCATCCCTTCGTCAAGAGAAATCACCCCATGCGCAGCAATCGCTCTCTCTCTCGCTCCCTCTTTCTCTCTTTCAATCTTCTTCTCACTCTTTTTCTCTCTCTCTCTTTCTCTCCACCAACAACTCATATCAATCTCTCTCACTCAGGCGCAAGCTCGTATTCACTCTCGCCCTCTCTCTTTATCATTTTCTCTTTCTCTCTCTCGATGGCTTCTCATCGTTCACCTGAAGCCGAACGACGACGATGTCAACCCTCGTTGATGGTTGTTGTTGCTTTCGTTTGCTCCTCCCTCCCTGTCGATGGATGTCGCTCCTTCTCGCTCACACTCCCGTCGTCTCTCACTCTCTCTGTCGCTCTTTCACTCTCTCTCGTTCGCCGGCTGCCATGTTGTGATGGCGCTCGTTTCTCGATTGTCCTCGACTAAACTAATGAGCGGGCGTCGAGTCCTGCCGTCCTCTCGTCCTTCAGACCTTTCGTCCTCTTGTCCTCTCATCCTTCAGACCTTTCATTCTCTCTTTGTGTCTCCCTTAATCTTCTCCTTCCTTTCATCCTCTCCTCAAAACTTCTCTGTCTTCGTCCTTAACAATCCTTGACATTTTTATTAATTTTTATCTCATTATTAGATGGATTCTTTTTGGCAAAACAATTTCCTCTTCGCCGTCGTCCTTCGATTCGATTGTTCTTCGTCCTTGTCTTCTCCTTCCATCCTTCCTATCCTTCGCCCTCATTTTTTCTTCAAATTCTTATGATTTGTTCATCAAGAGATTTGTTTTCTCTCCAGTTTCCATCTTGAGATCTCTCAAGTGTCCAATTAAAATCAGTTTAGTCGCTTCGATTTCTAAGGATCAACGTCTAAGGATGAGGAGTTGGTACTCGAGAAATTATTTGAATTTTGTAAATTTTTGGGAAACCAAATAATAATTCTTGATTTATTCTCTTTCAACCATAAGTGAAAATTTCCACAGAGAGAATTAGAAATTCATCATTTATTAAAGTTATTTATTTAAGAGATGATTAACGTTTCTTTATTTATATAAAAATTATTGAAATCTTTATAATTAATTTCCAAAAATATATATTAATCATATTTGCGTATTTTAAAGAGTCGACTCTCATGAATAAAAAACCAAACAAATATAATAAAGTATTACAATAATAAACGATGATTTTGGCATAATTAATATTTTATTAATTTCATATGGAAATAAACAGGAAATGATAGTTTTTCTAATATAATGATCTTAAATTATTATCAGCATTTAAATTATTATAAATAAGCGTATGTGTACTTCGTAAAGTTTACTTTGTTAAAAATTAAAATTACTAAAAATTAAGAAGACAAATTAATTATTTATTATTTGCTTATTAAGAAATTATGAATTTATCAGATTTTTCATTGTTTATAATTTTATTAAATTAAAGTACGAAACTATCGCCATCAAAAATTACTATTATTTAATGCCTATAATTTCTATGTCTGAAATATTTACAACAAATTATTAAAATAAAATCGAATCTTTTACTTTGAAATTTCCATAGAAATCTATCAAAAAAATCCACCTCAGCTCAACTAAATTGCAATTCCACCATTCACCCATAGACGACGCCTCCAAGTATGCAGTGTTTTCTGCAAATCACGGTTCCTCCGCACGATTAGAGGCGTCTCGCACACATGGCATTAGATTCCTTCCGCATCGTAAGCTCCTGCATTCAATTCGTAGCGATTCCTTTCAGCGCAATTTATTATCCTTTGAGCTGGAGCTAAAAATTGGGAAGGGGCGAAGGGGGCGTGGACGTTCTTTCAAAGGATACGTTCAGCATAAATTGATGAAATGCATAATAAAAAAAGAGTCTGTCGTCCCCTCTTCGTTTCGGGGGGATCTGAGGAATCAAAGCCAGAAATTGCACTCATTTGAATTTTGCGAGAGTTTCAAACGCGACTCGTTCCGCTCCTGCGATTCCTTTGGCTCGTTGCAAATTGCTGGCGGTGCACAAATGAGGAGTCTTTTGCAATAACAACAAAAACAACAAGAACAAATAACAACAAAAACTAAAAATAACAACAACTAAAAATAACAACAACAAGGACATGCAGTGTAGAAATTCGTAAAGAATATTCTCGGAAATAATTGTTTACGCTCTTTTAACAATTCCAAACCGAACATTAAAAGAATTCTGCAATCGGGGAGGAAAAGAAACTCCCCAAAGGATGGGGTGCACATATCCTTGTGCATTATGCTAAAAGGATATCGGGATGGCAGCAACAATAACAACAACAACAACCATCCTCCCTCGCGACCGACCTGAGGCATCGTCGTAACGCAACGCAACGTATCGTAAGCAAATAACGAACCAACCAGCGAACGCAGCCTCATTTGGTGGCATTTTTTAATTTCCATAACGTGTGGCTGAAGCCGAGAGACCCAGGGCGCTGGGGAGGAGGGGGAGGTAAGGAGGACTGTGAGGAAAAAGAAGAAGGAGGAGAAGGATCCTTGGTCCTTTAAGGACTCAACTTAACTCAACTCATCTCGACTCAACTCGATTCGTTTCGGTTCGGTAGCAGATTTATTAAAATCTCGTTTCGCTTACGTGTGCTTGCGTTCGTTTGTGGATGTTGGTGTTGTAGATGTTGCTATTGTTGTTGTTATAGTCGCAAGGGAGAGGAGCAAAAAAAAAATTGTAAAAAGTCGAAGGTAGGAGAGAAAAAATTACAAGGAAGGAAAGAAAAAAATATATACGAAAAAGAGACCAAAATGTAAAGGGAGGAGAGGAAAAATAAAATTCAAAAGATGTAGAGAAAAATTTAATGGGTTGAGAGAAAAAATATTAAGGCATAGGACATCCACGAATTGAGAGATTTTGAAAGATTAATTGAAAAAATTAAAAACAAGGAAAAGGAGATGATGCGAAAAAAATACTAGGAAATGGGATACAAATAAAAAAATAAATATTATAAAATAAAAATATAAAATATAAATATAATATAAAAAAATAAAACAAAAATGCAAGAAAACGAGAGAAAATAACGAAAGAATTTGAGAAAAAATTAAAAAATTTTAAGAAAAAATAACACAAAGAATGAGAAAAAATATATAACGAAGAGTTAGAAGGAAAAATTTCACGAAGAGTGAGAGGGAAATAAATGAAAGAAGAATTAGAGGTAAACAATTTCGGGAAGAGTAAAAAAAATACACAAAGATTAAGAGAACAAAAAATATATATAAAAAAAGAAAGCAGAGGAATGGAAAAAATCAAAGAAAATTTGTTGAGTTGGAAAGAATTTTTCGCCCACACCCACCTGACGCCCCCCAGAGACCACCTTCATTTTGCATTCCTTTCGTCGACTGCTTTGTCGTCATTTTACTTTTGTCAACAAAGCAGGATGATCAGGAGGCAGTGATAGAAGAGAAAAAGAGGAAAAATTCGCAAACAAAGGAGGTTCTGAGGGGTTTTTTATACTTTCTTTTTTTCTGCTCTTTGAGACCTCGCGGGAATCGAATTCTAATTTTTCACTCTGTGCTGAGAGAATTTATGGAGAAAAATAGAATATTTTCCCTCGGGATTTTCTTGTTTCCCTTTTCCATCACAATGCATTCTTTATTTTTAAAATTGATTCAGGACTCAATTTTAATACAAAAATTTTCAATTTCTAAAATTAATAATTCGATTTTTACTATTGAAGAATTTGCTTTATTTGGGTCGATAACTTCAATTTAAAAATAATTAATAAAATCAATTCAAACATTGCAAAAATTCAAATAAAGTGTAGTTTTGATTTGAATTTTTATGTTTAAATCCCAATTTTTTATTAATTGAAATAAATTGACAAATAACATTTATACATTTTTTACTTCATTTTGGAGAATTTTTTTTTACAAAATTAAAAAATATCACTACTCGATTTTTTTTACATTTTAGCATTTTATAAAAAAAAAACCTTTTCAAAAATTCAGAAATTTAATTTTTCATGATTTTAATTGTGTTGTTGTTCAGAATTGAGAACAAAAATACAAAATTAGTTTATTACTAGAGATCAACATAGAAACTAAAATGAAATGTGTGATAAATTAAAAAAATATAAATATAAAAAATGCATTACAAATAATAAACATTTTTTGCCGTTCACAGGAAAAGTCTACATTTTCTTAGATGACCACGATGATAAATATGTACATTTGGAGTCAGACGGGTTCCCCGCTCTCCCCACGACAGCTCCCAAACCTCTGAAACCCGTATAAAGCGCAGCTCAAGAGGCCCTTAGAAGAGCCCTTTGAAGACCTCTCGAAAATGGAAACAATTACGGAGAAAAACCAAAGCCATTCAAAGTCATAGCAGCGGCAAAAGCGGCGATTGCAAAGCATTTAAATAACGGACGTCTTTTGACGGCGGCGAGAATTTTCACTTGTTGTTTTTCTTACTGTTTGTGTGTGAAAAACGACTGAGGTGAAAAATCAAAGGTTTTTCTCACTTCGCAATTTTCGGCTTTGGTTTCGACTTGAGCTCTCGCAATGAATGCGTTTCCGCTTGCGTAAAGTTTTCATACATTTTTCAAACGATTCTCAAGTAATTGTAAAAGTAAAAACAAAAAATAAGAATTTTTTTTAATTTATGAATTTTGGAAAATTCAAAGAAAACAACACAGCGCAACAAAAGGAGCAGAATCAAAGAAGAAGGGGGCGTGGCAGAGTGGGCGGACGGTGGGTGGAAGCGTAACGAACGAAAAATGGCAGCTCAAAGAGTTTTTAATTTGAATATCAAAGGCGTCATCGCCTTTTTTTTCTCATCATCATCATCAGAGGTTTGTCCATTCGTTCGTATGTCTGTCCATTCATCTGTCTGTCCGTCCATCTGTCGGTTTCGCTTCACGTTTCACTGCAGTTTCTCGTGTGAGGGGTGGCAACAAGTGGAATGGGTGGCAACGCCGACGTCGAGGCGTGCGCCATCTTTGGACACCATGTTGCGTTAATTTCATATTACAAAAGCAGCAACAACAACCATGTCGACTCAATGAACGCGAGAATGAATGAAGACTTTTGTTTTTTGTTGTAATCATTATTCTTATGTTCGTTGTTGTTGCGTATGTTGTTGTTGTTGTTATTTTTGTTGCATGCGCATTGCACCAACTTCCATTATTCTCGCTGCACTTGAGTTTCACCATTTTAACCAATGTACCAATGCAGCACAGGAGGTGGATTTTTTTTTTATTTTCTTCTTCTTATCCTTGTCTAAAACGTCGCTGCTCTTTATTTCAAGTGATCCTTGAAGTCCTTCGGCCTCCTCTTCCTCCTCCTCATCTCCATCATCTTCTTACTGCATTTTGATGATAATTAAATTTCTCTCATCGCATTTATTCGAGTGCAGACATGTGTGGGCCGGCTTCCGCCGCTCAGGCTTCGTTCTCTCTCTCTCTCGAATCAAGGATTCGCCGCAGGATCTTCGTTTTTTTGCATGGTTTTATTCAATTATAATTTGAAATGGAAGTTTTTGGAAAATCCACTTAATTAACCAATGGGCTCAGTGGGATGCCAAGGGGTTGGAAGTAAATGAAACAATTATTTCTGATAACAAATCATGCGAGAGTAAGAAACTTTACATACTTTCTATATTTTTTTTAATATATTATTGAATTAGAATTTTTTATCTATATAAAACTTTTCTGTAAATGGATGGATATTAAAGAATTATATTCGATTAAAATTATGATATAAAAAATATATATATCAGGGTTTTCTAAACATAAACTATAAGAGAGCTTTTAATAAAAATTCCATTTATTATTTAATTTATATTTTACGCAAATATTCATTTAATAAAATTCAGTTATAATATTCCGATAATAAATAAAATATTCAAATAATATTTTTAAAGCTCTTTTCTCATTAAAATAAATAAAATTCAAATAAAAGTAACATTATTATTAGAAAAATAATAATAATTCTCAATAAAATGTAATATAAAATTATTTAAAATCAATTGAATAAAATAATTACAGTAGAAAATGTAGTACAAATTAAGTAATTCAAATGCTATGGAGAGTCTGTTTTCTCGAAGTTTCATGATTTTACCCCATCTCATCCGTCTCCTGATCAGACTTTAACTGAGCGACGACGACGATGTCAACACTAATTAAAAAATAATTTAATGACTTTGACATCTACACCAATCGTCGCTTGATGTCAACCGACTCCTTCTCAATCTTCTCGGCCTCCACCATCTTCTCCACCTCCTCCTTCTTCTCCACGTCTTCCATCTTCTCCACCTCCTCCTTCTTCTCCACCTCCTTCTTCTTCTCCACCTCCTCCTTCTTCTCCACGCCTTCCTTCTTCTCCAGTCCCACCTTCTGCCTCCTCCACCAGTCCCACCGAGTATGAAAACACTTTATTTTAATTTGGCATCGAATCCGCGTCTAATGATTTCTAATTGAGAGCGAGCGAGAGGACGTTGGCGGGACTGGGAAGGGAAATAGAGTGAGAAAGAGAGAGCGAGAGAGTGAAAGAAAAAGACAGAGAGAGTGGGAGTGAAATGGAGAGAGAGGGGCGAAGAAAGAGAGGCGGGAAGACAGAGAGTGGGTGTGAGAAAATAAAAAGCCGAACTCTTCAAGAAATCCGCGGGAGGTGAGAAATTTTAATGAGCGGAAATGTGATACGCCCTTTGAGGATCCTCTCAGACGACAACTACAACAACAATAATAAACGAAGGTGGCGACGACGACGACGACGAGAGGGTGAAGGGTGAAAATTAAGAAGAAGAAGGGGATGAGATCCTCGATGATTCCTGGAGAAAGTCACTGAGACCCGAGACCCGAACAAGTGCTCTCAAGTGGAAGCAAAAGAGAGTTCGATGGGAGTGACAGAAAGAGAGAGAGAGCGACAGAGGGAGTACCATAAAGTAAGAAAGAGAGAGGCAGTGAGAGCGTGGGTTGAGTGGAGAAATTTCAATAAATGGAAATTTAATCCTTTGTCACCCTGAATGCATAACAAACGCTAATGCCATTATTATCCTGGCTAAACATAATTTGTGCCCAGTTTTCTTTTCAATTTGTCAGGACGAGAGAGGTCTTCATGTTGTTGTTATTTTTATTGTTGTTCCTCTTCTTCTAGTTATTATTATTCGCTTCTTCCTGGAAGTTCTCTCAACGAGAGGATAACGAGGGAAAGGAAGAGTCTCAATCGTATTGTGAGGACAAGAGGACACCAATGGTATTAGTGTCGTGGCGGTAATTGTTGTTGAAGTTGTTGTTGTTATTGTTGTATTTGTAGTTTTTGTAATAACAATTGTTGTAGTGTCAACTGCTGATGTTGTTGTTGTTATTGCTACTGACAGCAGCCGCACCCCGCCGGGCGCGCACACGTCAAAAGATTATGACGAATTTCCCACAGCATTAACAGCAAATGAACAGCGAAATGACGAGGTAAAAACCTAGACAAACGGGGGCGACAAAGCGAAGGGACGAAAGGACAACGAAGCGACAGGACAATGACAACAACGAGACAACAACAAAAACAACGAGGACGAGACAACAACAAGAACAACGAGGACGAGACAACAACAAGAACATCGGACCCCAGGACACCACCGCACATAACAAGCTCGAGTGTTGACAAGGATTAAGGATAAAAGAAATAATAATTGAATGAAAAAACACAAAGCGACGACAAGGAAATGAAAGTGAATGAAGACATGACGACTCAGTGAAAGAAATGAAGACATGACGATTCAGTGAACGAAATGAAGAAGAATGTCGATTCAAAGAAAATCATCCGAAGCTAGAGGAGGTGGAGGAAAAATATATGAGCAAAAGTATCATCAATGATTGTATTAGAAGAAGAAACTGTAGGTGCGGAAGAAAAGGCAGACAAAAGTGCAAAAGGCGGAAGTTGAATTAATAGAGAAACGAAGAAATTCGAGAAATATTTCAAATAATTTATAATCCATTTATATTATTGTCAGAAATCTATATTCAGCTCGTGGGAATTCATATTCAGCTTGTGGGATTCAATATTCAGCTCATTATAAAAATATTCAGCTTATGAAAATCCTCCTTCAGCTCATTGAAATCATTTTCATCTCATGGAAATCATTTAGGTTAATGGAAATTGGTTTCAACTTATGGAAATCTATATTCAGCTCGTAGAAATCACATTGACTGTTCGAAACTATTTTTCTAAAAGCACATTCAGCTACATTCGAATGCAATAATCTGTAATAGGAAATACTTTTTCCAATTTTCCCTGTATAAAAAACGATCTTCCAAAGTTTAACGAATTCAGCAAACATCTGATCATCATTTTCAGATCTCAAAAACGACAACAATAAAGAAAAATATCACTTCACGCCTATTCAGCTGCGCCAAATCCTATTCAGCTTACATTCAGCGCCTGAAAATTGTTTTAAAACTGAAACAATCTCAATTTTTAAATAGAACAAGACGAATAAAATTACAAATAGACAAATGGCAACAATATTTTCACATCTTGCTCCATATAATATTTTTTTACTTCATTCTTCTCCGCCTTAACTTCGTCGTCGTCACTTTTTCGTCTCCACTTCTTCGTTTTCTTCTTCGTCATCGTCTTTTCCATCGGTGCTCACAAAAGAAGACGCAGATAGATAAATGTTCACAAATTGTCTTTCAAAATACTTATTGGATTTTCCGCTCGAGTGAGTGTTGCTTTCGCTGGCAGCAATGTTGCTGCTTAGCTCCTTCAGCGACGATGTCCTTGGAGTGTCAGGAAGGGATGGTCAGAAGGGGACGGGGGTTGGGCCGTGTCATGCGCTGACGCAAAGCAAATATTATGCTCGCACAAGTGTCCTTATTTGCCGGACACAATCTCAGGACGAACAGACCGAAGTCTCTGAAGTCGTTGGATGGACAGACGCCTCCACATCTTTCGATGGACAGAAGTCTCCCCATCGGTCGCTCTGTTGACGTCCTTCACGCCAAGTCCTCGTTCCCGTCCTCCTGTACTGTCCCGTCCTCCTGTCCCGATGGCGAATCTAATAATTTTCTTGTCATTCTCACCTCCCCCCCACCATCATCATCATCATCTTCTACGACGCCGGACATTGAGTTCCTTTTAATGCGATTTTTCTCATCCTCATTCGTTTATTCTTTTCTTTCCGTTCACTCCATCCTCACCGTTCGTCGCTCAAATTGAATCAAGTGAATCTATTTTTTGCTAGGAGGAGCAGGAGAAGCAGTAGAAGGTGGGGAGAAGAAGATGGGGAGAAGAAGATAGGAAGATGGATGCATATCAACACCTATTTATTATAATGGGCACAAAAAAAGACACGATATGAAAGCGAAGGGAAATTGAAGCAATCATAGGGATAACTGGAGTGGAAAACAAGTCCTTTTGTGCAGCGGCTCAAATTGACAGCGCGTTAACGGACGCTGCTCATCGGGAAAATTCTGTAGAAAAAGAAGAAAAACAAAATTCGAACATGAAAAGAAATGCCAAATAAGAACAAAAAAATATGTCAAAATAATTGGAGTAAGTGAGCGAAATCTGAATAGAAAAATATAAATTGAGAGATTAGATTTGAAAGGATACGAGAGGAAGGAAGAAAGAGAGTGTCCGTGCGTTTCAATTTATTTGCATATTTGTGGCAAAATTCTATATAATTGATGGAATAATTTGCATTCGTTCCGCTTCAAATATGAAAAAGAGAAAAACACAATTTTAATGGGCCACGAATGAGCGAACAAATGCGAATTCAGCAGTTTTTGTCAATTCAGCGTACAAAATTTGGCAAGAACTTTGGAGATTTATTCATAGACATAAATTTGAAGGTATGGAAATGTAATTCAGCTGACAGAAATGTTAATTCAGCAGGTGTTTTGTCATAAAGAAAGTTCTTTTATTGAAATATTTTCTATCAGAAATTGAAATTTCACGCAAGATTAAGTTTCCCTCTACAAAACCAAGGATAAGACTATTCAGCAATAATTTACCGTCACGAAACAGACAGATTTATGAGTGAAATAATTGAAAACATATTAATAAACGCTATTCAGCTGCCTAAAACCTCATTCAGCTCTGTTTTTCAATCGAAGATAAAATACGAACTAATTTTGGAAGACAAAAACTCTAAACCCTTTCATTGGACACCATTTTTAAAGGTTTCTGAGGTTTAGACTTGAAATTCAATATCTCAGAGGATGAATTTGAAAGACAAAGAGAACGCATTTGCCAAATTAAAGGCTCCAAGGGAAGGATGCAAAAACAAAACTCCAAGTTTAATACATAACGTCCATTTTGAAATGCGACTCGAAATTCGTACATAAAAATGTCAGCGATGAAGGGTTTAAAAAAAAAACGAAGAAAAAAAAGGAACAAGAGTGGACAAAGGATTCCATGGCTTCCTTCCTTTTATGTGTTTTTGTTGTGACAACAAATGTCATTTCGAATTTATTTGTCAGCGAGTTTTGTAGGCGTTCCCTTTGCCTTCTCTCGCTCTTTGTTTAATTTACCCTGAAGTCTGGCAACCTTTGATTGCGCGCCGAGGAAATCAAATGATTGGTATATCCTTTTCTCGTCCTTTTCATGATTTCTGTTCTCCTGATTTTTTGTCATTACTTTTTTTTTTGGTTCTTCTGATTTCTTGTCATTATTTTTGTTGTCCTGATTTTTTTGTCATTTTTTTTCCTTCCTTTTTTTGATTCTGTGACGCGTAAAAATGGTGGATTAAGTTTCCAATTCGTCGGAATCGCTGGCGGCACTTGACGTAATTAGAAAAACGCGAACAAACGAGGCGTCATTAAGCATGACGCAAAGGAGAAGACGGCGACAAAGAACCCGGGGGTTGGGGCGAAGAAGGAAGGTGTAATTGAAACCCCTTCCTAATGAAGTGAATTTCACAGGATAACAAGGTAAACGATGATGACAAGACGAGGACGAAGACAGGAGGAGGTTGAAGACAACGAGGACGACAACGAAAATAAAAAGAAAGACAACGAGTCTGAGTCTTCAGCAGCTGATGAAGTTGTCGCAAATGATTCATTATCGAATTTGACAAAGAGGAAACCTTTCGATCCGGCGCGATTCGCAAAGGATGCCAAAGGATATCGATTTCAACAAATATTTTGACAGCGATTGTCTAAACACGGACGACTCAGGTTGGGATCAAATGGGTCTGCGGCTGCCAAATCAAAGCTCAATTGTCATGGGAATTTATACTTGGGATCTCAGAATGGGATTCGGTTTTTTAGAAATGACACGTGTTTTTCATTTGGTTCCCATGAAACACTCACTCAGCTCAAAAAGCAGTTATTCAGCGGGGAATAAATGCTTTTCAGCAGTGATAAATCTTATTCAGCTGAGTGCGAACTATGATTAATGTAAAAAATTATTTGTTATTAACCTCCTTAATATATTTACATACATTCAATTATTGACAAAAACTACATTTTATGGTAATTTTAACGCATTATCATCTGCTGAATTTGGATTCAGTGAGCTGAATACGTTTAAGGTTCCATTTAATCAATAAAAAATACTTAAAATTAGTTAAATGTGTCGTTAATCATCATATAAAATCCGCTGAATATAAAAACACACAGCTGAATTGCATTAACTCGATGTAAAATGATGAAAATTATTTCAAATATGTATGATACATAATTTTAAATCCGCTGAATACAGGCTGAATGTCAAAAATCAGAGCTGAATTGCATTAACTCAGTGTGAAATGGTAAAATTATTCCAAATATTTCTTAAATATCACTAAAAATCCGCTGAATATGTGCTGAATACCCAAAATCAGAGCTGAATACGAATTTCATGGGATTTAACTGGAAGCCAACGATTTTCTTCTCCTTCTTTCTCAATTAATCCCACTTGCAACACAAGATATGAACGATTAGAGCATAATTTCATAATTTCCCGTCAGCCCCCTCGGCAGACATTGGCAAATCATTTTTCCAATCCATCAAGCCCATTAATCCCGCGCACAATGAGTAATAAATCATTTTCCGCCTGACATTTTTAATCATTGGTCAATCAGGCCCGACGCCCGCCGGAAGTCGAAGCTTCGAAACGAAGAAGAGCACGGAGGGTGAGAGAGGAAGAAGGAGGAAGAAAGATGAAGTTCGATGGGTCAAATTAGTGCAATTTACGCAACGGCCCTTGAGAAGGAAGTGGGAGGAAAAGAACGAAATTGGTGACAAATTAAAAGTCAACATTAATCAGAGGGCAAATGTGAACACGAGATCCGGGGATGACAAAAGCGAGGAAGAAGGGGAAGGATAAGGATGAAATGAAAATGAAGGATGAGAATGAAGTAAAGGACGAGAATGTGAAAGGGGAGAATGAGAAAGAGGAGGAAATGGAAGAGGAGGCGACGAAGGAAGAGATGGATAATGAGGATGAGAAAGGAAACATAGCCGCGGGTGAGCGACGAGGACATGCGGCGATAATTGCGTATGAAAACGTGTCAAAACGTTGTTGTTATCGATGATTATGACGAAAACGAGTGAAACAAAAGAGAGGGGAGAAAAGAGAGGGGAGAAAAGAGAGGGGGGAGGAAAGGGAGGGCGATGCGAAGGCAAACGAACGACGCACGCCTCGGGCTACCTTTGATTTTCGATGGCGGAGGCTCAAAAGGCAGCCAAAAGGTTCTCCTCGATTCGGGGGAAAACAAAGGAAGATGGAGAGAGGGAGGATGGAGGAGAAAGGAAGAGAGAAGGGAGGGCAAAAAGATGAAGGTGGAGAGTGAGAGGTCGACAGGGAGAGAGATTGAGAGATATTCGTGAATTTAAACAATTTTTCTTAAAATACTTTTTCGAGTACTAACGACTGGTGACTGTTTTGCACCAACCTCTGTCTCATTCCCATAATGTCTCCCTTTCATTTTCTCTCCTTTTCCTTCTCATTCTCCCCCTCCTTCTCTCCTTTACTCCCCCTCCTCCTCCATGATTTCTCTCCTGCCTTGGCCTGTTGCGTTCCAGCTCATTATTTGCCATTCGATATTTATCGAATCAAGTTTATTTCGCAATGACGCCACTTAAGCACCATCCTACGAGTCATCCTGCCTGAAACGGCTGCCATCCGACCAACTGACAATCCCTCAATCCATCGTTCAATCCTCATCCAACCAACCAACCATCCTTCTATCCATCCAACGAGTTGAGGCGAGCAGAGAATTCCATGAACTGACGATGCATGGACGAAGTGTCCTGGCATCCGTCTGTCCGTCCATGTGTCTGTCTGTCTTTTTGAATGTGAGCTTGTATGTGAATATATGATGGTTTTGGGGCGTCCAAAGTGAGCTCAGATCGTCACGAAATTCGGCTGTGAAAATTCACGACTCGCTTTTTCCCGGAATGCAAATTGAGTTCCATCACGAGGCAGGCTTCGATGGAGTCCTCTCAATCACCTAGCGATGGAATTTTCACCTCTCTCCTCTACCTTCATCTCCACTACACTCACCCCCACACAATCACACACACATCCATTGATTGATCTCTCTCTCTCTCGCCCTTCGTGGCTTCGTCTTCCTTCCTCTCGTCTCTCACCTCGTCTGCCCCTTTAACGATGTCCCACACATGATTCCATCTAGGTGGCGCTATCTTTGACGACCGGCGAATTCTCACGTTTCGCTCACACGCACAACGTCACACACACTTGCACACTTGCACGCGTGCACGCACACATGTCGGTGTGCGGCAATTTAAATAACAATTTCGCAACTTTCACCCTTTCTGCAGATGTCACAAACTCTTGTTATTGTCGTTGGAGTTATTGTTGTTTGTCTACCTTTTGTTGTTGTTTTTGTGTTGTTTTTGTAGTTGTTATTATTTTTTTTTGTATTTCCCCTTATTGATGGTATTTCCCTCATAATTGTTGTTGTTGCTCCTGTTGTTGACTTTCAACTCGTGTCACCAAATTTTGTCACGAAATGTCAAATCACAAGCTTCACATCCATAGCTTACGGTGACCTCCGTTTTTTGTTGTTGTTGTTGTTGCTTTTGTGTTCTTGTTCCTGTGCCAGGCCACGCCCACAACCTCGCCCATTAGTATTGTTTTTGTTATTGTTTTATTAGTTTAATTGACATCGTTTGCGAATTTTGACATTTTTGACGATCGCTTGTCATCGTTTCAGGGCTTTGTAAAAGGTGGTGGAATGTTGTTGTAATGTTGTTGTTTTTGTAATTTTGTTGTTATCATGTTTTTGTAATGTTGTTATCATGTTTTTGTTGTTTTTGTAATATTGTTGTGTTCTTTTTTTATTGTTCTTTTGATACTTTTAGTTCCCAGTAGTTTTAGTTGGCAACGCGATCCGCGTGTCGCTGTTGCATTTAATTGGACGACGTTGACGACAGCAGGAGGTCGACGACGACGACGACGGTGAAATAAGGGGAAGAAGCAGCGAAATTCAATCGTTGTTGTTGTTTTTTCTTGCTTATTTTCAGAGGTTGACACAATTTTCAAAAAATATTCCCAATGAGAGAAAATGTTCAATTCAAAATCAAAAATTCCTTTTCAACATTTTGACCTTTTCCACACACATATTTTCAATCTCTCTTTCACATGGCTGTCTGTTCAGATATTGTTGGACTTTTTCGTGTTTTTCTTGTTGTTGTTCTCCATGTTTTTGTTGTTTCATCGCTCATCCATCGAAAATTGGCCAAATTTGTGACATTTCGTGTCCATCTCTCGATCTCCACGCCGGAAGTCACCGTCCGCCATGTTGGCGACCCCTCGTTGAACGATAAAATGTGAAAAATATTTATTTTGATATATTTGGAAATTTATCGGCTATTTTGGTAAATGTTCTCTGAAATGTGAGGGAAAAAGAAAAATAACCAATTTTATGGGTCAAATTCAAAAATCCACAAAGGCAAAAAAAAAAAATAAATACAGAAATATAATCATATTATCAATAATTATTGAAAACTTGAATATTAAATTATTGGGTTCATTTATGAATAAATTTAATAAATAAAATACAACAATGAAAAAAATTGTGTACAAAAATATAGTCAAAATAAAATAAATAATATCAATTTCAAATGTCATAATAAAAAAATAAATAAAAACAAATAAAATTTAAATATTAAATAAAATGTTTACAAAATTATAGCAAAAAAAGTAATAAAACAAAATTTGTAAAAACAATTAATATTTTTATACAAGTTGTGGTCCTTACAGAAAATAAATTAATTGCTTCAACTATGGAAACCAATTACAATCCCTCACTCCTTCGTCCTCCCATGTCCTTATCCAGGATTTCAACCCTCGTCGTCAACGCACGACCGTTTGCCGCAGCGCCAACTGGCGGCAAAAAATCTTCCTTCAATTCGAATCGCGTGCTTTGCGATGTCGCCAAAAAGCGTTTTATGGTAGCCGTGGTGAATTTCACACGAAATCACCCCAGCCGGAGTGAGGAGTGAAATTCGCTGGAGAATATTTTTGATATTCAGTTATTTGAATTATTTAATTTTTTAAATTTGAAAAGAAGGAAGTTTTTTTTTAAATTCATATTTTGAACTTAAATTCATTTTTTATTTTTGAAATATAATTTTTTAGCACCAAGGTGATGCCACCTAATATACAAATATTATTCCTAAACTTTCGATGACAATGAAAAATACCTATTTTTGGAAAAATAACATTGAAAAATATTTTGAAAGACAGAGAAGAAATTTAAAATATTATGTTTAAACAAAAAATGTGAACAAAAAAATAATAAAACAAATAATTTAATTAAATATTTATTTTATTTTATTTTCAACTCCAAATCATCAACATAAATGAGAATAAATCGTAATGAAAATATTTATTTCCTTTTATTCCTTAGTAATAAAAGAAAATCCCTTTATCAACCTCAAGACTTTTTTCTTCTCTCTCTCTCCCTCTTTTCAGTGATCCAACATTTTTCCCAACCAGAAACTTTGTTTGACCTCGTCCCACTGTCAACTCTCGTCCCTCGTCTTTGGGTACAAATTATGAAACATTCACAAAGAGCGCGGTCGTTTGGAAAATGAGCGGTAACCTTGGCACGCAGTGTGGCCAGATTGTAGGCGAAAAACTAACTGCAGCTGGCCACATTCGACAACGGATTGCGGGAGGCCGCCATTTAACGAAATTAAGTCATTTCCTCATCCGCTTTGAATGGAAAAAATTTTTCAATTAAAAAATCTCTTTTTAAACAACAACAACATAGGAAAAAGGAACAAAAACAACAATATAGTAAAAGAACCTACAACAAAAAAAGAAAAAAAAACAACAACATAGTGAAAATAACAACAACACAAGCGCCCAACAAATGAACGACACGCAAGGATTTTCTTTGCAATAAAAAAATTTGTCGCAATTATTGCGAAAATCCTTTTGGAAGGAGGCGGAGAAGAATGGGAAGAGGGGTGAAAGAAAGAGAAAGAGGGGTGGGAGGAAGAGAGATGGATTATGGAATTCATGGGTAGTTGAGGAAGAATCCGAACGGTGAAGGTTGGTGGAAGAAGCTGGCCAGAGGTGAAGGAAGGAGGATCCTACGAGGTGGGATAGAAATAATGATGATGGGCGAGAGTTGAGGATGAAAGGAGAGGGTTGAGGATGGAGAGAGAAGGACAGCGATGTAGGGATAGAATGAGATGAGGTGAATAGGCTTCAGTAGAGGTGGACAAAGGTGGCCTCATGGATAGATTGAGAGCTCCAGAAGAACGCAGGAGGCTTTGAAAGGACACGGGAGTCTTTGGAAGGTGAAAAGTGGGCAGAAAATGGTAAAATAAAGGCGAAAGAAAGAGGTGACAGAAGGCAAGGAGGTAAATGAAGGCAAAAGGAGGTAAATTAAGGTAAAATATGGTAAAAGGAAGGTAAAAGGAAGGTAAAAGAAGGTAAATGGTGGTAAAAGGAGATGGGAGAAGGTGAAAGGAGGTGAATGGTGGTAAAAGGAGATGGGAGAAGGTGAAAGGAGGTGAATGGAGATGTCTTCGTCAGTGGTTGAAAACCCTTTTTACACCTCCTCACAACTCCAAACCTCAACCTCTCACTCCTTCAATTCCTCCATCCTTTATTCATCCCCCACCCTTTTTCCGTTCACTCTCCACCACCTCCTCCCTCTCAATGCAATTTGGCTGCTTGTTAAGGACATTAAGGACATGATGACATGCTTGGCTCTGAGTGGTTGTTGCTGCTCCTTCCACTGTGATTGCATAAGTGAGCACACGCAACATTGTCGACCACGCCGATGACGAGTGGTGAATTCAAATCAAGAACAAAAAACAGCCCAAGGTGAATAGGAGGAGGGCGAAAAAAAAAACCATACACGAATAAAAAAATCACATTGAAAAAAATCATATAGATGTATAGAGAGAGAAATGAAAATGTTTTTTAATTGGAAAAAGTTTGAGACATTTTATGACAACAACTGCAACAACTGCCAACCAACATTCATGCATGCGGACGAGAGGAATGCAACGAGTGTTGCCACCTTGTTTTTTTTTTCTCTATATGAACGAGGAAACTTTTGTCTGATTTTTAATTGAAAAATGGAATGAAACGGGGATTAAATGAAAACTCAAAGGGGAATTCCAAAGATGATGAAAAGGATTGGTAACAAAAACGATAAATAAATAAGATTAAATCCTGAAAAAAAAAAATAAAGAAAACATGTTTAAAAATTATTAAAAATCTTAAATAGAATAAATAAAAAGACCAATCAAAAAATAAAAAAAGTAAGAAATTCATAAAACTGCATTCAAAATTTCCAAAATTCTAAAATCTGAAGTCTAGAAATTGTTCATAAAATAATAAAACAAAATAAATTAATTTAAGGGAAAAAATTTGGAAATAAAACTTATATATAAATATTTTTAAAAAATTTAGATTTATGTATTAAGAATACAAAAAATAAAAAATTATTAAAAACATCGTGAAAATATTATACATACAAAAAATTAAAAATGATTAAAAAAATCGTGAAAAATTAATAAAAATTGTAAAAATTTCTTAAAATTTTGAAATAATACCCAAAATGTAACCATTAAATTCCGCCAGCTTTGGGCTTCGATGTGGCCACACTGCTGTGTGCATCTGTCAAAACGGATTCCCGTCAAAATGCAAAAATCGAGTGATTTTCGCGGGATTTCACTTGAGTTGACGCCAAAGGCTGCTCCCAATGTGGGCGCCCCTGAAACGTAGGACGAAGTGGGATTTTTTGAAAAAAACAAAAAAAAACACCTTATTGTTGTGGCGAGAAAAATGCATTGAGTGGAAGCTAATCGCAAGAATCCCCAGAGACGACGAGTCGGGTTCGGAACGAGTCCATTTGGCTGATTTCCGTCTGCCGCGAGGTCCCCGGGCCACGCCCCGTTTCGCCCCGCAACTCGGCGAACAAAAGGTGCGAAATGGGGAAATTGGTAATTAAGCAAATGGATTGAAAGGAGGAGGGGGAGAAAGCGGAGGGAGTGGGTGGAGGTGTGCAAAAAAATGCACAAACACAATGCGATCATTTGGAGAATCGGAATTGAAACGATTCACTCGAATTCTACTTTTCATAATCCCACAAAGTGCTATTCTGTGGCAACACTGGCTTTCTTTCGACTCACAATCGAGGAGGGGAAATTGAAAAATAGAAAAATCATAGAAGGCGAGAGAAAAGTGAAATATCCGTAAAAAACCATGAAATTCATGTGAATTCTCTTAAAAAGATGGAATGTGAAATTATTCCAAATCATTCCAATTTTCTAATTTTTATAATGTGTGAAAAAAATTATTTTTAAAAAATTAATAAAAAAGATAAATATTTATGCATATTTCAGAAATTGTCGTCAATTAAAAAAAATGAAATAAATAAAAAAATATACAAAAATTAATGAAATTATTCAAATTCGTGCATATCATTATTTTTATATATTTTTTATATATATTATCATTTAGTTGTATAAAAAATTATTTTTGTAAAGTCAACAAATAAATTAAAATATTTTAAACAGTACAAAAATTTGTTATTAAAAAGAAATATGAAAAAAATAAATAAATTTAAAATTTAAAATTGCAAATTCAAAATAATTTATTATAAGAGAGAGAGAGAGAGTATTTTTAAAAATTTCTAAAATTCTAAAAAAAAATGTTCCTTAATCCTAAGACTAAAAATCAACCTCTAAAATATTAATTTTTCCTGAAATTCTCTCTCATACAACTTTCCATCTGGTCACCCCAGGCCACGTGCTCCGGCCGCCATCTTTGCTCCCGCTCAACTACTCATAAGCCCAGTAGATGACTTTTAAAAACCGTTATTAGTGCGGTTGACAGGTTGATGAAGAAGAAGAAGAAGCCGAAGTCGACGAGGAAGAATTATGTGGAAGAAGCAGAATGAGAACCAGAAGAACAGGAATATTCAGAGAAGAGAAGTAGAAGAAGAAGAAGAGGCAAGTGCTCTCTGCTCCTCCCCCTTCCTTTCGTCCGCCCCTCTTCGGCTGTCACTGGAGAAATCGTTGAATTGTTTGGCGCGAGAACATTTTAATTTGAATTTTCAAATTTTACGCTTTTACGTTTTTAATCAAATAATTATGTTCATAAGTCATTATGGTGGTGAGGGGAAGAATGAGATCGAGGGATCGGGGAAGGGATCGAGGTGGACTGAGGAGTATAATGAGGAAGGAACGAGGAAGATGATGAGGTGGTGAAGAAGAATGAGACAAAGGTGGAGTCAGTGATGATGGGTTTCGGTAAAGTAAATGGAATAAAAGCAAATTATATTTTATAATTTAAATAATTATAATATTTATTAAAATTATAATTAATACAAATTTATATTAGTATCAACATCTATTAAAATATATTACTATATTTCTCAAATTGTATTAAATTATATTTTAATATTTGTATATTTATTTATTATATTTATTTTTTATTATTTATTATTATTTAATATGTAAAAAGCATATTTAACTATTTGTCACAATTTTTGGATGTATTCAATTTTTTTCTCTTGCTTATTCCTACACTTTCATCTTTTTTTTTAATTTAAACATTTTTAAATAATATTTTTTCCTCTAATTACATCAAATTGTTTGAGTTTCTTTGTCCCATGGTTACGCCTCCTTTAGCCCCTTCACGCCCCAACCTTTATCTGCTCCACATCTCTCACTCCTTCTTCTCCTCCTCCTCCTCCTCGCACCTTTTCCTTCTTCACTTTCTCGAAATTATGGTCGAAAAGTTGGCTGCTTGATTGACGTTTAGAAGGACGAATGAACGGACGGACGGACGGACAGACAAACGCTTATTAAATCAGGTAAAGCGAGAGTGAGAGCGAGAAGCAAACGCACCGAAGGACAATGTGAAAGAGAGAGAGAGAGAGGGAGAGAGAGTGAGAGAGGGGGGAGAGAAAGAGATGTGGTGAAGGAGAAGTAGAGAGGGGGAAGAATGACGAATGGACGACAGCATGAAACATGTAATTAAGGAATTAACGATTTTCTCTCACTCCTCCTTCGTTTTTGCCATACACTCCTCCTACTAATTCTACTCCTCCTACTAATTGCACTCCTCCTACTAATTCTACTCCTCCTACTAATTGCACTCCTCCTACTATTTCCACACTCATTCGGTTTCCACTACTCCCCTCCCCTCATTCTCTTTCCTCTTCACACCTCATCCCATTCTCCTCCTCCTCCTCATCTTCTCAATGTTCCTCCCACTTGGCCGGTCGCCACTGCTTTTGCTTCTACTTCTACTTCTGATTCTGCTTCTTCATCCTCCCCACCTCCTTCTTCTCCTATTCTTCTTGTTCTTCTTCAAGTGGCTTATAATGACGCGCCCGCGCTCTGTCGACGCGTCGAAGCGACAGCGGCGTCGTTCGTCGCCCGATGGTCGGCAGCTGTGGCGAAGGCGAATTAAATAAATGAATAAATCAAACAACAAGGGTGTCGAGGGAGTGATGGAGATTGGGGTGGGGTGAGGAGATGGTGGGAAGGAGGATGAGGAGGATGATGTGGAGGGGATGAGGTGTAAAGAAGGAGGATGAAGACAAATGAGGGTCGGTTGGAGGACGACGAAGGCGCGCTTCGATGGTTGACGACAAATACGACGACGACAAGTGTTCGCTGAGCATTTAATTATTGGACGAGTGGGCGAGCGATTTGTCTCCAAGTATATGTGGGTATATGTGGGTATATGTGTGTAAATATATATAAATTATATGATTATATACATATATTTGTTTAAGTCCCTCAATGTCTCAGTATGAGTGCCTTCGAGTCCTTATCCTGAAGATACTAAAACAAAAGACAAAAGTTGAGGTGACAAAAGCGAGATCGTTTTTTAATTGAATTGAATTACATTGAATTGAATGGAATAACAGTGAATTGAATTACAGTAAAATAAGTTGGATTGGGGACGGAAAACAAAATGGCCGCAAAGATGGTCTCCGACATCGAGCAATGGCTCCCGAGTTGGTCCTTAATGAGGTCCTGGAAGGGGGGCCAAAGAGGAGAGAAATGAAAAAAATCGGATTAAAGATATTGTCAGGAACAAAATTTTATTCATGAAAATTCTATCAAAATCATATCATAAGGTGATTTGGATTTAGTAACATTTTATTGAATTTCAATATCGGTTTTTTTATTAGGACTATTAGGATTAATGAACTTTTAAACGACTTTTTATATTTTTTCTCCAATATAATATTATATTTAGTACACCAATTAATATACATGTAATTGATAATATTATTTTTTACTTTTTTAACAAATTAATTTACATAAAAACCCAAAGTAGGAAAAATATAATATCTAGTGAAAAACATGTAAAAATAATATTTTATATTTATTTTTTAAAAATTCAAAAATAACTTGAAAGTAATTTCATTGTTAAAAATTAAACTAAAAGTTTATTCATTCATTTTTTCAGAAGACTTCTTTCTTATAAAGATCGATTCTGAGTCTGATCTTGGTATTGTTGTTCTTGTGGTTTTCTATTATTTCCACGTCCTCAGACCCTCAGACCTTTTCTTCGTGAATTCACCTGGAGCTGAGAGAAGAAAGCTTTCAGGATTTTTGCCTCGACTTTGCAAATTGTTGTTGTTATTGATGGTGCACTTCGTCTTTGACTGCTTTGTCTTCCACTTTATCCCCATCCTCGTTTTCTCTATGATGGATGCATTTTTATTGCTTTGTAAAACTCTTGAACGAATTTCTTTGATTTCTTAATACGTTTGTCGGTTGTTTTTCTTGTTAATGTTGTTACTGATGTTTCAGTTGATGTTGTTGTCGTTTTTATTCTTGTTATGCTATGCATATTTTTCATGTTTTAAATAATGTAGCTGTTAATATTGTTGCAATTGTCTTTGTCGCTTGTTCTCTTTGTTGACGTTTTATTGTTGTTCTTGTCTCTTTTGTGTGTACTTGTCGAACCCTCAACTAAATGCATTTCCGCTCTCGAGCCGAAGATTAAAGGGAAAATTGCAAATTCAAGGATTTCTTTGAGCGGATAAATCGAATAAATGTATTAAAATAAAAAAATAAAACGAAAATCAAGACTTTTCTTTCATGCCTTTTAATTTACTTTATATTTTATTATTTATTATTAAATATTTTTTATATATATAACAAAATATATTATGAATATATATTTTTTTATATTTTGTTGAATTCCTAAAATATTTTAAAGATTTATTTTAACCTATTTTTTATTTTTTTTATATTTTTTTATTTTACAATTTTTATGTAATTATTTTTTTTTAAATACATATTTAAACCTTTATTGATATTTAATAAAGGTGTTGACATGAAAACACCTTTATTTCTTGATTTATATTTCAATATGAAATTAAATATTCTTGAAAAAAAAACGCAAATCTCCCCCCACTCACACAAACATACACAGACACCCCCAGCTTCACTTACACTCAACCATAAATAATGATTTAATTACTTTGACCACGGCCAAACCGCAACAATTGCAACAACAGCAAAAACATTGCGAACATTTTCCACTTCCATGGATTTAGTCGGAAAAATGCGAGTGGAAAAAGAGAAAAAAAAACAACATAAGTGTAAAAAAAACATGAGAGAAAATAAACATGAGAGCAAAAAAACATGAAAATTAATATAAAAAAATAATAAATAAACCGTGAATGTTAATTATGAATAATTTACTAATTGGCAAAGCGTTAATTGAATGGAAATAAATTGAAACGTCGATTGGAATTCACAAATTAGTCGGCTGTTATTTCATGCAACTAATTTTTGAAATAATACTGGAAATAATTGAGGGAATAATTTCTCTGACAAAATATTGAATTCAATCTAATGCAATATTTCCCGATTTAATTACGATTGATGGGATATTCAAGCACAATTGAAAGGTGAATTTATTTATTACACATAAAGTTAAATGTGAATAGGAATATCGTTTGATAATCAATATGATAATAATGATGATTGTATGGAAAATAAAAATTAATGTATGAAACGATATTTTTTTTATTTATTTCCAAATTAAAACAAAAATCAATAATGTAGCATAATATTGTTTAATAAAGAAAAATGCAATCGATTTTTTATGAATTTTTTCAATTTTATGGAACGGCGATACCAATAACCAATTACAACAACAATAACATCAGTATTCACAAAAAAAAAACACCAGCAAAAACTTCCATTAAAAACGACATCACGATTCATTTCATTAGTCAATCAATAAAATCAATTAACGAACTTTTGAAAATTGAATCTTTTGTTTCAAAACTGGAGACGAATTTGTATATGTGAATGGCATTGGTGTGAAAGTTTGTGTGAGTGTGTGTGTGTGAGTGTTCGATGTCGATGTGTATGTATCGAAGCCACACCAATAACAGTAACAACAAGAACAACAACAATAACTGCAATAACAACACAAGCGCCACCCTCAA
Source organism: Coelopa frigida (assembly GCA_017309665.1). Lineage (NCBI taxonomy): Eukaryota > Metazoa > Arthropoda > Insecta > Diptera > Coelopidae > Coelopa > Coelopa frigida. Next base: position 27,347,519 of record CM029564.1, read on the forward strand.
GCTAATCGATAAAACCGACTAATTATTGGCCGCGAACACGAAAACGCTTAATTACGAGGTTCGCCGAACGACGACGCCGTCTCCTCTCTCTCTCTCGCTCTGCAGTCGAGGCGAAGACACCCGAGTTCCCTCACCACCCACGCCCCCTCCCCCCTCACTTCACGCCCCCCTCAGCCACCCATGAAACGAGCGCCAATGGGCAACCGACGGAGACAGAGACGATGGCGATGACGACAACGACGGAGAATGAGTTTGAATTTGTTGGCGAGGCAAGAAGAAACGCACTGAAGGATACGACGGCAGCTACTTAGGGCACAGGCGTATCCATCAGATACTCTCTAATTTTCGGACGAGCACAAGTGACGATCATCGACCAAATGCTGATGGAGAAGAAGAAGAAGAAGACGGTGAAGCGGAGGAGAGCTCGACACGCTCTGGCCGACCGATAATTGCGTCAAAACGAGACGACGACGACGACGAACTCGAGGCTCTGCCTGAGATACAACATCCATGAGTTACACAGATACACCAACACACACATGAATTCTCTATACGGATATGAGAGATTATAGGAAAGAGAAGAAATGAGAGAGAGAATGAACAACTGGAAGGAAATGTTATAGATTGGCTTAAGTAAGAAAGAGACAACAATTGTTTGATTTCCAATCGGACGAGAATCCATGAGATACGCTCGCTCGCTCGCTCGTTGTTCGAGATACTTATTGGAAAGTAAGAAAGAAAAGAAAGAGTTTGGAACGAACGAAGGAAGAAGAACAAGCGAGTGAATGAGAGAATGAGCGAGTGTGAATGAGCGTCAACGAGTGAGAGAGGAAAAGAGAGCAGACGTGTGAGTGCGAGTGAAACGACAGCGCTCGCAGTTGTCCTTCACCAACCCACCGTGGCATGGGTGGGAAAAAAAGATGGCGCGCCACGAGTATCCACGAGATACACGAGGCGAGGTGGTGCGTGCTGCGGCCGTCACGTCGACTGCGACGTCGTCAGAGGCGGCGACGTCTGCCACCGTCGTCGGCGGTCGTCGTCGTCGTCAGTTGGACAGCGTGCGACGGCCGCAGCTCGGTTCAGTTCCATTTGGTACTTCGTGCACGGCGAACGCACGGCTTCGATCTGTGGTCTCAGCGGCGGATGACGACGACAGCAACAACAACAACAATATTAACAACAACAAACATTCACACTGTATCAGCAGCAATACGAACAACAACAACTACTCAGTGAGATAGAAGAACGAAAGAAAAAAACATCCGCGCAGTGAAGAACGAATTTTTCTAAAACACAACAATTATTTTGGAAAAAATTGTAAAAATCGGATAATATTGAAAATTATTCAAATCGACAAATATTGTTTAAAAATATCAATAATCGAGAAATAAAATCGCAAATCGACAAAGTGTCGAAAATCGAAAAAAATATCGCAAATCGTGAAATTTTGAAAACCACCAAACATTTTGTCAAAGTCAAAAATATCTAAATTTGACAAAATATCGTAAATTAAAAATATCGAAAATTGGAAAAACATCGGTAATCAAGAAAATATCGGAAAAAAAATATCGCTAATACCAAAATATCGAAATCATCTCCTGTGGAAAATTTTTCAACTTAAAAAAAATAAACTTGATAAAAGAAAACTGACTGCTGTCCGTTGAAGACATTTCGCAGCCACCCACACAAACCCAATCACACCCACACACACACACCTCATCTCATGTGAACTTTGAATCCCGGCCGTGCATCGACCTTTTGTGAACCGCAATCAAGTGCAATAAACCAAGACTAGAATTTGTTTTTTAAGAACCTCATAAACCACAATAGACAACTTCGGAACCTTTGAAACTCATGAAAATATTCCCAGAACCTTGTGAGGAGTTTTTATAAGTCATCATTCATCATTTTGTGATCGAGAAAAGTTATCAGAACCTTGGAAAATATTTTCCTGTGGTGTTTTTTGTGTGTTTTCTGAACTTAAGAAACTCAAAGTGAGGTGGTGAAATATTCGCCGATTGAAATTGAGAGGAAAATTTTGAAGGAAAGCCGGAAAAAGGGTTTATTATTCGCTAAAGACCCTCTGTTAATCACTCAAGAACCTCTGTGACTCATTTAAAACCTTCTGTGATTCGTTCAAGACCTTCTGAAATTCGTTAAAACCCTTTGTGATTAGTTGAAGACCATTTGTGATCAGTTCAAGACCTTTTGTGATTACTTAAAGACCCTCTGAGTGAGCCCGCCATGTGCCCCACAGCTCTCTGAGCAGACCCTCCGACCCCCCAAAGCAATCGATCGACACGACTCGAGCTCCCGCAAACGTTTCGCCGACGGCAAAATGCAGGCGACCAAATTGCGAACCCCGTTCGCCATCCAAGAGATCCTCGGCCTGGGCGTCGGGTCGGCGGCTGCGGCGGCCGCGAGTTACCAACAGGCGGCGCAGTTGACGCAGCAGCACCAGCAGCAGCAGCAACAGCAGCAGCAACAACTGCAACAGCAACTGCAACAACAGCAGCAACAATTGCAACAGCAACAGCAGCAGCAGCAACAACTCCTCCAGCAGCAGCAGCAGAGCGGACGAAATGCGACCGCTTCGCCGCCCACTGCGGCCACGCCCAGCGATTGCAAAAATCCCCCCATGTCGCCGGCCTCGTCGCACGGCGGAGGCGGCGGCGGAGGGGGCGGGGCCGGGCAGCGGGAGTCGCGCTCGTTGTCGCCCGACGTCACCCGACTGTCGGCAGCCGCCGCCGCTGCTGCCGCGGCCGCTCACTGCCAGCTGCCCGTGTTCAACCCGGCCAACTTCTACGCGGCCGCCGGTTACGCGGAGCACGCGGCCGGGCAGCTGAACGCGGCCGCCCACCACCATCACATGACGACGCTGGCGGCGGCCGCGTATCTGCGCGGCTTCCTGCCGCCGGGCTTCAGCACGCCGCACGAGTTCCGCGGCCACTTCCAGCAGCACTTCGGCTCCCAGTTCGCAGGTGAGTGAAGATCCGTGTGTAAAAGTCTGTCCCAAAGGATCCTTCGCGGTCTCCCCTGAAGCGCCCCCACAGGAACCCCTTTCAATAGGTCTCTGACCATGTTCAAGTTGGTCTAGTTCGAGTCTTTAACAAGTTTTTCCATCGTGTGTAAATTTGGTTTTATATTTTAGTAAGACGTCTTGAAAATTTTAGTTGGACTTATTTTGGTTTTGAAAGCATTTTTTTTTTAATTTCTGTAATAATTCAGGAAAACCCCGTTCGAGTACGATTTTAGTTATCGAACTTCGGTAGCGAGTTTCGATCTCAAAACAATTAAAAACATTTAAAAAATGTGCTGTTAAAAATTTATAAATTCTATAAAAAAAAATTTCTGTAAAAATAAACAATAATTCTATTTCATGAACTTTTGAAGCATTTTCTTCCAGAATAAAATTTTAACATTTTTTTTCACTTCGTTTTGATTTTTGTTTTTTATTAAGTTGCAAATAATTGGTTATTAAATACCATATTATTTTTTAAATAATCAACTAAAATATTGAATTTAATACTCCATTAAATTGTTGTATTTAATTCTAAATAATCATTTATAAAATAGAAATCTTCTTAATAATATCAAAGTTTCCAAAAGTAAATTCATTTTAATTTCTCTAATACGTGATTTAATTTATTCATTGAATTGAAAATATTTCTTACTAAATATCAAATTATAATAATCCGACTATATCGATATATGAAAAGATGTGTATTATTGGAAAACCGTCTTCCAAAATGAATTTCCCTTCCTCCTTAAGAACTTCCCAATTAGTCTCTGGCAGCACATTTCAATGCCCTTCGATGAGCACAAAACGTCGTCGTTTCGCACCTTTTCGTGGGGTTCATGGGGGGTTTTTCACGGGATTCACAGGTGTCGATCGCGAGAAACGGTTGAACGCCCTCGAATTGAAGCGAATGTAGACAAAAATAACTTCTGATATTTATTAGTTATTATATTTTAGGAGGAAAATTTTCTCAATATCAAACAAACATTTTTTTTTATATCCAAGATATTTCTCTTTTTGAAATATTACCTATTCTATTAAAATTGTTTTCATAATAAATAATAAATCATTTTATTTAAAAATATTACAAAAATTTATAAAAAAATGTTTTAAAATCGAAATGAGAAATTTTTCGAAATTGATCATTAATTTGAAAAAATAATAGGCGAAAGAATTTTGAAAATTTTGTTAAAAAAATTGTATATAGAAATTTCATAAAATTTAACATTTAAAAAAATAATATATAATATAATTTAACATTTATAAAAATATTTTCTCATTAAAAACCATTTTTTAAATTCCCCTTCTCCTCTTCTATATAAACTGCTGAACTCCCTTCGCTCCCCTCACTCAACTGAAAGTACTTTTTCACCCAATAAAACCAAAAAAGGAGCAAAGGGCAGCAGAGTGAAAGCAGCTGCGGTCTCTTTCCGTACTTTTCACTCTCCGACGAACGAACTCGGTTCACGTGGCGATGCATTTTATGAAATTCTCTCGCCGGTGCACTTCATCATCCGGGATCCCACCCGCTCCCTAAATTGTCTCATCTGTCTCTTCCTCTCCCTCGGTGCCGCCCCAACCTCCGATCGCCGACCACCCAAGACACCGACTCTGGCTGACTGGAAAAGGTGGCAACTTGACAGCTGCCGGTGCTGCTCCTCCGCTCGAGCGGATGCCTCACGTTCCGCGAAATCATTTCGTTTCAACCCCCTCGACTCCTCTCCTTCGGCTTCTCTCACTCTGCTCCTCTCCCTCGTGTCCCACGCACGCCTCTGAACGACTCCTCCTCGTTCTCTTCAACCCTCTCATCACTCCTCATCATCATCTCCCTCCAGCACCTCCCTTCACCTTCTCTTTTCAACTCTTCTTCCCGTCACTCGTCTCCTGTTCTCCTCTTCGTCCCTCTCGTATTTTGCTCCTCTTCTCTTCGCCTTCCACTCGTATTTTCCCTTTCCCTTCTTTCTTCCCCATCTTCCCCTCTTTTTTCCATCTTCTTCCTAGGCTAATGAAAAAATGTCCTACACCACTGCACAGTGGGACATAATGAGTCGTGTTGTTTGAGCAGGAAGCGAGGGAGGAAAAGCTTGTGGTGATTTATTGTTGTTGTTGAATAAGGTGTTGTTATTGTCTCATTTTTGTAGTTATCTAATTTTTGTTGTTGTCTCATTTTTTTTGTTGCCTAATTTTTTTTGTCTAATTTTTTGTTCTCAAATTTTGCGTTATTGTCTAATATTTTGTTGTTGTCTAATATTTTGTTGTTGTTGTTAATTGTTGTTGTTGTTCTCTTTGTAGTTGTTGTATTTGTTGTTGTCCTTTGAAGGTGTTAAAGAAGCCACTTTTGAAACTCTTCTCACAGATCTTCTTCAAAAAAATCTTCCCCCCCCCACATTGTTGTTGCTCATGTTATTTTCGTGTTGTTGGTTTTTGTTATTTTTGTTGTGGTTTTTGTTCCTGCTCTTGTTGTTGTTGCTTTCATTGTTGTTGTTTTTCCTTGATATTGTTTTTATCTAAATACACATACACACATATGTAAATCTAAACTTTTCACCTCCGCTCCAAGAACATCCCTCTCACTCTTTCACTCACTCACTCTATCTCTTCCCAGTTCGTCCTGAGAAGGACGTCGTGGGTTAAAAAAAGGATGAAAGAAAGAGAGAAAACCTCTAGACAGAGATTAAAACACCTTGGTTTTCATTGTTGTTTCGTTTGGTTTGGTTTGTTTCTGAGGCTTCACCTGACATGGTTTTTATTAACTCTAGCGAAAAGTGAGGGAAGATAAAGAATGACAGACTGTTGAAGAGTGAGAGAGCGAGTGTGGTTAAGGAACGTGGTAAATTAGAATAAAAGAGTGAGAGAATCGCATTGAGATGCACTCGAGTGGAGACGACGGATGACAAGAAAGAAAGTTAATTAGCCAACAGGGAGACAGAGAAAAAGAGATTGGGGGAGAGAGAGGGTCTAAGGATGAGAGAATAGAGATGCTAAAAATTGTTTCAAAGGATTTTCATGTAGTTGGAGGTTTGAAATTATGAATGTTTAAAATTTTCAATAGAAAGTCTACAAAATTCTTCTATGGAATTTAAGGAAGCTCAAATTGGAAAAACTTCTAAGGCAGCTTCTCAACTCAATTTAGACCAACCAATGATAATCTTAAGATTCGACACTCTTCACAACCCTTAGAAATACTCCCCACAATCTCCTCCACACCTCAATCGATCAATCGCCACTCTCAAACAATCTCCTATCATCTCAAAAAGCTACCTAAAAATATGTTCAAATGAAACCACTTCAAGCAACACGAAGCCACGCCCCTTGAAAACCCCACGCCTCCATACACCGCCTCTTTAAGCCCCTCACTTCTCCCCTACGTCCCTTCCAAGTGTTGCCAACTGTCGCCTCATCACACACATAGCATGACAGTGGGCCATAAACGATTTTTAATGATGTTGATTTTTGACACCGATCGAGGACACGATAAGGATTCGATTGGTCAACAAAAGTGTGAGTATTGGGTACAACAACAACAACAAATAGCCACTGAGAGAACAACAACATGGAGAAAAACAACAAATTCAATAACAACAAAATTGAATAACAACAAATTGAACAACAACAAGTACAACAACCATAACAACAATGAGAAGACGAAGGACTTGAACAACCAGACCGAAAAAACACTCGAAGATGCTTGAACAAGCCAACCGTAGGTTTTTCACTGGAATTACGCAAAGGACCCGAACAGGACATATGCCAGGACATCTTCACAATAACAACTACAAGTACAACAACAATACACACACACTCACACTTGCGGACGCACTTGAGCCAACCAACCGAGGCTGAGGCGAAAAATATCCTACAACAATATTGACTTTTTCCCTCTGGCTTGAAGTCTTTTCGTCCTCTGGCCCGAAGTCATTCGTCCTGTGGATCCGGCTGTTGCAACCGCAACCGCAACAACAACAATGATCCACAACAACATCAAACTACAACAAGGATAAGAAAAACACAAAGTGTTAGGAAAAAACTGTTAAAACTATTGTTTGGGCAGAAGGCTTTTTGGTTGTCAGCGAGCTTGTTAACACATTGTTGTTGTTATAGTTGTTGTTGTTGTTGTAAGCACCCTCTCAATGGCCACTTCGACCAGGTCATGTCACGGTAGCCGCTTCCACCAGAGGTTCTTCCTCCACTTCACCAAAGAAGCTGCTCCTTCTTGTGAAGAATCGAATCGAGTGATTTTTCTTTTCCTTCCATCTTTCTCACTCTGTTTTACCTGCTCCGCTCACGCCAGCTGATCCCGAGCGAGGGTCAGAGTTGTCAGAGGTGAAGGTGAAGAGGATCAGAAGGATCGGTGGGATGGAGAGGATATCGTCGTCGTCATCATCCTGAGGATATTAAGTATTTACCTCTTGTGTCAACACAGAACGCCTTCTTCACGCACCTTTTCGGTGGCAATTGTCGTTGTCGATTCCTCCTGCTCCTCCTCCTCTTCCTTTTCTCACTCCTCCTTGTTCCCGAGAACATCCTGTAACCGCACACCGTCCTCTTCTTCACCCCACTCCATTCGGTATCCTTGGACACATGTCCGTGTCCTGCCTTCCGATCCCAATTTTATCGGTCTTGTCGATGGCTTTGTGGTTAATGGGATCGCAATTACGATCGATCCCTAGGGATGGAGGGAGGTAAAGAGAGCGGGAGGGAGGTAAAAAGAGTGAGAGAGAGGCGACGTGAGAATGGCCAGAAGGCGACAAATAGGGGCGAGGCTTTAGGGTGAGAAATTTGAAGATTGTGAAAGGAAAAGTAGAATTTTCAAATAAGTCAAATTGAAAAAATGGGAATTTAATATTTTAAATAAACAATTAGGAACAAAATAAAAATTGGAATTAAAAAATTTGGTTTTAAAAATATCGAAAGACAAATTTGGAATTAAAAAAATTTGATTGGAAAAAATTGGAATTGAAAAATTTAGAATTAAACAATTTGGAATTGAAAAAATGGAATATAAAAATTTGAAAAAAATTCTCGTTTGAAAATTCGTTAAATTTGGAAAACCAAAATTTATAATAAAAATGTTTAAAACTGAAAATTTAAATAAGGTTTGGAAAAAATTTGATTTGAAAAATGTTGATTCTAAAAATTTTGAATTGAAAAACTTTGATTCAAAAAGTTTAGTATTGAAAAATATTGATAAAAAAAAATGTACTGACAAAATTTTCGATTTGTTTCTTTTTTGGAAATTTGTTAAATATGGAAACAAAAATTTAGAATTGAAAATTTGAGAACAGAAAAGAATTTATAAAATAATGGAAAAAACTAATACAAAATCCCACAAAAATCCATTCGAAATAAAAATAAATGCTATGACAGAAAAATTATTTAAAAAACTAGAAAAAATAGAAAATAAATAAAAATATCATAAAAAAATAATTTAAAAATAATAAAAATTTAGCGAGAGAAAGGACAGGGAGAAGAAGAACAAGAATCCCACGAAAGCCACCTCAGCCCACGAAGGCTTCCAGGAAATCCTCCTCAATGGCCGAGGATGAGTTTAATAAAAACCCATTTTCCCACTCGAAAGACAAACAAACAAACTGAGTTGAGGCCGAGGTTTGAGGCCGAAGATCGACGACGTTCTGGCTGATCATGCAGCTCGTCTTCTTCTTCTCATTCTTGCTGTTGTTGTTCCTCTACTACTTATACTTGTTGTTGTTGTTGTTGTTGTGGTTGTTGTTGTTGTAGCTATATCCAAGTGTTTGTTCGACACTTGTTCCCAACTCTGATCCTTCAGCATTTCCAGCTAAACCTCTAGAACTCCTCTAGAGCGTGTTTATTTTTGATTTTCCATCGTTGATTTCTAATTAAAACCACAAGGAGGAGGTGGAGGAGGAGGAAAGGGGAACAAGAACAAGCAGGAGAGTGAGATGGAGAAGGAGAATGTGAAGAAGAAAGAAAATATGAAGAAACTAGAAGAAGGAGAACAAAAAATTAAGATCAACCTCAACTTCAATCCGATTGTTCGCGCCAATTAAATTGTTTTGAAAGGAAAAATTTCCGAAAAAAAAATTATATGAAAACTCATTGATTTTTATCGATCCTCGACTGTTCTTTTTTTCCGTGGTGGTTTTCCTCTCCCTTCCCCTTAATTGCCCTCCTAATCAGATCAGGCTCGAGTCCTTGTCCTCATTCTTCGTCCCTCGTGCTCGATTTTCGTCCCTCGGATCCTCGGCTTGTGAGATTTTCGCAAATTGTATCGAATTTCCGCTCGTGTTTCGGCCTCAAAATTGGGCTGCAAATGTCGCCGAAACGTGTCCTTTGTCTTCGTCTCTCTCTTTTCGAGGTCCTCGTTTCCTTTTCCTTGATCCTCATATCACTCCTTTTTGTCTTCTTCACCCTCCGTCCCTTCGTCTTCATCCTTTGTGCGGCGACGAAAACTCTGAAAAAATTCCTCGACAATGGGTGAAAATTAATGATAATTGCTTAAAATTGATGAACAATTTTTGTTCATTGATTTTATGAGAAGTTATGACAAAGGGAAGTTAAGTTCATGAACGACAATCTAAAAAACTATGAAGACAATGAAAATTATAAAAATGTATAAAAATTTTATAACATTTACGAAAATATAAAAATTAGAAATATTATAAAAAATTATGAAACTTTCATGAAATTGATACAAATATGCAAATATAGAAAATTTATAAAAATTCTGAAATATTATAAAAATTTATGAAAATTCCTAGAATCGAAGAAAAGATACGTTTTTCTTCTCTTTCTCTTCTTTCTTGAGTCCTTTCAATCAATTTATCACTACCTTACATGACTTTCTTAACTCGTCCTCACCTCCTTGTCTCCTCTTCATGACTTCTTTCTCACGTTTTGATCCCTTCCAAATTCGTCTCATGGTTTCTTGTCATCTCCATCTCTTCTGCATCTCAATGACGATGTCGATGGTGATAACACTAAAAGGCCCGACACCTTAAAGGGGCGATAAAATGAAAAGACCTTCGAAATGTCGGAGCCTGATCGCACTTTGGGAACCCCCCAACCTTCATCTGTCTCCTTGGGAACCTCTGACTCAATCATTACCACCTTCCATCAGCCTTCTCTATAACCTTCTATTCTACCTTCTCATCCTTCTTTTCAACCTCCTTTCCTCTCTCTCCATCCCTCATTCTTTCGTTGTTTTGTCCCTCCATCCTCGAGGAAGCTGCTTATTTGGCATTCATTGCCTCGTAGTCGTCGTCGTCGTTGTCATCAGGTGATTGAGTCCAAGGTCCAAGTGCTGCCCCTTTTCGCAGCTTAATTTACGAAATTACTTCCCTTTTTCCTACAGCCGAACCTTTAGCATCCCTCACCAACCCATCGATATCCCTCCTTTTCTCTCCTTTTCTCTCCTTTTCACTCCCTTTCACTCCTCTCTCTCTCCTTTTTCCCTCATTTGCCCCCGTCTTCCATCGTTTTCCTTCATTTTCTTCGCCTTCAACTTTGCGAACCCGAACGTGGCCGACCGAACGAACGGCCCAATGGAAACGAAGCCTCCTCCGACCTCCTCCGCCGACCCCCGAAAACAATTTGCAGCTTCTCCCCACTCCTCTTTTCTCCGGTGAAAGGGTTGCCACCCCTAGCAGAAAACAGTATCCATAAAAACAAAGAAAATGGGGGAAACGAAATTGTTCTTGATTCCTTTGACTGGGGGTTGGTCCAGTGTTGCCAACCAGCTCCAAAATGAGTCGAAAGAGGGGGGAGGAGGGAGGGGGTGGCAACACCTACTTTTTACGCCTCTGCCACGCCTTAAGTTTACGACGGCCTTTAAATAGGCTGCAAATTTTAGCCAAAGGCCTCTGGGGAGTGGAGAAGATGGGGACAAGGTGTTCAAATTGTTGTTGTTTTTGTTGTTGTTAAGGGCAAGTCGAAAGTTTCAAATATTTATTAAACCTTCAGGACGTGCGAATGTTCATGTGAGAATGTGTTTGTGAACACATGAAGGATATTTAAGGATGCGAGGACATTTAAGCGTAGCGAATTCTTGTCAACAGGGAAATTAACAAAATGCAGAGGGTGTTTTTTTCGAATGAAGCGCAATTTTTGTTGTTGTTGTTGTTGTTATAGTACTTGTTGTTCTTGTCATCCACTGTCATCCAAAGGGATCGAGGGAAGTTTTGTAACGAATTTACACGGTTAATATTCAATTTTCTCTCGAATTTACTTGGGGAAATTTATTGCGTGGAATGAGCTCCGTTTTTCTCCCCCTCTCTTTCACACAAATACACACTCCACACGTCTCTCTCCCCCTCTCTTTCCCCTTTCACCCGATATTCATATGAGAGAAAAGGGGACATTTTTGTAATTTTTAAGCGAAATTGCAAATTAAGGACGAAGGACATGGCATGCGTAATTCAATTAACGCACGAATGAGGAGGAAGAGACAGGGACAATGAGAAAGAGAAAGGGAGAATGAAAAAAAGGACGGGAGAGAATGAGAGAGAAATATACAGAGTGTGAATAAGATCTACTCAAGATATATACTATTTATAAAACCTCTCATAAAGTTAGAAAAATAATTGAATCCCATCGAGAAACTTCTCAAAATTTCCTCAACTAATCAAAGGCAAAAAAAAAGTATATTGAGAGGAAAAAATATGTGAAGAGAGCTCTTATTCTTCTTCCTCTTATTTTTCTTCCTCTTCTTCTACAAAGGAAAATTTCCCCGATACTGACGCAATATCAAAAACCCTCCCCCCGACCCCCTGGAAACCAAAAGTTATCCGAATGCCCAATTATTTTATTACAAATACTCAAAAGCATGAAGAAGACGAAGCCTCACAAATCGTTAACAAACTCCCCAGAGAGAAGGAGGGGGAAGAGAGAGGGAGTAAGAGTGAGGAAGAGGGGAAGGAGATGGAGTTGGTTATAGAAAGAAATCCATCAAACAGAAGCCAACTTCGTGGCAGACGAATGGAAACACAATACAATGCGAACAATCGTTAAAACGAGAATCAGCTTCGAGAATAGAACGAGGGAAATAAGTAAATAAGCGAGAGAGAAAACATCTCCTCCCCTCCCTCTCTCTTTTCTCCATGGAACACACACAATGGATCCGCAAACCTGACGCCAACCGCCCCCCCCCCCCACTTCCACGCCCACGCCCACACTCGAGGCAGCGATGCTAGTTAGCAATCAACGCAAATTGGCAACAAATACGGCCAACAAACAGAGCGGATGCGACCGGGGAGCAAGCGAGACAGAGAGATGCCGTCTCGAAGAGGGAGCGAGAGACAGATATTGAATATCGGAAACAAAGAAAGAGAAAGCAGAAGCAATAATGCGGCGTTGCCAATCGTTACTTTTTGTGCTTACTTTGCATAGAAATCGATGGAAAATTCTTAAATCAATTTAAGAGAAAAATTTCCCTCAAGTTTAACTGTAAAAACTGTACGTTTTAACATGGGAAATTTTGGTTTTCACACTAATTTCATTGAAATATCGATGTTTTTCGTTTATTAAATCTATTAGAGGTCTTAGGAAAAATTTCCTAAAATTTCTCAAAAAATTCCCTCAAAATTTCCCTCAATATATTTCACAATTTTCTTCATTTTAGCTCAATTTAGTCAAATTCTCAATAAAAATGTATTTTCTACAAAGTTGAAAAAAATTTCCTTCACTGGTAAAATAGGGGAAATTTAATTTGTAGCTTTAAAATTGCCCCAGGACTATTTGCAAATCGCCCCCCCCCTCCCCCACAGTCCAACCCAGTCCACTTGTCGCTAAACGCGCCCTTTTCTTTGCTCAAAGTGCGAGCTTAATGTAAACAACTTGAGCGCCATCTTGTGCGCCATCTTTGAATTTCTTTGCACTCGTTCCATCTCTCTCGCACTCACTCGTTGTTGTCTTCTCGATATAGACACACACACACACATACACACAGAGACGCCTTGTTTTTCCCCCCCGACTCCTTTGGCTTCTTAGGTTTCTTCGATGCCATCGTCTTCTCTTTCATCGTCTCCGCCTTCGTCGTCTTTGCCTTCGTCATCTTCGTTCATCGCCTTGTCGTCTTCGCCTCCACCGTCGTCGTCTTGGTTTCCGTTTCCTTTTCCTTTTTCGCCTCGTTGTTGCCTCTTCTCTATTACAAATAATTGCGTCGGCAGCTTCCGCAAATAAACCGTCTTTTCTTCCAACCCTCGACTTCCAGCCACCTGCCTCCTGGGCCCCGCCTTCATCTCATCTCCGTCTCCTCCGCCTTGCCGTCTCCTTCTCTTTCCTTCTTAACGTCTTCTTATCGTCCCCTCTCCCTTCCCAAAGTCTTCTTCTCTTCGTTCGACTGACGCCGTCTCCGGGCGCTCGAGTATTATTAACGTAAATGCAAAATTGCCAATTTTGCGTGTATTTCCTGTAAACAGAAATTTCCCCGTTTCCGTTTTGCACGCTTCTCTTCTTCGTTTTTTTTTTGTTCACATCTCCCTTTCTCTCTCTTTATCCTCTCTCCTTCGTCTAGCAGTTGTCATCGTCGTCGTCGTCATCTTCGTCTACTCGTTATGCGTTGCCAACGATCTTTTGGAGTGAGGTCGATGCGGGGTTTCGGCCGTCGCCGCCAACGTGGCTGAAATGTCCTTCTCTCTCTCTCTCACTCTTAATTCCTCAATCTCTTCCTTCTTATCCCTTCTCCACTCTCTTTCTTCTTCAATATCATCCTCCTCTCTCTCTTCCTCCACCCTCTCTTTCTCTCTCCCTCTCTTTCTCTCTTTCTCTCTCCTCTCGCCCCCCCATCGATATTTTAAGCGGCATTTATTAAAATGTCTGGCATTTAAAATTTCGTTATTGGCAATTTTCCATTCTAATGAATGTCGACGACGCCGTCGCTCGACCCTCGACCATCAACCCCCAATCACCCCACAATCGCCCTGTCTCTCTCTCTCCCCTCTCACTCCTCATCATCCCCTCTCACTCCCCATCTCGCTTTCGAGGACTCTTGTGGTTCTGCATTTATCTCTTCGCATTCAATTAGGGAATTTTCGAGCCTGGAGCTCGGCTCCCTCGGTGATCAAAGAGGGGGGCGGGAAGTTTTTGGGGAGGGTGATTTTCGTAATTTGGCCTCGTGATTGGACGCAGTCAGAGAGAGAGTGAGTGAGAGAGAGAGAGGGAACTTTATTTTCGGCCACACTTCATTGAGAGAGAAGAATCGATTTCTCTTGAATATATTTTTTATTTTGTATTTTAAAATAAGTTCCTTTGTTCTAGAATATTTCCAAAGTTTTTAGGTCTACATTTAATTTCCTTCCACCTTTTAATTTGCCATCTTTATAAAATTTCCCTTCACCTTTTAATTTTCCTCCATATTTTAATATCCCTGTTCCTTAAAATGTCCATCCTTCTATCTCTTTTTTTTTCTCAACAGCTTCCCTCTCATTAATTGATTTCACTCGAGTTCCTCCACTTCGTCCTTCACCCTTCTTCGTCCTTCGTCCACCACCCTTCAACGGATCTTCCTTTGACCCTCCATAGGACCCATCCGCATGCCCCGCCCCCCGTTTTCGCTCGAATGGAATTTCCCTTTCGGCTACTTTTCGAACACACTCACGTCAATTAACAATTAGTAGCCAACGTAACAACAACAACAAAGACAATAACAACAACAACTTTGTCTATGATGATGATGACCAGGCGTCCTTCTGTCTGTCCTTCAGTCTGGGGAGTATGTCCATCCATCCGTAGGTCCATCCATTGCTCCCTCTGTCCATTCATCGGTCCCTCTGTCCATCAATTTCATCGCTAGCCGATGAAATGTTGCCCCTGGTATCGTATGTCGGAGCAGTGTTGCCATTGGACTTCATTTATTTGCAATGTTGGGAAATTTTCTATACGAATCTTTGATCGTATTGTTGTTGTTTCAATAGTTGTTGTTGTTTCAATAGTTGTTGTTGTTTTAATAGTTTTTGTTGTTCTAATTGGGAGTATGAGGTTGTGATAGTTGTTGTAATCTGATACTTTCGATTGTCCTTTGTGCGATCAATTAATACCTTAGTGAGCTGGTCCATCTTCCCTCATTTTCTATGACTATCTCCTTCTTTCTCGTTTTCACCTCTATCTCTCTCTCCCCTCCCTCTCTTTCGCTCTCTCAACCCTCCCCCTCTCTCTCACATCTCTTCCTCCTTGTCGCTTTTGTTCCATCTAGAATTTCTCTCGATGTGATTTTCTTTTATTGCTTAATTGTTCAATTAAATCATTTGCTTTCTCTTCCATTCACCGTATTTATTACCAATTCCGTTTTCTCTCGTTTGTTCCCTCATCATCTGTGCTGATCGATTCCTTTGTTCGATTTTCGTTGACAAAACGAGAGAAATCGAAGGACGAATGGAAGAAAGGAAGGAAGGGAAATTTAATATTTTCACAACACTTGAGTTTGGAGGATGAGAGAAAGTGAAGTTTGTTTGAGAAGAAAGGAAGAGTGAGGGGGAAAGAGGAAAGGGGGAATTTTCCAGGATGCGACTGTAATTGATAGGACCAGGCAAATAATTAATAAATTCTTTTCATTCGAACTAGAGAACAAAGAAAATTTTGTCGAAATATCAGTAGGAAAAATAATTTCCGAATTGAATAAAAAATTTCCCAGGAAAATAATTAAATTCCAAATTGAATGAAAAATTTCCCAAAATTTCCTAAAATTCAAAGGAATAGGAATTCAGGAAATTACAAATATAATCCATGTAAACTAAGGATAAAATCCATTATGAATATGGGATCAGCTGACTTTTTCCTTACCTTTAACCTATTTCTCTCACCTTCTTCTCACTCCTCTTCCTTTCGCTTCTCTTCTTCTCACTCCTGTTTTTCTGACTCCTCTTCTTCTCACCCGACCTCACCTCAAATCAATTCGATCGATCGACCGTTGGACGTTTCTATCGATTTCCAACGAATGCGATTGTGATCGCGATAATCGTCTTAATTAACCCTTAACTCCGGCACCCTCTCCCTTTGGCTTAACCCTTGCTGGACCGTGTGTTCGTGTCTCCGATTTTCGCGAATTCGAATTCGACGCGCCCGACCAGAGGACAACACTTAACGAGACCCTAATTGCCAGACAATGGAAACATTTGTCAACATTTCCACTCCTTCCTCTCACTCCGACCACTCGAGAGATTTCATTCAATTTCATTCGATCGTCCGTCTGTCCCTTTATCCATCCATCTGGCAACACTTTCCTCGCCTTTCAACGGGACGAGAGCGAGTGGAAATCCTTCCGAGAAAATCCAAAGACGGCAACAATGGGAATCGAAAGGAGAATGAGAAGGAGAATGTGAAGTGAAGTGGAGGAAAGGAAAGAGAAGAAGTTGGGATGGAGAAGAAGTGAGATGGAGAAGAAGAGATGAAAGGAGAGAAGGAGGAGGAGGTGACAAGGGGGAAGAAAGTGGAAAATGTGACACGCAACCCGTTCAAAGGACACGTCGCTCGCTCGCTTCGTTCGCTTCCTGCGGCATTTGAATAATCTTCGAATGTCAATCGAGCGAAATTTTATCGTTTTCTTTGTTCGCCAAACCGGATTTGAGGACATTGCTACAAGAACAACAACGAAAACATATGTCTGTGGAAACGTGCCAAGGAACCAAACCGAACAACAACAACAACAAAAATAGTCAAACCTACAACAATAACAATAGTAAAACCAACAACTATAACAATGGTGTTGAACACCTCAGAATCGTGTAAACGAACACCGCAAATTTTCTGCTCTCGCTAATACTGGGTGCGACTGCTGTGACAGACAGGCTGCTTCCTCTTTCTATCCGTCTGTCTGTCTGTCCGTCCTTCTGTCTGTCCTTCTGTCAAGCCTTCTGTCTGTCCGTCCGTCTCTTTGGTCTTCCCTCGGTCCCCGTTCTTCGGGTCCTTTTTTTTCTCTCGCTCAATCGGAAAGGACTTTTTTGTGGGCGTTTTGTGTTGGGTATATTTTTACTCAATGTAGTGATGGTTGTTGTAATGACTATTGTTGTTATGATTGATGTTGTTGTACTGACTATTGTTGATGTTGTTGTAATGACTATATTTATTAGGAATAATGTAGTTGTTGTAATGATTGTTATTGTAATACCTTTTGTCATACCAATAATTTCCCTCACGGGATGTGTTTAATAAGCATTTCGCTAATCGAGCGAAAGTTTATTCAATATTCAGTTGTGCGAGCGAAAAAAAAGGGTTCGCGGGAAGTCAAGAGGGATCTCAGGGGTGGAGATGGAAAGGGTTAAGAGGAGAGGGAAAATTAGGGGGGAGACAAGGGTTAAGGAGACAGGAAAGGATTGAGGAGAGGGAAAGGGTTAAAGGGAGCTCGGGTCCCTGGTCTCTGATGATGGATGAAAGAGATTTTCCCTTGAGTTTTTTCCAGTTGAGGGAAATCGCAATGGAAGAAACACGGTTTTATTTTCCGCAGATTTGATTTTTTCTTTCATTTTCCATTTTCCTACTCTACTCACATTTTTTCCTCCACTTGTCAAAGGATTTTTCATATTTTGTCACATCTTTATTTACATTTCGAAAAATGTTGTTATTAATGCTATAAATTCATTAAAATTAAATTTTTTAAAAACAAATTTCTTGCAAAATTTTGTGAAAATATAATTTTTTACAAACAATTTGGAAAATATGTACCTATTTTTTAAAATTTAGTAAAAATATGAACAAATAATTATAGAATAAATTTGGGAAAATATTTGGAAAAAAGTACACATTTTTTGAAAAATGTTAAAAAATTAAAATTTTTTGAAAATCAAATTTTTTACAAAATTTTTTGGAAATAAATTATTTAGAAATATATTTGAAAATTAAAATAAAATATTAGATTCCTCTTTCTCAATTTTTTTATCACTTTTCTAATACCAACTCTTTTATCGGATTTCCTCTAATCGTCTTCTATTAAAGAATTTTTTTCTTCAAATTCCAATCTTGGGGTTGTCTCAATTTTTACTACCCAAATCTATCTCTTTGAATTTATCTCTCTCCTTATTTCTCTTGCTTCATTTTTTTCTATTTCTCGTTTGATTTCTATTTCTATTCGATTTCTATTTCTTTAAAGAGGTTTTTACAAATATATTTTTCTCTCTTCCTCTTTTCCTATTTCTCTCTCTTTTCCTCTCTTTTACTCTCTCTTGCACTTCCCCATAATCCACTGCTTTTTACGTCCTTCGCGAAATTGATTCTCACATCATGAAATTTTAACTAATTCCATTTCTCTCTCTCTCTCTCCCTTTCTCTTCCTCAGAGCATGCAGCACGTGGTGCCCAGGACTATGCCAACAACAACAATAACAACAACAATAGCAACAACAACAACAATCAGACGTCCAACGACGACCAGTCGCCAACGAAGGCGTCAAACGCCAGCGCCAACAGCAGCGTCAGCAGCAGCAGCGGCGTCGGCGCTCACCTGACGTCGCCCACATCGGGCAGCAACAACAGCAGCAGCAACAACAACAACAATAATGGGAATAGTGGCAACAACAACAACACCAACAACTCCGGTGTATCCCCCTCACAACGCGCTGGGCTCTCACCGGCCGAACACGCTGCGGCAGCCCTGGCGCATCACGCGGCCGCCGCTGCAGCCGCCCACCACGTGGCCCACGCCCACTCGCTGCCACACGCCCACTCGCTCGCCTCCCACGTCCAGCATCCGCATCTCCACCCGCATCCACATGGCCACGCCCACGGCCTGCCCGGCCACGCCCACTCGCATCACGCCCAGCTGCCGCACGGTGCCGCCGGCCATCCACACGATGCCTTCTTGAATGGAGCCGCTGCCGCTGCGGCTGGACATTTGGGCGCCGATGGCGGCCTCTTGGGGGGCGGCGGAGTCGGAGGAGTTGGAATGGGTGCAGTTGGTATGGGTGGGGGGAAGAAGAAGAACAAACGCCGCCACGGACGGACGATCTTCACGAGCAACCAGCTGGAGGAGCTGGAGAAGGCCTTCAAGGAGGCCCACTATCCGGATGTGAGCGCTCGCGAGCTGTTGTCGATGAAGACGGGTCTGGCCGAGGATCGCATTCAGGTGGGTGGAGCAAAAGACAGAAAAAACATTTGATACCCTAACAACAATTTATATCCCAACAACAATTTATATCCCAACAACAATTTATATCCCAACAACAATTTATACTCTAACAATAATCCCTACAAACCCAAGTAGTTGCTTCTTTTTGTTTCTCCACTTCCTGCCTCATTTCGCATTAAAACTCAATCGCCCTTGTTCTACTCGATTTTTTCTCTGTTTCCTCTTCGAATTCGGAACTTTATGGCGATCGATTTGGAGTTATCGTGACCATCGTGCCTCTCACTCTAGACTCCTAGTACCTCTCACTCACTCCTAAGCTTCCTCTTTCTAACTCATTTCTCTCTCTTTAACTACTGAGCTGCCTCTTCTTTCACTCTTTTCGCCCTCTTCTCTGCCTTTTTCTTTTTCTTCTTCTGTCTTCTTTCTGTTTTTCTCGTTCTCCATTGACTTCAGTCCATCGGTTTTTTTACGACTCCTTCGTGGCTGCCAGCGACGATCGAGGCACGTGTTCGGGATTTCTCTCTCTCGCTCGCTCGCTCGCTCACACACTCTCGCTCTGTTCGTTTTGATTTAAAAACTGCAGTCATTGAAACCTCACCTTAACCCCTTCTCTCTCTCTCTCTCTCTCGCTTCTCTCCCCCTTACTCTCTTTTTCCCTCTCTCTCTCTCCTCCTCATCCCCCACTCCCCACACTCCTTCTCCACTGTCCTCATGTCCTGTGATCCTTGCAGTTTTACGACCACCTGCAGCTCTTGGAATGCAATCAATTTTTATTGTCGCGCACTAAAAACGAAAATCGCCCCCCATGCCACGCCCCTCGCGTTCGTGCACTGCGGACATCTTCTTCTTCTTGTTCCTATTCCAAAATCTGATTCATTTCGACTTCAGGATTTCACTCGATTTTTTTGAAGATTTATAGAGAGATTTTGCGAATGGATGAAATTATTTTTTTCTGTGGAACAATCCTTGGAAAAGAGTTCCAGATTTTTCATGAATAATAAAATAAAAAAATGAGTCCAACTTAAAAATTATGTGAAAAAATAAAATAAAATATGAAAACAAATTAAATACAAATAATTCATAAAAAAAACGCCTCCGAACGTTGACAAAAAAAAAAAAAAAACAAACACCTTGCTTTGGTTGAATTGGGCGAAAATCAATTAAAATTATCGCAACAGGGAGTTTCATTTTCAATTACAATAACAATGGAGTGCGAGTGCAAAGGCAACAACAAGGCAATAATGTGAACAAGTATAACAACAACAAGGACAGTAACAATAACAAGTAGAACAGCAACAACAATAAGGACAACTGGAGTAGAATGTTGATGACGTAGAAATGGCAGCCATGATGGCGATGGCATCGCAACACATGCAAATCACGTGCGTCATGGCCGACAAAGAGTGTTAAAAACAATAACAACAACAACAACAACAATAAACACCACTACAACAACTACTGCAAAAAGTCATATAAAATAAAATAAAGAAAAAACTGAGGGCGTTCCCGCTTCCAAAAAAGTCCTGCTGCGTCCTGCGTTCGGCCCCTCGTCGATCGTTGCTGCAACACGAGAGGAGGCCGAAGGACCTCTTCATCCTGACCATGTGTGCGTAAATCGAACAAAGTGTGTGTGTATGTGTGTGAGTGGGAGCGTGTGATAAGGTAGAAGGAGAGCGAACGAGAACGAAAGAGGAGTGAGCGTGAGATGGAAAGAGGAGTGAGTTTGAGAATGAAAGAGGAGTGGATTGAAAGGAGTCGCCGGCTCTCGTTTATCGTTTTCTCCGTCGTGCTTCCATTTCGTTGTCTCCTCCTTCTTTTTTGCTTGTTCTTCCACTTTTTCTACTTATTTTCCTGCTTCTACTTCTTCTCCTTGTTTTCCTTCTTCTCCTTCTTCCCCTACTCTTTCTCCCCTCTATTCTCTTCCTCCCCTCCTGTTCCTTCTCGTCCTTGTTCCACTCTTCTTGATCCTCTTCCTTCACTTCTCAAATCCTTTTTCTTCGCTCTCATGCGTTCTCATTCCTCTCGCTCTCTCTCTCTCTCTTTTACTCCTTTCCTCCTCACTCGTCATCATCATCATCTTCTTCTTCTCGTCATCATCGTCGTCGTAGTCATCGTCACCGTGGTTCACCGCGGCAACAACAACAGAAATCAAACATGGCCGCCTCTTAAGTTTTCGCACATGCGACGAGAGTGCGAGCGAGACGGCAATATTTCGTCGATTGATAGTGGCGAAACAAAAACAACAACAACAACAACGACAACGAGTACTGTTTTATTGCACAAACAACAAAATACAACAAAAATTGAAGGGGGGAAATTACAACAAAATTGGATGGGGGGAAATTACAACAACATGAAGAATAGCACAACAAAATTGTGGGGGAAATTTCAACAACTACAATAACAACAACAAAAAAAACCATCCATTGTCTGCTTCAAATTAGTTTTTCCTCAACACCTCGTCTTTGTTTTTCATTTTCCAACCTCGTGTATTTCTTCTTCTTCTTCTTTATTTCTGTCTCCTTCACTCCTCCGTTTCACTACCCTCTTCTTCTTCTCTTTCTTCCCCTCTCCCTTCATCCATTGAAAATTTCCTTTGTTTTCCAATCTCTGTCTGCCGTGTGTCTGGCGTTGCCACTTCACTGCGATGCGGCAGCGACGAGAGAGCGTCGATTTTACTCTGCTTTGTTTTTGTTATTGTACTACCAGTAGTTGTTATTGTACTTGTAATACTTCTTGTTTTCCTTTCAGTAGTTGTTGTTTTTTCTCACTTTCAGTATACGTTTTGGTTTCTGGTCTCGTTTTTTTTTTTTTTTTGTTGCCATAATTTGTCTGTGTGTTGTAACAAGTGTGCAAAATATTGTTGCTGTTGTTAAGTGTGTTGTTTTTTTTTTACAGTGTAATGTTGTTGTTACTCTATAATGATGTTGTTGTTGTTACAGTATAATGTTGTTGTTATTACAGTGTGTTGTTGTTGGTCTTGCAATCACAGGCTGTTGCGAAAATTTGTCGAAATCTTTTTTATTCAATAGTTTTTATTGAATAATAATTTAATTTTTTTTTTGGAATACCTAATATTTCTTTTATTATTTCAACAATGTTTTCAATTTTTTACTCTTACAATGAGTTTAATTTTTTTATCATCCGAGAATACTCATTCGAGAATACTTGAGAACTTTTGAGATGATTATAAAACATTTCTTTCTCTGCTATCTCTTTCCAACAATCATCATATCTGCCTCCTCCTGCTATTTCTCCTTCTTCGTAAAATTTACAAATTAATTTTCACTTCAGAAAAAAATCTTCTGGCAATCGAGAACGATTTTTTTTATCTTAAATTTTGTTGGTAATAAAAATTCAAATCTCATTAAAAACATCGTCAATTGAAGGGGTTTAATTGCAATATTACAAAAATACAACAACAAACCAACAACAACATATAATATAAAAACGTTCCATCAACATTTTTGATGATTGATTCAAGGTGTTTTTTCACATTTTTTTTTTTTAATTTCAATTATTCAATCATCGTCCTTTCATGGAGTTGTTTCAATTATTATTATTGTTGTTGTTGTAGCTGTTGCACGCACTCAACATTCTGCTTGCTTTTGCACCCAACATACAACTACAACAAAAACAACTCCAACAACAACAGCAACAACAAAAACCAATTAGAAACCCCTCGAAAAATTCAAAATCCCACAAAAACCTCACCAAGAACAACAAATGCGAATGCATTAAAAAGTCCTTCGAGTGAGATTCGTTCGTCCTCTCGACTGAGGTTTTGTCGTCAAGAAGTCGAATTTAATGCAGCCTCAAGAGTTGAAAAAAAAAAAACCCTTTGAAAACCCGTTGACAAAAATACCTCAAAAAGGATTTTCTTCAAAAGATTTTGAGACGAGAGTCTTGAAAATACAATTTTGAATCGAAAGCCTGGAAAAAAAGAGCATCGAAAAGGCTTTCGAAAAAACCCGTTCGTTAATTAATGGCATTTAGTGGTAATATAAAAAATAAGTTTTTTTGTCTCTCTTTCTCACATTCACTTTACTTGAAAATTCGATGAAAAAAAATTACATAAAATATCTAATTTTTAGAAGAAATTAAAAAAAAAATGTATATTAAACTTCCAAAAAACAAAAATGTATTTTTTGAAAATTCAATGAACAAAAAAATAAAAAAATTATTCAACGAAATATTAGTTAAATCAAAATTCTTTCCATTCAATTAAAAACTCAAAATTTTTATAATAAATTAATTTTTTTTTGAAAATGCGATGAAAAAAATAATATAAAAAATTGTCAGTCTCAAAATTCCATCAAAAAGAATTTTATCGATGAAATTTCTGTCTCTTAAAACACCATCAATTATAATATTTTCCATATAAAAATTCAAATTTATATCGAAATATTTTCTCACATCTGAAGAAAATCGAATATTCACAAAACCTTCTCATTAACGATGTGGCAACCCCGGCTCAACCTCGGTCAAAAATTTCTCAAAAGTTTCTCCTCGCAAATGCCAAAAATATTTCCCACATTAATAAATTACAAAATCACATCAGCATCAAAAGCGTCAACAAGAAAAACGATAACAAAAACCATCACAACAACATTAACAACAACTAATAAACGCCCCTTTCTATTCCCTGGTGATCTCTTTCCATCACTCTCACCCTGTCTCACTCCCACCGAACTATTTCCTTCTCTTTCTGGTCACTTCTTTGAGTCTTTTGATTTCAAAAAGCAATTAAATTAATGCAGCAACAACAACAACAGCAAAAATAACCAAAAGAAACACAACAACAATTAGTACAACAATTATAACAACAACCAGAAAATCAACAAAGATAAACCAACAAACAAAACAATCATCATCATCTTCATCATCATCGTCGACCGTGTTTAACGGTCAATTTTCGCCGAACTTTGGCTCGATGAGGACGAGGGGTGTCTGGATGGTTATGGTTGGAGGGGGGAGGTGGGTGCAGGACGCGTCCCGCGGGACAACTTAATCCGCTTCTTCCCGCCGGCCCAACTCAGTTCAACCGACACAAGCAAGTGTCGCCAACCGAGCGGAAGCGGAAACAACACCGTGGCGTGGAGAGAAACAGAAGGAGGAGGAGGAGGATGATGAGGAGGCGGACGATGAGGAGCAGGAGGATGAGGAGAAGCTGGAGGACGAAGAGAAGGATGGGAAGCGACAGGACACGCGTCTCGCGTCCCGAAGGACCAAGGACGAGCATGCGAACATGCGAACATGCGAAACATTTGTCACAACAATCGCGAAGGAAGGGAGGGAAGTGGAAGGATGGAATTGAAGAAGATGCAGGGAAGCAAGGGGGAGAGAGAGAGAGAAAGAGGGAGAGAGAAAGGTAGAGACTGTGAGAAGAGAGAGAGAGAAAGAGAAAGAGAAAGAGAAAGAGGGGGAGATGAAAGAAATTTCAGTGATGGATTCATCAATTGGATGTTTTGTGATGTTTCTACAATTATTTATTTAAATGCAAAAGTGATAAAAACAATAATAACACTAACTACCGTAAAAACAACAACAAGAACACAAATTAACAACAACACCAACTATCATAACATAAACCATAACAACATCATATACAAATCATAAAAAGCCTATAAAAACAGCAACAACAATATCTACAAATCTCAATAACATAATCTAAAAATCACAACCAAAAAATATAGAAATACAAAAACATCTTAAACTAATACAACAACAACAACAACTAGTACAACATTAACAACAACAATACACAACTCATCCTCATCCATGTCCTTCTTAAAAAATCCTCCCCTCAATCGAAATCCTGACTTAGATGTTCAAAATACTTCCTCATGAATATTTTTTGATGGGCTTTTTTTCGAGGGTGTCTCTATGTTAAATTTGTTGTTAATGTTATTGTTGTTGTTATTGTCATTATTGTTGTTGCTAATCAAACACTGTTATTAATTCGCTGATTGATGACACTCCATCGAAAAAGGATGGAGGGAGGGAAAACAAAGTAGATTCAATTTTGCACAGACAATAAAAAAAGTGAAGAGAAAAAAATCGAAACCGAAATGCGTTTTAAAGTTTCACCCAAGGGACCGAGGAAGGGAGAGTGAGAAAGAGAAAGGGCGAAGCATGACCAATGGTTGAGGGAGAACGTGAAGGAGAGAGAGAGAGAGAAGGGGTGACAGAGCAAGAGGGCGATAGAGTGAGAAAGAGATAGTGATAGATAAAGAACCGATAAGTAGTTAAAATGTTAACAAGTGTTAATTTCTATTCCCATGAAAAACACTTTTAACAAATTCGCTTCCACTCGAGCGCTTCACTTGTTGAGGACGAGGGCGAGAGGTTGAGTTGAAGGAGGCGGAAGGAGAAGAAGAAGTGGTGGTGAGGGAAGGAAACGTGTGGCATCTCTGTTGGGCGACGGATGGCACCAGGACAATTGCATCATTTCACGCTCTCAAATCGGTGGAATAATCAATTGTGAAACGTTGAGATTTTTATTTGGTGACCAAAAATTCATGATGATTTATTTATTAGGGAGAATTTTCAACTCTAAATTAACGTGTAATGTTGACATTAGGAGAGCGGAAAAATGAGGAAAATCAAAAAAAGAATTCACAAAAGTGGAGGGAGCGAGAGAGAGAGTAATAGGAAAATTATATCAAGAGGTCATTTGGGAAGGAAAGAGTGAGAGAATCGACGACTAACTCATTAGGAGTTAACAGAAGGATAAGTGAAATGAAAAATTAAAATGACAAAAACAAAAATTACACAATAAAATAGACAAAAAAAGAAATAAAAAAAAAAAAAAAAATAATAATAATAATTACAACAATAACCATAAAGAAAAAAACACATTAATGACAATAACAAAAATAATTCCAACGACAGTAATAACTCAAATGGATAACAGGATAATTACAAAATTACGGCGCTGTTTCGTGATCCTTTGTCCTCGCTCTCCTTTCCACCTGCACCTATCTCTCTCTCACTTCTTCACCCTCCCTCTCGCTCCCTCCCAGATTCCCTCTCTCTCTTTCTTTCATTCATTCTCAATATCCCAATTACACAATGCTTCTCTCTCTCTCTCTCTCTCTCTCTCCCTGGAACCCATTGTTGCCAGATTATTTAATTTGAATAATTTCACGAAATTACGACAGAAAACAATGCGAAGGAAATAAAATAATAGAAGAGGAAAAAGAAGGAGAAGAGGAAGAAAAATGGGGAAGAGAAAGGAGAATAATGAAGCTGAAATAATTAGGGAGGAAGTAATTAAATAATTAACATTTTTTAATTATTTAATTGACGGTGTGAAAAATGTGGCAACCTCGCCGTTGGTTTCCGTCGACTGGGAATCGGAGGTTTTTTGTTTTTGTTGTTGTTGTGAGGACGGACGAAAATTCCAAAGGATCCTCTGCTTCTGCTTCATCCTCTTCTTGTTCTTGTCACAACTTAAGGACTTTTCACACCTCGCTCGCCATTGTCTCGTTCTCGCATTGTTCTTTGTCTCGTCCTCCCCTCTTCCTGTCTCCCTTCCTCTCTCTCTCTCTCTTCCTCTCTCTCCTCCCTCTTCCTCTCCCTCTTCCTCTCATCCTCACCTCGACCACTCAGCGGTAATTTTTCAATTTGTTTTTAAAAATAAATCAACAACGAAAAATCGAGTTCGAGACAATGAAGTAATGAGTGTAAAGGAGACAGAAATACATTATGAAGGAGACAAAAATACTATGTGAAGAAGACAGTGATACAGTGTGAAAGAGACAGAGGTTGAGGTATTTGGGTAGAGGAATGCGAATGACAGACGACATGGAGCCTCTGATCTGATCCTCTTCAACATCCTGCGTTCGTCATATAAATATTTTGGTCAACATCTCATTATTTCGGTGAATTAATGAAGTGCAAACAAGAACAACAACAACGATGACAACAACCATTAGAGGCCCAACCATAACAACAACAACAACTATCATAATAACAACAAAAATGATAATAACAACAGGAGCAAATACAATAATTGAATATCAAATTACGAATCATTATCGAGCTGACGAACGAGCGATGGTTCGAGCGACGAAGGACGAGGGAGGGGAAGAGGAAAGTGGAGAGGGAGAAGGGGAAGGGGAAGAAGATGAGGTAGAGTGGGATGTGGAGAGGATGAAGTGAGAGAGGGGGATGTGGATGAAGCGAGAGAGGTGGAGTTTCAAAGGAGACTCGCCGTGGAATGCGAAGGACCTGTGAAAATTTGGTGGAATGTTCTCAAGGCTCTGCGATATCTTCTTCTCTCTTACTCTATCTTACACTCTCTCTCTCTCTCTCCAACTTTATTTACCTCTCCCTCAACCTCCCCCTCTCTCCCTCCTACTTCCATTCTCACCCCACCCTTTGTCTCACTTACTCCCACCCACCAAACTTGTTATTGTTTCTCTTCGGTTTGGTTCTTCCACGGTTTGTTGTTCAATTTGAAGTTCTCTTCCTTCGGTGACGACCGCCTGCCCGACTCATCGATGACGACGACGTCTGGCAACGCCGTCGCCTGCTGTGAGTGCGCGCGACCCGAACGTCGTTCACCAATGTTGTTGTAGTTTTTGTTGTTGGAGTTGTCGTAGTTTTCGATGGTGTTCCTGATGGTGTTTTTGGCGGTTGGTTGTGTTTTTTTTTGTTCTCTATTTAATGGTGTTTTGGTTTTTTTTCGTCGGTGTAAATTTTGCTGGTGTTTTTGTTTTACATTTTCTGTTCTTTTTATTTTTTTTATTTTGTTGTAATTTTTGATGAAGCTTTTTTATTGTTTGTAAATTTCCCGAAGTTTTTTTTCTGTGATTTTAGTTGTTTTTTCCTTGTGTTTTTTTTTTTTTCTTTAAATTCTCATGTTGTTTTTGGTGAATTTTTTTCTATTGGTTTTTTTGTTGTTTTTTATTTTATTATTTTTGCTGCCCTTGTTGTCGCGATAATTTTTATTGTTGCCATTGAATTTATTTCAATAGCTCTTGGACACATCGGCTTCCATCGGAATACTTTTGGAATACATCGGGTTTCTTCGAGTTCTCCTTCGTCCACCTTCGCCCCCTCGGCACACGAAGGCGCTCGTTTTAATTAGAGCGACGGCTCCCGATCGGCCACGACCAATCGATGGCGTCGTCATTGTTGTTGTCGTTGTTGTTGTCGTTGTCGTTCTTGTTGTCGTTCTTGTCGTCGTTCAAATCAAAGGGTTGCGACTTTGAAGTCGTTCGAGTGCCGCCATTTTGATTTCCACTCCATCCTTAATGACGACTGTTCTTCTCACCAAACTCCCCAACACACTTCTTCTTCAACCTCTTCACCATAATTCAATATAATAATAATTCACCACCCTCATCAAACTCTTCACTACCATCATCAAACTCTTATCCACCATCACCAACCTCTTCACCACCCCATCATCAACCAATTTCAAGTCACCTCCTTTTCTCCCCATTCAACCTCCCTTCCACGCACCTTTTTACCCACTTATTTTCACTCTTTTTATTCCATTTTTTTTTCCACATTACTAATTTTTCTCTTTTCCCCCCTCTCATCTCTCCAGGTCTGGTTCCAGAACCGTCGTGCAAAATGGCGCAAGACCGAAAAGTGCTGGGGCCACAGCACCAAAATGGCCGAGTACGGTCTCTACGGGGCGATGGTTCGGCACTCGCTCCCCCTGCCCGACACGATCCTCAAGTCGGCCAAGGACGACGAGTCGGTCGCCCCCTGGCTCCTGGGCATGCACAAGAAATCTCTCGAGGCCGCCGACATCCTCAAGTCGGACGAAAGCGATCGCGAGACGCCGACGTCGGACGACACGAACACCTCGTATTCGGCTGGCAGCACCCACAACTCCCCGATCTCATCGTTCTCGATCTCGCGACTTCTCTTCGACGCCCCCCATGCGGCGCACAAGAAGTCCCAACAACAGCAACAACAACACCAGCAACAGCAACAACACCTCCTCCATCATCACCAGCAGCAGCAGCAACAACAACAACCGGCGCATCTCGGTCTCACCGGCCTCGGCATCGGCAGCAGCAGCGGCGGTGCAGACGGCGGCAGCGCTTCACACATGCAGCATCATCCGTACAATCAGCAACAACATCTGCAACACGTCCATCAGCTGCAACAGTTGCATCAGCAGCAACAGCAACATTTGGCCGAGCAACACGCGGAGGCGCAGCGTCGTCACCTGCAGCAGCAGCAACAACACCAACAACAGCAGCAGGCGGAGGCAGAGCTGCGTCGACGTCGTGCGCTGGAGCTGGCAGAAGCCGAAGGCGACGCCGATGCCGAAGCGATGGAGGAGGAAGACGACGATTGCGATCGTGAGGAGATCGACATCTGTGACGATGATGATGATGATGAGCAGCAGCAGCAGCATCAGCAATTGTTGCAACAGCAACATCAACGAGAACAACAACAACAACAACAACAACAACAACTACAACGACAGCAACAACCACAACAACAACAACAGAGAGAGGAGCTGCTGTCGCTCGATTGCACGAAGAAGAGCGCGAAGCAGGAGCCCGAGGCGGAGGCCGATGAGGAGACCAGATGAAACCTGTTCATCGACATCATGATGTAAGGGCGAGAAGGCAATATAAGAGGGAGAGAGAGAGAGAGAGAGAGATGGCAATATGAAAGAGATAACGAGAAGGAAGAAGTTGAACGAAGAAGTAGAAGAAGCCAAAAAGAGGTGGATCAAGAGGAGAGAAAGAGAGAGGGAGAATGAAATGAGAGAGAAAGTGGAATGAGAGAGAAAGTGTAATGAGTGAGAAAATGAAACAAGAGAAAAGAGAAGAAATGTAGGAAAAATTTAAGCGAAAATGAAAGAGAGAGACAGATCTACATTCGATTAAATTCGAAGAACGAGAAGGAGAATAACGAGATGGTGTGCAAAACGTGAAATTGGCCTGATATAAGAGAGAAAGAGACGGCTCTCATCCACCAAGGACACGTCAGACACTGTAAAAAATCCAACAAACCCAAGCAATGAAAATTGAATGGATTCATAAATACACGAGAAAAATCTAAGTTTTATTGAATTTTAGAAAAATGCACTGAAAAAAAACCAAAATGACTTAGAAATGTTGAAAGAATGAAAACAACGAAAAGGAAGACGAATGAATGAATGGAGAATTGAGAAGAGGCGAATGTGAAGAGAAGAAGAAGAGTAGAAAAATATGAAAAGAGTAAAAAGGATGGAAAGGAGTAGAAAATGATGAAAAAGTGTAGAAAATGATGGAGAAGTCATTGAGGAAAATCATAAAAACCTACACTGAACGCAAATATTGTAAATAAACAAAAGTTAGAGGCAACGATTTTCAAATAATTTCACTCAAACACACAATAAATATAAAACATAACACACATATTAATATAGAATTAAGAAACTAATCGATACGAAAGAAATGGAAATTTCTTCGCGAAAATCTTTTGAAAATCTCTGTAACAGAAAAGTTGTCAGCTCTGATTGTGATTTTAATTTGTAAACGTTTTTTAAGATAATTTTGTAAATTTCCTTCTATTTCTTCCCACATTTTTATATCTTCTGATATTTGTGTATATTATATTTTTTTGAATTATGGCTTTTTTGTAAAATAAAATTAATGGAATCTTCCGCAGTGACGCAAAGCAAAAGACAAAAACGAACTTAGCTTAAGGACTAAGGAGAGAATCTGAAGAAGAAGTGAATGAGGGCACCCTGTATATTGTTGAATCTCTCATGCGATTAAATTTGAATTCTTCATTGACTACTTGCTAATCATGTGAAATTATTAACTAAGGAAAAAGTATTTAATTTATTTAGTCGTAGGCGCAAATTATGAATATATTATTATTGAATAATTAAATATATATTGCAAATGTAAGTGAAGTGAAAATCAAACAATGAATATGCAAAGAAAACAAAACAAAACTAGTTTAAAACAAGAATATATCAAAATATAAATAAAAATATTATTAAAAACAATATAATGAACAATTGATTTATTTATTCATTTCAATGGGGAGATTTCAGATATTTTTTCAACGATGGTTGATGTTTTCGAATTATTATGAAATATATCACTTGCATTATTAATTTTTAATCAAAAGGTATTTGTACTTGTTTAACATTTCCGTCGCATATATTCATGTACAAAATTTTACGTTTCAATATTTTTTCAAAAATTTCGCATTTTTGAATTTTTTTTTTTTCAAATATTTCTATTTTTTTCCCAAAATTTGGTATTTTTGAATTTTTTTCCCAAAATTTGGTATTTTTTAATTTTTTTCCCGAAAATTTTGTATTTTGGATTTTTTTTCAAAAATTTTATATCAATGTTATATCAATCAATTTTTCAATTTTTGTATTTTTAAATATTTTCCCATTTTTTTTTTATTATTTAAAAAAGTGTTATATTAATTTTTTTTCAAAAATTTGTTTTTTTTTGTTCCTAATCACATATAATTTTTCTTTTTTTTTCATTTTTATTCAATTTAAATTTTATTTCATATTAAAAAAAATTGATTTATAATAATTTAATTCTGAAAATTTGATTTTAAGAAAATACGTACTCTAAAAAAAAATTATTTGAATAATTTTTTAAAAATATTTTTTTTCCAAATATTTTATCAAAATATTTTTAGTATTTCAAATAAAGTTTTTCATTGAAATTCATTGAAAATTTTCATTGAATATTGATGCTTTCAAAATATACCATGCGATAATTCATTTTAAAGCCTGATTCACATGCAATATAAATTTTTCTATAAAGTAGCAAGTGTCATGACATGGCTCTCTCACGATATAAAATAAGGAGGAAAACTCTAGCATGCGAGACATTTGTCTCACGCTCCATTCGAACTCCCCAAAGTATGCAACATTCATTTAGCCAAGACACCATCGATATGGCAGTTTAACGCCTGTGTGCTTTCGGAGTCTTTCGAACTGTCAAAATTCGCAGAATGAACTTCGAAAATTCTTACATAACCTAACCTCGCATTTTTGACAGCTTTAGCGAAAATTTTTCCTCAATCGCTGTGCAACGACGTCGACGAAGTCGCTTGAATTCTTTTGCTTTCCACTTCTAATAAAGTCCAAACCACAAAAAGTAAGTAAAATCGTAAAATCGAGGAAATTCTGCGCCGATTAATAAACGAATCGTTTTGCGTTAGAAATGGCCGGAGACGGAGTTGACGAATCAAAGATGACCGGACTCTCGAAGCACTTCAACGGCTCGACAATGCGCGGTCGTGCTAATGTAAGCAGCAGCAGCTCCATCCATTACATAAACATCAGCAGCAGCCCCCAAATAAATCTCTCTTTCTTCCTTCTCCTCCTCCTTCACAGGTCGCCAAAGCCACCTACGGCGTGCTCGCCCTCATCATCGCCTACAACGTGATGAAGCCCAGCAAGAAGTAGACCAAGCAGCGACGAATTCAAGGAATGCCCACAGTCACCCGGGATCCACCTCACCAACAAACACACACACACACACGCGATCGATGGTAGCCGGGCGCCCGACCAATTGCTGTGCACTTTGGTCAGAGCTCCGCCGGCTTCCATCGACGTCCAAACGTCGTCGACGGGTGCTGCGGACTTGAACCATAGTTTGTCGTGTGTGTGATTGTAAATCGTTAGTTTATCATTTGCTTTGGTTTAAAGTGGAGTGGACAGTCTTCTGCCGCATAGTCGTAATAATCTTTAAAAAATAAAACAAAAGTTGGAAACTAAACAAAAAGCTGTTCCAGTTGAATCTTTGGTTTTATTTAATCATCTACCGGTGGACCAAGTGTGAATGAAGCCTTCATCTGTCCAAGAAAGGTTCCCCAGTGGATCCCAATTGAAGTCTCCAGGGCAAAAGGGTGAAATAAGAGAGTTTAATGAACGGAAATCAGGACCAAATGAAACACTTTTCTGAGTTTTGTTTTCTCGGATAGAAGTGTAAATTATATTTTCATGTTTCTTTTATTTTTTCATTAGGTTTCTGCATTTCTTTTTACCTTCCATTTCATTTTAAGAATCTCTTGTTTTATTGTTGTTTCGCAAGCCTCGGCTCGCCATCATAACATTGTCTTCAATATTTTGCATATATTTTGGTTTTTTTTTTGTTTCATAATAATTTTAATTAATAAGTTTATTTTGTCATTTATATGCTTTTCTATAATTCGCATGAAACACATGAAACATATAAATTTCTATTATATTTTCTCGTAATTTCTTCTTCACAATTCAATTGTTCTTCTTTTATTCAATTCAATTGTTCTTCTTTTATTCAATTCAATTGTTTTTTTCTTTTATTCAATTCAATTGTTTTTCTTTTAATTCAATTTAAATGTGAATTTCCTCCAACATGTTTCATTAAATGAATGCTCGCTAATTAATTGATTTCGTTTTTAATAAGAATTGAAAATTAAATGCTAAAATGTTTGCAATCAATCAAACAATCCAATCAATCTCCCATTTAAACTATCATAAAATGTGTGTAAAGAATGTGTACAAAACAACTGTACAAGAAATCGTCGTCTAAACAATAAAATGCCTTTTAGCCATGGTAAAAGATTTCAACTGAAAATGCTTAAATTTTTAAACTTGCATCCAAACGTTCTCCATGCTCAACATATACAAGTGATTAGCTTTATAATTAATTGTATTTAAAATGCATTGTTTTTGTTTTTTTTTCCACCCACTTTTTTTCTGTTTTCGTCTGAACTTTGCTTCTTCATCCCCTTCTTGGTATAACTTTTGGTATTCAATAAATTGTTGCAATATTTCGTAATGTTTTTGTTTTGTTAAGCAAAGTTTGTTTTTATATTCTCATATGTCTCTTATATAGTTTGTTAGATATATAAATTGCTATTGAACTCTCGTTCCATTTACTTTGTGTTTGTGTCTAGAAAAATTCAACGCCCCATCGATCGATCGTGGAATCCTCAGTCGTCCAGTATTCAAACGTGGTTTTTTTTGTAACATTTTATGTTCAAACATTTTCCACTATTCTTCATTTACTTTATTTGCCTTTAATTAAGTTCTTTCATTTAAATTATTTTTCAAATTTAATTCAGAATTCACTTTTTCATTTCTGTTTCAATTTCTCGTATTTTTCTCATGTATTCAGATAATTTCTCATCATTTTGGAACGTTGTTCTTCCTTAATTTTTAATGTTTTCTATTATTAATTTCAATGTTTTCTATTAAAATTAATATTTTTATATTAAGGTCATGAAATTTCGCAGAAAACCCGTAAAAGTCAAATAAAAAAAGCCAAAAAAAAAAACGAATTTCTTAATTCCAATGATTTTATTGAAAAAATCAATCTTAAAAATCATCATTTAGAAAATAAAATATCGATTGGTTGTGATTTTTTTTTTTTTTGGAATTCCAACTGAAAATCATTTTCATTATCGATCGAGCACGAAATAATTTATGATCGTGGATTAAATGTTACAAAATATGGGGTTTGTTTTTATTACATTTAAAAATTAATTTAATATTCGTATAATTTGCATATAGAAAAGAGAAAGAAAAAACAATAATTATACAATAAAAACTATGCGCTAAATATTTGAGGTTATGTGCTAAACATAATAATAATAATAGAAGAACCGCATAAAGTAATAATAGTAATATAAGTATTTATTTAAAATTAATATAAAATAATGCATTTGTTTTCTTTTGTTTTTAATGTTGCAAAAGTTCCTTTCCATTCCATTCGCCTGACGAAAATCCTCTATTCTTCTATTCTTTCAACTGTTTTCGCCCTCTACATTCATTGGCTGCTCTTCGTTTCATTTTCGCGAAATATGTTTTTTGTTTTATGTTTTGTCTGATGAAACTTTTATTTTATGTTATTGTTTACTGTGTAAGATTATATTTAAAACATTGACTTTTATTTCATAACAAGTGTTTTTTCTCAGTGTTTTCTCCATTGTTGTTCATTGTAATTTTTGTTACCGTTTGTTTTCTTCTTGCACAAATATTATTTTTCATAGTTTTTCATGTGTTTTATTTTTCTCCTTCTTGATTTTCTCCATTTTTGGCAGCAGGATTCGATCCAAACGCCTTCGGTTCGTCGCTCGGGTGATTTACGAGTGGGCTGCTGTTCGGGTGGACGAAAGAGACGTTTTTTTTTTTTTTTTGAAGGAAGAGAGAAGAGAACAAAAAGAGAGAAAGAGATAAGGTCAAAGAATATCATTGAAGCCATGTATTCAATTGTGGAATTAATGTGCGTTTTGTGTATTTGGTGAATGATTGTGTTTTGTGTTTATTCTATTTACAACTAATTCTCTTTTTACACGGTAGATTGGTTCCAGAAAAAGACGTGTATAAAAAAAACCGTAAAAATTTTGAATTGTGTAAAAACAAAATTAGCCGTGGTTAGTTCCTTTTTAGCAGAAAATTGGTAATAAATATTGCGACAGAATAATGTTAAAACCCTCAAAAAAATTTCTTGCGATAACTTTAGGGTTTGAAAATATTGAAAATATAATTATTATTATTAGATGTATTATTAATTTTTTTCTCATCGTTTTGTCTGTTGAATCCTGCACAATTGGTTGTTGCTGCTGCCGACGCTTGTTGTTGCTGTTGTTGGCATCAACATTGAACTGTTGCTCCTGATTGATCAACTAAAACTGTTTCTGCTATAGGAAATCATAAATCGTCCTTGATCCTTGATTATTTGGATAAAATTTCATATAGAAGAAACTTTGTACAATTATGTGAACATAAAATTATTCAACCACCAATTTTTTAATTCCATCCAAAAGGAATTATGGACACATTTAAAAACATTCACAGCGAATGAAAAACTCCTTGACAAGAAATATTTGACAATCGAAAGAGTGGATTCTTTGAAACACCAAAAGTTTCGCGAATGATTGAAGAAAGACTGAATTGAAGCCGAAATTCAAGGGGAAGGGTAATGAAAAAGAAAGCCAGGAAAACTTAAATTAAATTAGAATTCACCTAATTCTATTTTACACGGTAGATTGGTTCCCAAAAAAACCGTGTAAAAACAGAATTAGGTGTACATAACCATAGAATAGAATAAAATAGACCAAGGAATAGGAAATCACGAAAAGCATAATACTTTGGGGAAAATATGAATAAATGGGTGAAAAGCGGAAAGAGCAAAAAACTAAAAACTCTAAATAAGAGTGCAAAATAAAAGGGAAATAAATAATAAGTCGTTGCAAAATTCAGTTTTTCTCAATAGAATTTTTTATATATATATTTTTTTGGTTCATTTTTAGACAATTTTTTATCGAAAAGTATTTTTTTGTTAGTTTTTTTTTATTTCTTTTTAAATATATATTACGATTTTATGTAAATTATAATATTCTTTTGTTTGTTTGTTTCTTAATTATACAGATGAATTACATAATTACGTTTGTGTGTGTGTATTTCTTTATTTTTTGTTTTTGTTTTTCGTTTTTAGAGTTTATGAAATTTAGAAGTTTAATTAATTTTAAATAAAAATATATTTTAAAGTACGATGTAGTATGTTATTTTTTAATAAATTTGCTTGTTCTTCTGCAAATTGGAGTTTTTCATTTTTTTCGATTGAATTTAATTTGAAAATTAATTTATTTACATGAATACAAAGAATTACAGAAATAGAGCGAGAGTTGAAAAAAGTTCATAGGCAGCAAAAATTTTACGTTTTAAAATTATGTTTTTTTTTTCTTCTTCTTCTTCTTTTTTTCTTTAGCTACTCTCATTATAGGATATAATAATAATAATAATATGAAATAATAGTTACAGCTCAATGCTTGTTCTTTCAATTTATTTTTTTAAGATTTCATATAATTCATAGAGTTCGACAAACATCTTGACTTGCTGTTGTTGTTGTTGTTATTGTTGTTGTTTCTTTTTAATATATATATATATTTAATATAAATTTCTATGCAACATATTATTGAATATTGAACATAATTTGTGTTTTGTTTTTTTTTTCTAGTTACGATTGTTGTAATTGATGTCGTTCCTTGTTGTTGTAGTTTGTTGTAATTTGTTTTTGTAGTAGTTTCAATCGCTCATTAATACAATTTCTTATAAAATAACAATATTTGTCAAACAATTTCACAAATTCTCTGCTTTTACAAAAGTCGACGACGACGACGAATTAACAAAAAAGTTGTTTAATATAAATATGTTTTTTTTGTTTGTTTTTGTTTCATTATATATTTCATAAGCATGTGTGAGTTTTTGTGTATGTGAATTATATTTTGTTTGTTTGCATACGTGTGTGTGTGTGTGTGTGTGAATGCAACAGTGTTTGCTTTTGTTTTATAATAGTAGTAGTTAATTAAATTATGTTTATAAAATAAATATGTAAAAAAATAAAGATATGTTTTTATATTGTAAAAATAATAATATTATTAAGAAACAAAAAGAAAAAGTTAAGAGCAGAAACTAATGACCGGCTCCAGAGAAATATGCAGAGCGAGAGAGACTTGCATCTGAGTGGAAGAGAGAGAGAGAATAAAATAATAATAGAGTGCAACAAATTACAAAACTTAATAAAAAACAAAAAATTTCAACTACAAATCGTCGTCCGTTCGATACTCGCGAGAAAACGAGGCAAGAGAGAGGAAAAAAATTGATTTATATAAAAATTTTATAAAAATAGTGTAATGGAATACAACAACCCAAGATCGGGCGAGATATTATGGTATATTAATTTAAAGAAGAATATAGAAAAAGTCGCCCTTTGGTCGAATTAACAATGAACTCTTTGAATGAAGTCACGTTCGTCTACTTCCTTATTTTTTATGGTTTTACTCTCTCTCATTCATAAAGGAAAAGTGTTAATAAAAATACGTAAGTAAGAAGGATACAACAAAATAAGAAAAGAGAAAGAAAAACACCGTTATTTACATATAATTTCGCTAACGCATACATGATGAGCATAAACATCTTTTTTAATATTATTCAAATAATCGTTTTCAATTTGTTGTTAAGTTTCGAATCTTATGATCTTGTGTTTATGATTGATTTCGAGTGTTTATTTTTTTGTTTAATTCTGAGTTTAGTTGCAAGAATGCAACAATGTACGTCTGTGTGTGTGTGTGTGAGTGTATGGGAGTGTGTGTAGGCGAGAGAGCAAGTTTTTTGTTTCGGGTAGAAAAAACAACTCTTCTAAACATTCTCTTCAATTACCTCGATTTGAGCCGCCTCCGTTGCCGCCTCCTCCGTTGTTCGCATAGTAGGGTTTATTCATTTGTTGCTGTTGTCCGCCTCCGCCGCTGACGCCGCCGCCGCCGTTGTTATTGCCACCAGGGCCACCGTTCGGACCACCAGGGCCTCCTCCACCGCCGCCGCCGCCACCACCGCCTTGTGGGCCACCGTTGCCGCCACCGCCGCCGCCCTGCCGCCCCATGGAGCGCTGACCTTGCTGCGGTGCCTGCTGTTGCTGCTGCTGCTGTTGCTGCTGAGATTGTGGATGTTGCGGATAGTTGGTCGGTCTCTGTATGGGCGTCGGGTAACGTCCTTGTCCTTGGCCCTGGCCACCAGGCGGACCGCCGCCACCTGATCGACTGCCGGGATTCATATTCTGTGGATTCACACCAGCACCGCGTTGTTGTTGTTGCTGCTGTTGTTGAGCTTGTTGTTGCTGTTGGGCAGCTTGCTGTTGCATCACTTGATTTTGCAAATCCCACTGCACCGACAGAAAGACAAAGAAAACACACATTGATTCAATCAAATTTAAATCCATCGACGATCATTCGAGATCCTGACTCTACTCACACTTCCATAGTTCTTGTGGTGCGGTGGACTCGGCTGCGATTGCACTTGCTTGGCCAGGTTCAGACTCACGTCGGCACCCAGCGGACTCTTCAGCTGACGACCCATCTAAAGAGAGAGACACAATTTAGACACGGAACTAGAAGTTAAAGAAGCGTTTCTCCTACCGAATCCTGCATGTGGCTCTGGCCCTGGTTCGACTTCATGTACGCGGCTGCGGCCTGAGCCTGCTGCTGCGGCGTGGGTCCGCCGCGGAACTGGTTGATCGCGGCCGCTGTGAGCAGTGGCGAGTTCATGAACTGCGTGTTGAAGTTACCCATGGTGTGCTGCGATTGCGGCGGTCCCTGGGGTCCACCCGACCCAGGTGGTCCACCCTGGTGTCCGGCATGACCACCGTAGAGTCCGGCGGCAGCTGCTGCCGCGAGGCCATAACTCTGAGCACCTGCCCCGCTGCCCTGCGGAGGCGGAGGGCCGCCGTAAAATGCTGGCCCATTGGGACCGCCGGCCGAATTCGAGTAGTAGCTATTCGATTGCAATTGGTGGGCGCCCGGCGGACCTGGGGGGCCGCCCTGATGTTGCGGCGGCGGGCCGGGATAGAGGTTCATGTACTGCTGCGCTGCAGCCGCATACGGACCTCCACCACCCGAGCCCTTCGACCCAATCGTGCCGAGCTGCTGCGACGACGGCGGCGGCTTCACCGAACCCACCGACGACATCAGCGAATTGGAATTGGACGAGATGATCGTGACGGCGGCCGCATTCGGATTGCTCAACTGCTGCGAGTTGGGGTTGCCGAAGGGCGACGGACCGCCGCCCATGCGGAATTGCGACGTCAAGTTCGAGTACATTTCCGGAGTGGGGGCCGTCGGCATGTTCGGCGGCGTCTGCATGGCGTACGCGTTGAAGGGGCCGGCGGCAGCTGCGGCCGCATTGTAATGGCCGGGGAAACTGTGCGCTGCAGCGGCCGAGAACTGCGAGCGACTTGAATGATCGAGCGAATGGAATGGAGCGTAGAGGCCGCCCTGCGAGGGGGGCGGCGGCATCTGAGACGAGTTGAAGACGACGGCCGGCGGGCTGGGGATGGTGGGGATGCCGGTGAACTGGGGCGACGCCTGGTAGAAGGGTTGCGGCGCCGCGTGCAACTGTTGGGCGGCCGACTGTTGGTGTTGCTGCTGTTGTTGTTGCTGCTGCTGCTGCTGCTGGAGGTTGGGCGGCGGCGACATGCCCATCGACGAGGGATGATGCGCCATCTGTTTGGCAGCCGAGTTCTGTTGCTTCACCACATCGGGATGCTTCAGGACGCCGCCCATCGATTGGGACTGTTGCTGCTGTTGCGCCGTCGATTGTTGCTGCTGCTGCGGACTTGGGTAGCCGCCGGTGGAATCGTCGCCGACGACCGAGACCACGTTGCCGTCCTTGGTGTGGACGACTTGGCCGAATTGTTGCTCGAGCTGGGCGGCCGCGTCGAAGGGCGAACCGTGGCCGCCGTACGAGTTGGGCACGGGT
Organism: Coelopa frigida; assembly: GCA_017309665.1. Lineage (NCBI taxonomy): Eukaryota > Metazoa > Arthropoda > Insecta > Diptera > Coelopidae > Coelopa > Coelopa frigida. Next base: position 27,387,817 of record CM029564.1, read on the forward strand.
CCGGGCGATGAGAGCGAGTGATGATGCTGCTGCATGTGGACCGCGGTGACGGCGTAGTGGGGCATGTGTTGTTGCTGTTGTTGTTGTTGCGATGCAGCCACCGCCGCCGCAGCAGCCACAAATGATGCCGCCGACATGTCGACAACCTCCAGTTGCTGTTGCTGTTGTTGCTGCTGGAGTTGTTGCTGTTGTTGAGCAACAGCTGCCGCTGCTGCGACCACCGCTTGTTGTTGTTGTTGCTGCTGCAACGTTGAACTCGCCTCCGATGTCATGGGTGAAACACTCTCCCATACTTTCTTCACGCTAGCGATTTTCATATTCAAATCGGCAGTGGAGATGATATTTTGTTGCTGTTGCTGCTGTTGTTGTTGTTGCTGCTGCTGTTGTTGTTGTTGCTGCTGCTGTTGTCCAGCATTGGATGCACCCGACGACTGTTGTTGTTGTTGCTGCTGAACAGTCTTCGCCTTGGGCTCACTGTTGTCAGAGGAAGATTTGGTGGCGCTCGTGTACGACTCGGTGGCATCGCCAAACGAGAAGCCGAGCTTCATGTCTTTTTCATAGTCGGAAGCCGAGACATTGACCACCGGCGAGGAGTTCGCGTTGTCCTTGGCTACGAACGACATCTGGGACAAAGCATTGCTGAGCGTATCCACGGCCGAGACGTTGACATTCACCCCCGAGGCATTCGATGCTGAGGTCACCAGCGGCGATTCATTGGAACGCTTCATGGTGGGGCCCGCCGACGACGACGTCGACGAGGAAGAGGTTGCGGCGGCCTGCGCCTGCTGCTTGTAGTTGGTGTTCTCGAAGATGATCGTGTTGACGGGAGCGCCGTCCATCAGCAGGCTGCTCGAGTTCGCCTTGTCCACCGCGGCGGCGGACATCTTCGACATCTTGTCCGAGTCGGTGGAGGAAGCACGTTGTGGCATCGATTGTTGTTGACCACCACTGGCACGACTCACACTCGTGGCGGATGGCGCATTCACGTCCGTCTTGTTGCCACCCGGCCCCTTCGGCATGTCGACAACACTCTGCGATCCCTGTTGGGAGGTCGAGTTGCCCATCGTTGGAGTCGTCGCCTTGTAGTTGCCACCCAGACCTGGCGGCGGTTTCGTCACCGATTGCGACATCTGTTGCTGTTGGGATTTGGCATTCGTATTCGATTGCGCCGTCGTGGTCACGGAAGCCATGGGCAGATCTGGTTTCTTCCCCGAAGCGCTGCCATTTGATGAAGAACCGCCTCGTTGCTGTCCGGCCAAGTGTCCAGAGCTGGTGCTTCTCTGTTGCTGTTGGCCAACTGCAAGATCCTTATCCTTCGACGAGGACTTCTTATCGCGATCACCAGAGATGCTGCCATCATCATTCTTGGAGCCGCCTCCCTGTTTCTGTTGTGTCGCCGTCGAGTTCTTCTTCTCGGAACCGGAGCCAGAGCCATCACCGGATTTCTTCGTTGATCCTCCTGGCTGTGGACTCTGTTGCTTCGCCTGGCCACCGTTCGCCGTCGAACGACTCTTGTCATCGCCTCCCAAATCCTTTGCCTTGCTCAAGCCGGCACTCAGAGCCAACTGGTTCTGTTTGGTTTTGTCCGTTTCGTTTGTGGTCGAGTGCTCCGAATCGGACGTCTTCTTGTCCTTGTACTCGTCGAAGCCTTGGCGTCCATACTGTCGTTGTTGTCCCGCGGTCGACGAAGACATGCGACCACCGCCGCCATCACGACGTCCATAGGACGAGGATGAGGCTGATGAACCACCACCGGCTGCACTGCGATCGGAGACGTTGGCGCCACCGCCACGACCACGTCGCGAGGGTTCGCCGCGTGGTGCGAAACCTTCCTTCGTCGTGTTGCGTTCGTCACCGCTGCGACGTTGGTCGCGACTGCTGCCGCTGAGGGGCTCCTTGCGAGAACCCTTGGGACTAGCACCACGACCACGTCCGTAGTTCTCATCCATGTCCATGTCCTCGGAGTTCTCCGACTCGCTCCACTCGTTCTGATAGTTGCGACCTCGTTCGCCGCCACCTCGTGCGTTGCCGCCGCCGCGACGATTCCAGCTGCCGCTGCCACTTCCGCCACTGTCGCGTCCACCGCGATACGTGGTGGAGCTGCTGCTGCCGCCGAAGCCACGCGACTGCGGGCCACGCATGTCACGATCTCGATCGCGTTCACGGTCTCGATCACGATCACGTCCTCCGCCGCCACCGCCACCGCCTCCACCTCGTGGACTCGGTCGCTTCTGCCGGTCGTCGAGACGTTTCTCATCGCTCATCGCCGCATCCTTGCGAACGGCAGCAGCTGCCGATCCAACGCCAGCATTGCTGCTCTCGCTCTCCTTCCGTTTGCCGCCATCGCTGCCGCTTCCGTCCACCTGCTGCTGCTGCTGCTTCGGTGGTGAGACACTCGATGCCTTGTTGTTGGCATCACCACCAAGAGACGACGACGATTTCACTCCCGACTTCTCATCGCTCGACTCGGAACGACGAAGGATTTGAGTGGGAGCGAAATGTGGTTGATCGCTTTCGCTCTTCCGTTGTTGGGAATAGTGTTGAGATTGTTGGTGTTGTTGCTGCTGTTGTTGTTGTTGTTGTTGTTGCGACATTGTCTCCTCCTCCGAAACGCTCTTCTGGGTATGCGGACGTTGAAGGATCTTGATGGGCAACGATTCATGACTATGCGACGATGAGAAACTCTCGTCACGCTGTCGCTTCAGCTCGGCATCGGTTTCCTCAGCCCACGATGAGACAAGGGCGGCGCTTCCAAAGTCCTTCGAATCAACGCCGCCACCACCACCGTATTTGATGGAATCATCGTTCGATGAGACGCTCGTCTTGCGCTGCGACGTGTCCGAAATGCTGCGCGACAATTGGTTCTGACTGAGACCAGGACGTGAGGAGATCTCATCACGTCGTCCTCCTCCTCCTCCGTAGCGTTCGTCCTCACGCTCGCTATCGTTGCGACTTCGTCCGTAGCCACCGCTGCGATTATAATCGCGATCACGATCACGTTCACGGTCACGATAGTCGCGTCCTCCACGTTGCTGTTGACCCTGTTGTTGACCTTGTCCTTGGCCACTTCCAACCTTTCCGATGTAACGTCCTGCCGAATCGTAGGTGGCCGATGAGCTGGAGCTCGACTTCTCCAGGCCACCGCCGCCGCCACCCAATTGAGACGTGCTGCTGCTATTGGCAGTGATAGAGCGTGAATTGCTGCCGACTCCGGGGCCGGAGATTGAGCCGTTGTTGCCATTACCCGATGATGATGAGTGCATCTGTTGCTGTTGGCGCTGGAAACGTGGTGGCAAATTCGATTGGAATTGCGGCGAGAAGATCGACTTCGATTGAGCCGAGTTGCCGATGGCCGAGTTGCCGATGGAACGCTCACGATCACGTGCGTAGTCGCCGCCACCGCGTGCATCGCGAGACGATGAAGAATCGTAGCCGCGACCTCGTGGCTGATCGTAGTCCATGATGCGACCGACGGAACGATCACCACCACGTCGTTGAGACGATTGATAATCGTCGTCGCTGCCGGTGACAGATGGTGGAGCTTGTTGTTGTTGTTGTTGATCGTTGGAATCACCGGCTCCTCCAGTGGCTGCTGCATTCGCTGCTTTCTTGCTGTTCATCTTCATTTCGAGCTCCTGGAGTTTCTTGTTCGCCGCTTGAATGCGTTCGCGTTCACGTCGTTCCTCCTCCTCTTTGCGTTGTTTGACACGCTCGTAGACACTTGGATCGAGAGCGATGCCACCGCCTCCACCGGTGCCTCCGACGATGCTGCCACGATGTCCGTTCTGTTGTTGTTGCTGCTGCTGCGATGATGGCACCTGTTGGCCATCCTTTTCACCAGACTTTTCACGTTCAGAACTCTCACGTTGTTGCTGATCTTTTGTGCTGTTGTTGCTGCTGTTATTGTTGTTGTTGCGTTGCCAATTGTTCACGTTGTTGTTCGTGCCAGAGGAATTCTTGCGTTGATCAATTGTTGAACCTTTGTTAAATACTGGTCGGTCTCGTTCTTGGGTCGGCGTGTTCTCCTCGGGCGACTCATCGTCGGAGAACATCAACTTCTTGGTGTAGTCGATCTCGTCCTGTTTCGTCCAGCTGTCATCCTTGGCGATCGCATTCAGACGCTCCAACTCCTCCTCACGAATGATGGGCCGCTGCATGACGACCACCTCGGGCTCAACAATGTACTCCTTGTCCTTTCGCAGGGACCCGTTGGGTGTTTGTCCACCTAGAGGCGGCGTATTCAACAACGGTGGACGCTTCGAGCCCGACTGGCGATAGTTGTTGCCGCCGATGGCTGGTGAATTTGAGCGATAGTCCATCGAACGATGTCCTTGGCGTCCTTGGCCTTGGCCTTGGCCGTCTTTACCAATGCCATTTTGATAGTTTGGTGGTGTCTGCGAACGTCCACCAATGCCAGGAGCACCGCCGGCTGCCGCTGGTTGACCGGGGCCGCGCATGAATGAAGGCATCAATGCAAGTATTGGTGGAGGGACCGATGCACCGCTGCCACCGCCGCCGCCTCCACCTCCGCCGCCGCCGCCGCCACCGCCGCTGGATCCTTGGTGGCCCTGGCCCTGTTGGTTCGATGCATTGTCGAAGTCGCCTTTTCCGCTGCTCTTCTCCTGTTGTTGCAACCAGGCTTGGGCATCGTTTTGTGGACGCAGATTTACATCGCCGTAATCGCGTTGATTTTCGTCGACGTCGTTGCCATCTCTGTAGTTGTGTTGTTGCTGTTGCTGATGGTGCTGCTGTTGTTGTTGGTGGTGGTGTTGATGCTGCTGATTTTGATGATCGTGTCGTTGATCTACATTTCGTCCATATTGATAATCTCGTTGATGTGGATGATTTGATGAAGAATGTTGTTGTTGCTGATGATGATGATGTTGGTTGTTGTGGTGCTGCTGCTGCTGCTGCTGATGATCGCGATAATTCTGATGATTGTGGTGATGATGCTGGTCCTTTTTGTTGGCTGACGATGAGGAGCCACCGCTTCCGCCGCCCCCAACTGTGCCATCGAGTGTTGGAAATTCGTGTTGAAATTGCGGACTCTGATACAAGGGAGGCGCCGATTTTCCGCCTCCTCCTCCACCACCGCCGACGCCCTTGTTGCCACCAATGTCGTTGCCTGTCGTCACAGCCGACCATGTTATTGGCGATTGATTTGTGTGATTTGCAGACGACGATCCTGACGATGACGAATGCCTTTGATTCGTATTCGGTGCCGAGTTGTTGATGAGTTTGCTTCCAATGCCGCCAATTACACTTGTCGTATTGTTGTTGTTGTTGTTGCTGCTACTGTTGGTACTGTTGGTATTACTCAATGTGGACTTGTTGCTATTTTTTAAGAATGCTGTCGTAGCCTGTTGTTGTTGTTGATTTATTGTAGATACTTGTCCCTGTACTTGAACTGATGCTTGTCCGCCGCTGGTAGGAGTGCCGACTAAAAATCAGGATTAATTTAAGGATGGAAATTAAGATTTAATTGTGTATTCAATGGATCAAGAAACATTGCTATTTTACAATGTAGAAGCATTAATAAATTAACTATAACTAGGATAAGAAAAAGCAACAATAATTCAAAACATTTCGACTCACCTTCTTGTCCGGATGTTATATTATTATTTGTATTTGGCGAATTTGTTGTTTCAGCTTTCAAGGATGGAAGATTAGCTGGTGGTCGCCTAGCGGACGGCACTTTGCCCAAAATTTGCATACCATGTTTACGGGGCACTTGACTCTTTTGTGCAGATGGTTCAGCTGATTCTCCCTGCAATTCCAATATATAGATAAACAATCAAAATCAATGGTATGAAAAATATTAAGAAATATATATGTGAGTTATATACATACACGACTATTTTTGTACATTCGATTTATATCGAGTGCTGAGAACTTGGGCTTGGCATTTCGCTCTCCCCTACTTCCCCCCAGTGTACTCATGCTGCCAGTAGATCCTCATTAGCGTTACCTCCCCTTGCACCGCTCGCACTACTCTTTTGCCCTCACACAAGCCTGTGAGAGATTTGCAGCAATGGATTGGATTGGTTTTGTGCTCCCTCTTTCTCTTGACGAGAAAAATCTCACTGGTCGACTTCTCTTCTCCTCGACTTCGCGCTTACTCGAGATGACTCCAACAAACGGGAGCTTGTTGTTTCTTAAGAAGTTCAGCTAATGAATGAGGAATTCCTTCAGTTTGGGGTTTCGCTTGCTTGCAGCTTTCCTCTCTCTCTCTCTCTCTCTGTCTCTGTTTGAATCCTTGACTCCTTCGAGAAGTGTGAGAGGTGTTTGTCGTTGGCGTTTGTTTGTTGATGAAGATGAAAATAAATCAATCGTTCGTTTTTTTTTTCTTTTGTTCTCAAATAAAAACAAAGACGTGGGTCTTTAGCTTTTTGAGCAAGGGTTTGTCTCAATCCAAGAAGTGTTTTTTCTGTTTTTTCTCTGTGCAAATGAAGGTTTTTTTTTTTCTTCTCTTTACCTCTCCACACTCTCTCTCCTTTGGGGCTTCGTAGAATATATCCTCCAAGCAAAGAGAGATTGAACTGGGATAGAAATCTTATTTTTTTTTTTTTTGTGTGGTTTTCCTCTGGAAATCTTTTTTTTGGTTTAGCAGGCAGGCTGTAGTTGTAGAGCTTTTTGCTTTTATAGTTTATTGGCTTGTTTGTAATTTAAACATATAAATCTAAATCCTCAGTCTTCTATTAATCCTGAAAATAAGAAAGGAAATATTTAGTATATAAATTCAAATGAATATGAAGATAGAGAAGATAGAGGGGGAGGATAGAAAAGAGGAGGAGGATAGAATAGAGGGGAGGATAGAAAGAATATTATTTGAAGATTCTCGCACACGAATGCGAAAGTAAAAGTGTGATGCAATGATTGATGCCGAGAGAGAGCACGGTGTCAACGGCCTAAAGAGCAGCGGACAACAGAAAACGCGTCATTCACGACGACTCAATGCGATGGTGATAGACAAGAAGGTGAAGAAGAGGAGAAGTTCTATCCCATGCCACCCACCTGTGCGTGTTCTGAGGGTGCCAAGAATCGGCCTCCATCGCGAGACATAAAACGACAATTAATGCAAAACCACAAAAGCCACAAATGTCTCAAGTGATCGTTAGTCAATATTATAAATAATTTCTCTGGACCCTGACACCCCACTGTCCTGCTGCTGGTCTTCTGGTCAGTGACTCACAGTCCCTCTCAGGGGTTTCATGAACTTACAACAATCGAACAACCAGACAGACAAACAGACAGAAGGACAGACAGCCAAACAACCTAACAAACAGACATTAAGACGAGTGCTTAAATCGAATCGGGGATGAGGTGAAGAAAGACAATGTTCGCAAAAATTTTCTCATCCCAAAAAATATACAAAAATTATACACATCAATCGATTTCGCGTGGCATTGACCATGAATGAGAGAGAGCGACAGAGAGAGACAGAGGAATGAGAAGAAGTGAGAACGAAATAAGTGGGGTTTGGTGGAGCTGTAGGACAGCAGGAGGAGGAGAGAGCAGAAATTTGTAACAGTTTATTAACTTCTCGCTCGATCGTCTGGACTGAAACCACAAAAACGAAATATTGAAAGATATTCAATATAATTTAAACATTGAAACCCAAAAACCAAAGAAGGAAATATGTCAAATTTTTTAATTGATCTGTGAAGAGAAGAATGTCTATTAATTAATGTGTTAATGAAAGAGAAATAAACAAAGAAGACATGATGAAGGAAGGAGACATGATTTCGCAATTTGCAGAACTGGAAACATGTGACAAATTGTGGTCGAAGAAGAAGCTTACTTTAGGATAGGTTAGGATGAGCGAGCAAATGATGGAATGGATGGATGGATGCGGCATCACCGCAAAAAGCGGACGACAAATCTAGAACAAATGATTGATATAGACATTTGGTTATATTATGCATGAGGATCTGATCTCAGTCCATCAGCTAGACGAGAAAAAACCGTTGACCTAAATAACAAAAAATATCGCGTTAAAATTAGAGCAACAAAAGTTCACATCAATAATTGGCATTGATTGGATGGATATAAGTTTTGCAATAAACTTTTGGATTTATCATCAGCACACAATAAACGAGCTGGCAACATCGAAACTTCAATGCAATCCTACGCGAGAAAGAGACAACTAGACACCATTCATTGAATCGATTGCGGAGTAACAACAACAGAGTGAGCGAAAGAGATTGACAGCTGCAGACAATGGAAGGAAAAAAATAAAAACTGTACAAGGAGGAGAGAATGAAAGAGAAAAAAAGGGTAGCTTGGTCCGATGGACGATGGAACGATTGGAAAAAACTTGACGAAAAAATGCGGTGGCGTCTTGCAATAATGGCGAACCGACCGACCGACAACGAAGGCGGCGGCGGCGACTGCGAGACGACGACGACGAGACGAACCGACATCATTCATTGATGGCGAATTCATCATGTATTTCTTTTACTTCTACTGCTACTGAAAAGAAAGCCACATTTTCTCATGAAAACTAATGCAAAAGATGTCCATGGAAATCAGTCCAAAACCCTCAGAAAAATTAAAACATAATATTGAGGACTGCAAATTCAGATAAAGGGAAAAAATGCACTGAGGCTGAGGGGAAAAAACTCACCGACAAATCAATGACGTTGTTTTTGTTGTTGCAATGATGGGGGAAATTATAACTATAAAATTTTCAGCAAATACTCAAGGGAGATTCCTTCCTTCCACTTTTTTTTACACTTTGGAAAATTATTAAACCAGGATACTTTTATATTTTGAACGCAGCTCGAAGAATAATTTTCTTTGACAGAAATTTTTTTTTTTTTTTTTTTACATTCAGACACTTGCAAAGAAATTTTTCTAAGAACTTTTTTCTCTCTAATTCACGTTTTACACACTGTTGCGAAACACACACACGAACTTCTAATATAATTGCATTTATTATGTAGGAAATTTGTTAAATTTTCTTCGATTCAATTGCTAATAAATTGATTTTTTCCTTCGTTTTTGTGGAAATTTTTCCAACACGAAAATTTCTCAATTCTCACTCGCCTTTTCGGGACGATGGTGGATGAAGTTTTCTTCTTCGTTGACGTCGTCGTAGACTTTGCTTTATTTCGTTCGCCGTTGTCGTCGAATCGCGAACGAAATCTGAACGAAAGCACCGACTGAACGAAGATCCGTCACAGCAGCTGTCTCGCTTCTTGTTTACGCTAGCAGTAGATGCGCAAGAAGAGCACAGCTAATAGTGGCGAATTGTGATCATGATGTGTCAAAACTCGAAATTTCGTATAAACGTTGCCAGACATTTTAATTCACACAGATATTTATAAAATAAATTCTTTTATATATATAAATTGAATGTAATATAAAATAATGAAATCAGAACAAACGCCCAATTTTATTTTTTATCGTTTACAATACTAGAAATCTATAAAGAAAAACATTGTGCACGAAAAATATTTTTCTGGCAACATTTCCAACTCAACGAATTATGAAACGGAAATACAAACAGCAGTTGTCTCTTTCGACCTGAAAAGCAACTGCGGCGAAAACCTCGAGAAAATACCTTTTGCAATCAAAATGCCGGACAATGCAAAATGCACTGCAAAAAAACACAGGAATATTTCTGTCTAATACGTATAAATGTGAAAAGAAAATGTCATTTATGAACTTCTATAAATTATTATCATAACCCGATCTCCATTAAGAGGTCGAAATACATCGAAAATCGAATAAAAATCATTTGTATAGCTGCAAGCAAAACGCAATGCATGTCGTGGAGAAAAAGAGATAGATATCTATGGCCGTTTCAATTCGTACGAATTTATACTACTCACCCTTTTCCACCACAGTTCGTTGCTCTCTGGCGTCGAGACGAGACGAATGACCACGGCCTACGTGCGTTCGTGTGTGTGTGTCTTCTTCTCGAAGAGAAAACAGCAAATACGATTGTCTCTCTCTCTCGCAAAGGCGGTGAGTTGTAGTTGCTTTGCTGATAGATGGATGGATCTATTTTCCGATCGCTCTCTCTTTCATTAAACACACCGGAGTTTTGCCTCTTCGTCGTCGTCGTCGTTTTTCGCTGCGATTGCTCTTTTTTGCAATTTGTTTGTTAGTGGAAGAGAAAGAAATCCAATGAGAATTTTTGTTGTTACCCGCTGCTAGGCGTAGTAGAAACTTTGGTTTTTATCAATCGTTCACTTCACTCGACGTGCAAAAACGTTTGGATTACGTTGGACGAACGTTTTAACCGATATTTATTTTTATTCGCGTCTACCGTCGCGAACAAGAGTAGAGAACACTTTCGGTGTGTTACAATTTCTCAAAATGGCGTATTGTCCGTTTGACAGCCAGTAAAAAGCAATGGCCAAAGGAGACCGAGAGAGAGAGAGAACAACGAAAACAAAAGCAATTTCCAATTGGTGTCACGGGGGAAATCAGAGAACAGGGTGGATAAGAAATAATATTCCACAAAATTTTATTTTTTTAAACAATTTAAAACATATTTAATAGAAAATTTATTTAATTTAAAAATAATTCTAATAGGTAGTAATAGAGGTAGTAGGTAAAAGTAAGGGAAGGTACAGAAAAATGTAAACAAACCGAAAATCAGTTTTTCAAAAATTCACCGAAAAAATTAATTAAAAATAACAGTTTTTTCGTTAAGCATTCCAAGGTGTGTTCAGTAGACGCTTTAGGTTTGGGTCTTGACTCACTGCTCGACAAGAGAAGACAGAGAACAGGGTGTTTTAGGAAAAAATGATTTAACGCAAACAAAAGGCAGAAACATGTTAAATTTATATTTTTATTTATTTAAATTTGATTATGTATATCCATCCGTTTGAAATCCACTACAGATCTAAAGCTATATGAGTATCGTCAACAATTCTCAATTCAATTAATTATGAATGTCGTCTTCATTTCAAATTCAACTTCAATTATAAAAACCTTTAACATCGATGATAAAAGGCTTCGGCTTAATTACGTTAACGTTGTGTTGTTTCACCATTTGGCAATTTCTTCATTATATTTACGTGATTTTAATATATAATAACAGTCTACTTTTCAAATTTTATTCGTGGGCTACGATTGAACGCAGTTTCCATTACACCTAATTCTGTTTTTACGCGGTAGATTGATTCCAGAAAAAAACGTGTAAAAAAAACATTGTAAAAAGAGAGTATGTATGGTTTTCAGATGTTTGTGAGGTGTGTGGTTGTTTTTTTGAATCGTGGTAAATAGAATAAAATCGTGTAAAAAACAATTAGAATTTTGATTTTCAAACCGTGTAAAAACAGAGTTAGGTGTACTATTTTTTGTGGAAATGGTGTTTCGTGTTATTGTACATAAAAGTATTTCGTAATTGTATTTGTATAAGTTTTTTGATTTGTTTGTAAATTCCGAATATATATTTATATATTTGTATGTAACTAACGCATGTATATATATATATATTTATATGTATGTATAAAATAGGGATTTTCGAATATTTTGAATATTTCTTAACGGAAAACTAAAAAAAAGAGTTCTAAATTCATTGCCGCCGCGATAAAATCACAAATGATTCGGGATAAATAGTAAATTCACAAAGGTTTTTTTTTTTTCTTCTTAGAGAGAAAAGGCAAAAATATCGATAGAAAACTTGTTGGATGAACTTCGTTGAAGTCGAACAAACTTAAAAATGGAAGGCACAAGAATTATTCGATCGATTCACGATTCAAACGAGAGATAAACTTATCAGGGAGGGGGGGAGCATCTTAAATAACAATAGATTTGGGTGTATAAATTATTTAGAATACAACGATAATTAAGTCGAAGAAGCGAAGGCTTAAACTAAGTCATTCATTAATTACACATAATTATTTGCATTGCATGCAAACGATTGCGATTGAAGAATTTTAAATAATATGAATTTCCATTTCAAGTAGATTGATTTCCATTTCAAGTAGATTGATTTTTTAGATGCTGCTGCTGCTCATTTGAAGAACGGATTCTTGGAGGCGGACGATTTCATGGTGCAGAGAATCTGTCGCTCCAACTGAAAGTCGTAGTCGAGATTTTTCAATACTGTGGAGATCTGCGGCAATGTCGGCTGGAGAATGGACAGAGAAATATTATTAATATTGATCAGAGATTCAGAGATTGATAGATTGGGGGCATGTGACTCACATTTGTCTGGCTGATTTGCACGAGTGCGGGATTGATAACGAATGGCACTCCATCGAGCTCGGAGTAGGCGCCCAGGGTGCCGACGCTGTGCCCTGATGTGTTCGTGGCTGCCACGCATGTCGTCCCCGGGAGATGTGGAGCCGAGCGCTTGGGCGAATTGATTTGGTAGGAAGCCTGGATCTCTTCGTAGTCATGGTCTGCGGCTGGGACAGGAGGCAGCTGGAAAAATCAAGGGATACGATCAATAAAAGTTGAACAAAGGAAACATTTCTCCTAAGAAACATTTCTCCTTTGACTCACTGGCTGATTGGGATTCCAATTATTGCTGGCATTCATATTCAGACGATTCAGCGCTTTCTCCACTTCGCTGCTGCCGTTGCCATTGCCGTTGGAGTTCATCTGCGGCGACTGCAGACCCGGGACCGGGGGCGGCAGACGAATGGGAACGGGCCCGGTCTTGTAGCAGACGAGAACCCCATTGATGTCGCTGCAATAATAATGATTATAATTAGTGCGGAATCCCAGAATTGATCGGATCGCACTCACCCTGCCATCTTGAAGCCGTCGGGTGCAATCTTCAATTTGGAACACAAGATGATGTCGGTGATGGCGTGGGTGACGGTGCCGCGTTTCGACAGCTTGTAGGCGATCTGACGCTTGCGCCATGCCTTCTGATCGGAGTCGGCGGTGCGCGAGAGCAGCGAGAACTCCTTGGGCGGTTGGATTTTCTCCGCAATAACCCTGAGAAGATGAGAAACAAAAATAATTAAAAATAATTTCAAATAATTTCCAATAATTAAAAATAATTCAAATTTCAAACAATTAAAAATAATTTCAAATAATTAATCATAATTTCAAATGATTAAAAATAATTTCAAACAATTAAAAATAATTTCAAATAATTAAAAATAATTTCAAAAAATTAAAAATAATTTTAAAAAAATTCAAACAATTAAAAACAATATCAAATAATTACAAATAATTAAAAGTAATTTCGAATAATGAAAAATTATTTCAAATAATTTCACTAATTAAAAATAATTTCAAATAAAAAAATACTTAAAAATAATTTCAAATGATTACAAATAATTTCAAACAATTAAACATAATTTCAAAAAATTAAAAATAATTTCAAATAATTAAAAACAATGTCAAATAATTACAAATAATTAAAAATAATTTCAAATAATTAAAAGTAATTTCAAATAATTAAAAATAATTTCAAACAATTAAAAATAATTTCAAAAAATTAAAAATAATTTCAAAAAATTAAAAATAATTTAAAAAAAATTCAAACAATTAAAAACAATATCAAATAATTACAAATAATTAAAAGTAATTTCGAATAATGAAAAATTATTTCAAATAATTTCACTAATTAAAAATAATTTCAAATAAAAAAATACTTAAAAATAATTTCAAATGATTACAAATAATTTCAAACAATTAAACATAATTTCAAAAAATTAAAAATAATTTCAAATAATTAAAAACAATGTCAAATAATTACAAATAATTAAAAATAATTTCAAATAATTAAAAGTAATTTCAAATAATTAAAAATAATTTCAAATAATCAAAAAAAAAATAAAAATAATTCAAAAAAATTTTAAAATAATTAAAAATAATTTCAAAAAATTAAAAATAATTAAAAGTAATTACAACTAACTCAAAATAATTTCAAAAAATTAAAAATAAATTCAATTAAAATTCAATTCAATTAAAAATAATTTCAAATAATTAAAAAAAATTTGAAATAATAAATTTTTCTTGAAGACAAAAAGCAAAATTAGAATGACGATTCAGTTGCTGTTATATTCTAATCCCGGTTATCAAATTAACATAAACATTTACATTGTTCAAACGATTGAGAATAACTTGGGGTATTTTCCTGCTTGGCCATAAAACCATAAAGCCAAGAGTTTAAATAAAAAAGCGCTGCGATTGCGGGACATGGACGATTGCTAATGAGGCTATGATGATTCATGGCGCTACAACCTGCAGCAATCGGTTGTGTCGACAAGCGAAATAATCGCGAATGAACATTACTTGTATATATAGCGACACTTGGCGTCATAATTAAATAATCCTCTAGCTATCAGACAGACAGATAGATAGATAGCTAGTGAGCAAAACAAAGAAAACGAGAAACAATTCAACGTGCTTCTCGGCGAGAGAGTTGGAGGGCAGAAGTTAATGAAGCTGCCGCCTGTCATTGCTCTCCAACAATTGCCCTGGCTGCCCTGCTCTTTGGCCGTTGGAATTGCGTAAATTCCATGGTTATTTTTGCCTCCTCCTTCCTATTCTTTGTGCCACTTTATTCTCAACCATTGCTTCAATGGAGAAAAGTGGCTTTTGTGGTTTAGTTTAGACTTGAGTCAGTTTATCATAGAGAATTGAATGAAGACAGGGAAAAACCCAAAGTACAAATTATTCACTGTAGAAGAAAATGTGTGTGTATGGCCGACCTTTGACCACATTTCACAACGAGTCAGGCTGCCTCCAAGACATCAGCCACTTCCTCTAACCCAGAAATAAACTCACTTCAGTGTCTCCAGCACGTACTCGGGAAGCCCTTCTGTCTTCGAGATGCACAAGTAGCGCGTTGTCTGGCGTCCGAACAAGATGTTGTTCTCACGCCACAGATCTGCATCGGAGTCTTGGTCGTAGGAGCGATGAACCGGTGTGAAATTCTTGGGGCATCTAAGAATAGAAAACAAAATAAAATAAAATAGAAGAATGAATAGACGAAACTCGAAACAACGACGTAGTAAAAATCAAAACAAACATTTATAATTAAAGTATGCAATGGAGCCTAGAGTGGAGTATTGCGAAATCAATACTCAATGCCGTCTAAAGGCCAACAATGCAGACACTTGTTAATGCAGTTAACAACGGTTGGGTGGTGGGAAGGGAAGGGAAGGGAAGGGGGTCGAGTTTTATTTTCGCACATGGAGTCGATAGAAACCACAAATGTGATTCATAAAGGAAAGAAATTTATAATTGAACAAGTATTGAAGTGAAAACAGAAATGAGTCAATAAATTTCCTCTTCAGACAGGAAAAAGTTTCTGAATTGAACTTGGAGGAAGTTTCTGAACTTGTGGGAAGTTTCTGAACTTGGATAAAGTTCTGAACTTGTGCGAAGTTTCTGAACTTGTAGGAAGTTTCTAAATGAAATCAAGAGAATTAGTTTTTGCTGATCTTAGATGTGAATAGAAGCCAACTTACTTCTCATAGTCCTCGACTATTTGCAGCGAGGTGATCGGTCGATTGTCCGGCAAGAAGCTCATGATCGAGTTGATCACATTCTTTTGCTGCGATTGTGGCGAGGAGTTGAAGAGCGAACTCTGGCCAGCGCTGGGCGAGAGGACGCCTCCGTTTCCTGCCGGCATTTGGATGTGTTTTCCGGCCTTATTCATGGCTTCTTCTCTTCGTATTGTAGTTTACCAAATTATTACGTTTCAGCTCAAGTCCAATGTTGTTCGAAACCCGATCTCGCGGTGATTTTAAATTTCCATTTGTTGCCGCTTTGAAGAGTTCCTGACGTTCGTTCGCACTTGACTTTCACCCAGTTCTTTGCTTTGCAGTCTTTGTTTTTCTCTGTTTTTTATTATTATTTTCTTATTTTTTGAGACGAAATCGTGTTGGGCAAATAAAGCGTTCCTGGCCTGCACAAGAAAGAGAAAGAGAAGAAAGAAGAGCTTTAATAAATGATTTTATGATTTCCGAACGATGGCAAAAACAGAAAACAAAAAATACTATAGTTAACAAGATTTAACTCGAGGCTGGCGTTAGTCATCGATCGATTGATCTAACCAAAGTTATCAGCGACGATAAGTTTTGTGCGATCGATCGAGAGAGAGAGAGAGAGAGAATTCCCCGCATTTGCATTAGCAATTTAAATTAACAAGCTGCGAAGAGGGGAAAAACGATCCCATGCACCCTGTATTTGGCTTGATTGTAGCTTCATTTCGGAAGTGAACGGTGAAGGTCTTGGCCATAATCATCAATAGAAGATCAGGGAGAGGGAGTTTAAGATCTTCTTCATTAAATGCTGATTATTAACTATTATCAAATAGATTTAAACAATTATCAAATACATATGTTTAAAAAATTATCTAATAAATTGAAACATTTATCAAATATATTTAAACAATTATCAAATATATTTAAACAATTATCAAATATATTTAAACAAAGCATCAAGAGCTAGATAAAAGTGCTGGGAGGTCGAGGAGACTCCCGGAGATAATGTTTGGCAAACAGAAACTCCTACGTAAGCATCCACCGGAAGCTCAGTAATAAGAAGATACAGAGTAGAAGTAATAAGAAGATAAAGAGTAGCTGTAAAAAAAGTAATTCGAGAGAATTTCCATCGATATTTGTTTATCTCAACCCACTCGCGCTGTTTATTTCTTTTGAGTACTAACTACAACTGTGCCTAATGGGCCCAACAAAGTGACGACAGACCAAAAGAAAAGACAGACAGACCGAAAGAAGAGACAGGCAGACAGACGAAAGAGGCCAACGAATTGAATTGAAAGAAACCAACGAATGTAATTAAAAAAGAGACCATCGAATGTAATTGAAAGAGGCCACAAAGCAACAAACAACGACCAGAAGGAAACGATCAACCGCAGGAAAGTGCAGAAGAAGGCGACGATAAACGCAGGAGAAGACGACGACGAACAGAGGAGAAGACAACGATGAAAGGAGGAGGGAGAAGAACCTCCGACATAAACAAAGCAAAGGGGAGCCCAAGTTGTTCTTGGCACGCTCTTTGTTGTCTGTCACCCATCGATGGAAGCAATTCAGATGAGAATCAGAAAATGAGAGAGCGGAGAAATTGGAGGAAGGGCACGGCTCCAACTCTCTCCCCACTGGTGGCTCTGGTCACTCACGTCTGTCTGATAAGGTGAATGCATGCGAGGAGAAAAAGTTCAAAGTTCAACAGCAGAGAAACGATTCTCATCCTCTCCCCACATCTATCGAATAGATTGCTGGGTGTCTGTCTGTCTTTGTTGTTCTGCTTGGAGTCAAGTCCCAGATTCGTTAGGGGTTGACGTCGTCGTCGCCCTCGTGACTGCAGTCGACGATTGCAATTTCGAAAACAAAGACAAAACCAAGACAAAAACAAAGACAACACAAACAACCGCAGGGCGTCGATGGATTGTTTTCAGGACGAAGAAGACGACGACGATGATTTTTTCAAAAATCCAATTCAAATGACTCAAAGTCTACTCAAGGAAGTGTTTTTTTATCCTTCCTTTGGAGTTTCATTCGCTGGGTGGAAATCACAAAAAAAAAAATAATTGTAATTGTATTTTTAATTTTTCAATTAATTGCTCTTTCTTGTAAATTTTTTCGGTGTCGATTTAACGTTAAACGCTTCAATCATTTCTCGCTTTCCTCGACTATGGATGGAAGGAATAATACGAATCACTTTCCGTTTCCAGTTTTTTGATTTACGCAACTTCTCATCGTAGTGGGGAGGGGGAGAGGTGCGGGAGGAGGCCGATAGGTGCCGAGTGTTGCATTTGGAGTTCTGGAAATTCGAGTTTTCCCCCCGTCGCACAACAACAAAAACAACAACAACATGTCGGCAACAACAACAATGCGGCGACTCCTTCTTTGGTTTGTTATTTTTTCTTTTACCTTCTCTGTCTGTCTGGAAGTCAAACAAATCACTCCGCTCCGCTCCACTTCCCTCTCTCACACTACGTGACGCTCCACTTGAAATGTTTGAAATTCTGGCGCTTGCTTTTTGTCAATTATTATTTACATAATTTTCGGATTCTTCTTTGCATCACACTTCATTCGCACTCATTCTATTTTTTACGCAATTCACTAATGATTCTTTGTCGATTTTTTCTTCTATTTTATTGTGTTTTTTGAATTGAATTCACTGTAAATTTTATTTCCCACTTCAGACTCGATTTTTCCCGACCGCCTTCGCCAAACGTCGTCCGCTCATCGACGCGTTCTTCGATTCACTGTTCTCTCCTCTCTGGTTTTTTTTTCTTTTTCCAATCAAGTTATTTTTTGAGCATTTTTTTTCATTGTTTTTTGCGGCTCCACAAATTCTGTTTTTACTCTATTCTCCCCAAGTGGGGCTCATTTTATGTGGGTGTGAGCGGGACAACTACACAGGACAAACTTTGATTGCCTGAGAGAGGAAACTGTTGCCAGCTGTTTATGTTCATGGAAATAAATCAGATTTTGTGCAGAATGCAGATTCTAGTTTTAATAGTGAGAATATTTTAAATAAATAAAATCAATAAATATACAACAAACTAAACATTTTTGTACGAACGTTTTTTTAAGAAATATATCGCAACCACCCTGTTTCTCAGAGCACTACAGCTGTTAAGGCTGAAGCACATACAGAGCGTTGGAAGTGTCGCGTTATGACCGTTGACCGCTTTTAACTATTCCTCGCACATTTTATGAAAAAATATTTTTTTTATAAATTGAATATTCAATCAGCAAAGAGTTTAAAGCGCGTCAAAAGTTGAACATCGAGGGTCGCTTCAACGCTTTGTTGACGTAAAATTATGAAATTTTTATGAAAGTTATCTAATTTTGGATTTTTCATGAAAATTATCAAATTTAGAATTTTCTGTGAAAATAATCATATATTAAATTTTTTATGAAAATGATCAAATTTTAAATTTTTTATGAAAATTACCAAGTTTAGAACTTTCTATGAAAATTATAAATTTTTGAATATTATAAATAAAAATAAGTTGGATTTCGTTTTGTGGGTTACACCTAAATATCAACAATTTTAATCAAATTAAATAATCATTACATTTTTTTTTTCTTAAAAAATATGAGTTTTACACGGATATTTTCAGTGTATCGCTTCGGAGTTTTCTCTCTTTGGGTTGGCATCCCTGTGACAACAACTGTCAAAGAGAAAATCGCATGCGAGATGCCGTGGCGGTTGCGAGCGAATTATTTTCCTCGCAGAATTGACTTGTGAAGAGTATGAAACTTTTTTTTTTTTTGGTTTTCCATAGTTGAACGAAGAAGTAAATTAAATATTGACGAAATTGAAGTGCACTCGGCAACTCTGTGTACACCGAGGAAAATAATTATTAATGAAGAGAGAGATAGAAATAAATCGAATTTGAGGACTCTGCGGCGGAATATGCGAAAATGATGTGCTTTTGAAACAAGTGGAGTGTTCTGATCAAAAGTGGAGTGAAACACTTCGATTGCTGTGACTTCGACAACCCTGTGATTCAGGCGTGAAGTTCGGTCGGTCGGAGACGGGATTTTCTTTACTATTGATTTCTCTGTCGCGAAAACGCGGAAAACACGCCGATATCAGTGCGGTGAAAAAGATTTTCAAGAGATGGAAGTTGTTGAAAAACCAACAACAACAACAAAGGACAAAAATACGGCAGCAGTGAAGAAGACGGGAAAAAATACTACAACAGCTGCGTCGACGCCAGCGGCAGCGGCGACTGCAGAAACTGGCACAACATTGGTGACAGCAGCCGCAGTCGCAGCGCCACCACCACCAACAACAACAACAACGCCAACAACAGCTGTGAACATTCACGAAACGAATGCAGCAGCGGCTACAACTACAAAAACAACAACAACAACTGAATCGCCGAAGTCGATAACAAACGACGAAGGAAACGACGAAACGAACGCGACGTCGTCGGCCGATGCTGCAAATTCAAAATCAACTGCGACAACGGCAATAACAACAACTACAGCAAGTGCTGCCACCATCGGCACACCGACAGCGACAGCAGCGTCGACTGAGGCTGCAACAGTTGCCATGGAAATAATGGACGCGACGAAGCCACCGCTGCAGGAGAACAAGAACGACGAGAAGCCACCGCCACCGGTGATCCTGGAGACGATCTGCATCTCGGACGGTGAGGATCCGACGCCGGCGCCCGAGTCGCAGCCGCCGCTGCTGCCGGAGGCGACGGCGAAGAAGCGCAAGAGCCTGGGAGCCGCCGCCACCGCCACGGCGAAGGGCAACGACGAGGAGCGCTACAAGTTGAAGCGGCGCAAGATCAAGGTCGCCGGAGCACCCAAGATGCCGCTCACAGGTAGCTTCACCAGCACAATTCTATCCCAGTCTCTGACCTTGATTTGGTTCCCTTTTCCAGGCTACGTGCGCTACATGAACGACCGACGCGAGGTGCTGCGCAAGGAGCAGCCGAACAAGACGGCCATGGAGCACACGAAGATGATCGGCGAGGAGTGGCATCAGCTGCCCGAGGAGCGGAAGGCGCCGTACATGAAGGCCGCCGAGATGGACAAGGAAAGGTGAGACTTTTGCTCATTATCATTGTCTCCTTCATGTGTCAACATGTCTTTTGTTTCTGTCTTTTCTCCCCCCAGATATCTCTCGGAGCTGCACGTCTTCCTCAAGGCGCGGCCCGATGTGTTGGCCTGCGAGTTGGCCAAGAACAAGCAGCAACGCAAGAGCACCGACTCCGTGACCGGTGGTGGTGGTGTTGCCAAATCGATACTGAAGGAGAAGTCGCAGCCGAATGGGAACGCCTTCAAGGATGCCGCCAAGCTGTTGACCAAGGATGATCTGGACATCGCCGCCGTGGCGAAGGCGGCTCGTTCGGCGACCCACACACGACGTCTCTCGGTCAATTACATGATGCCGACGCACATGGCGAAGGAGCCGACGCCCCCGGTGGCCGTGGAGAAGATCACAAAACCGAAGACAGTTGCGGCCGCCGCAGCAGGAGTCGGAGCTGGAAGTGGAGCAGCTGCAGTGAACGCTCCCGTCGCTGCCGCCGCCCCGCAGCCAACGCAAGCTGCACGCAAACGTACTCCAACTCCACCCTCAAACAATAACAATAACAACAATAATAATAATAATAATAACAACAATAATAACAACACCAACAACTCAACTCCCGCAATAACCACATCAATGCCCGGTGAAATTCCGATCTTCACAAATGAATTCCTCGAGCACAATAAAACCTTCGACATGGAATTGCGAACACTTCGCAAATCGAAAGCCGATCTCGAGCAACAGAATGCGGTGCTGGAGAAACATGTGGAGAATATGAAATTCGGGGTCGAGAAGATGGCCAACGAGAACGATGAGTTGCAGGAGAAGAATCGCCTGCTCGAGATCTATCTGGACAAGCTGAAGCGAAAGCTGGCCAACGCTCTGTCGGGGCTGGCGATACCGACGGAGCCGCACGGCGCCACCATCGAGAACATCGACAAGTACATGAACGATCTGTACAAGATGGCCACGTCGAATACGCACGGCCCGGCGAGTCTCAACAAGGCCAAGGACATCATTCGCAAGTTGGACCTCCAGATCCAGTTGTAGAGGGTCCTCCTCGATCATAGTTGTATCTAGTTTTAGTTTCTACTCTTAATCGTATTATGAATCCTCGAATTTGAAAATGTTCGCTTCCGTTCGACTTCTAAATACTACTACTGCCTGTTGTTCTATGATGATGATGATGGAATTAGATGACGATCTATGAATCATTCGGTCGGTATTCATGGAAACCGAAATTGTTGTTGAGAAATATTCGAGACTAATTGTTAAGACATTCCTCTAGGCTTAAGCGTTTGTTTCAATTGTAGATTTGAGTAGATTTTCATTTCGATTTCCATTTAAATTAAAAGTGTCCATTTAAATTAAATGTGTTCTTGAATTAAACTTGAAAGAGATATTAATCAAATGTAATTATAGCAATATTTTTGTATTATTTTTCCACAGGTATTCAGTTGCCATCATGGTTTACATTTGTTATTGTTCGTCCTTAAGCGAGTCTAATTTTCTATTCCTGGGGAAAATCATTATTATTTTTTAATTACCATTTTCTCATATTAATCTAGTTGTAGTTTATGTTGTAAAATTTGTGTCAATCACGCTGCAGACACTTTGAAATCTCCTCTTTATGTTTAATTAAATTTAAGTTTTTCGATCATTTTTATAAAATGTATTAGTTTTATTCGTTTTCCATTAATATAACATGTCAATTACGGCATTGAAAATCACACGAGTTTTGTTCTGTAAAAATCACCAGCTTATGAAAATTTTTATTTTTGAAAAATATTCTAAAACTTCCTCATTCATTTATTGCAATAATTTAATATATTTTTTTGAAGCTTTCTTATTGCACTAATGATAATCAGCAAATCAAATAGAGTAACTTAAATAAAAATCAGCCAACAATTGATATTTATATTTAAGTAAATTGTACAACAAATCCATAAATAAATCACTGAAATCAATATGTCGTAAATTTTTTGTCGTAAATATTTTTTAATTTGATTCATAATTAAAATCACTGTAGAGTTATTTCTCGATTTGGTTTCGTAAAAGAAATTCTGAAAGCTCAATTAATTAATTCGTGACGACCTATAAATTTTCGAAAATTTCATAATTCAGGCAATTTTTCATGGAAATCTTAAATCGTTCATATCTCCGTAAATACGCGTTATTTCGCGAAAAGAACTTCAATTCGTGACGACCTATAAATTTTCGAAAATTTCATAATTCAGGCAATTTTTCATGGAAATCTTAAATCGTTCATATCTCCGTAAATACGCGTTATTTAGCGAAAAGGACTTTAATTCGTGACGACCTATAAATTTTCGAAAATTTCATAATTCAGGCAATTTTTCATGGAAATCTTAAATCGTTCATATCTCCGTAAATACGCGTTATTTCGCGAAAAGGACTTTAATTCGTGACGACCTATAAATTTTCGAAAATTTCATAATTCAGGCAATTTTTCATGGAAATCTTAAATCGTTCATATCTCCGTAAATACGCGTTATTTAGCAAAAAGGACTTTAATTCGTGACGACCTATAAATTTTCGAAAATTTCATAATTCAGGCAATTTTTCATGGAAATCTTAAATCGTTCATATCTCCGTAAATACGCGTTATTTAGCGAAAAGGACTTTAATTCGTGACGACCTATAAATTTTCGAAAATTTCATAATTCATGCAATTTTTCATGGAAATCTTAAATCGTTCATATCTCCGTAAATACGCGTTATTTAGCGAAAAGGACTTTAATTCGTGACGACCTATAAATTTTCGAAAATTTCATAATTCAGGAAATTTTTCATTGAAATCTTAAATCGTTCATATCTCCGTAAATACGCGTTATTTAGCAAAAAGGACTTTAATTCGTGACGACCTATAAATTTTCGAAAATTTCATAATTCAGGCAATTTTTCATGGAAATCTTAAATCGTTCATATCTCCGTAAATACGCGTTATTTAGCGAAAAGGACTTTAATTCGTGACGACCTATAAATTTTCGAAAATTTCATAATTCAGGAAATTTTTCATTGAAATCTTAAATCGTTCATATCTCCGTAAATACGCGTTATTTAGCAAAAAGGACTTTAATTCGTGACGACCTATAAATTTTCGAAAATTTCATAATTCAGGCAATTTTTCATGGAAATCTTAAATCGTTCATATCTCCGTAAATACGCGTTATTTAGCGAAAAGGACTTTAATTCGTGACGACCTATAAATTTTCGAAAATTTCATAATTCAGGCAATTTTTCATTGAAATCTTAAATCGTTCATATCTCCGTAAATACGCGTTATTTAGCGAAAAGGACTTTAATTCGTGACGACCTATAAATTTTCGAAAATTTCATAATTCAGGCAATTTTTCATGGAAATCTTAAATCGTTCATATCTCCGTAAATACGCGTTATTTCGCGAAAAGGACTTTAATTCGTGACGACCTATAAATATTCGAAAATTTCATAATTCAGGCAATTTTTCATGGAAATCTTAAATCGTTCATATCTCCGTAAATACGCGTTATTTCGCGAAAAGGACTTTAATTCGTGACGACCTATAAATTTTCGAAAATTTCATAATTCAGGCAATTTTTCATGGAAATCTTAAATCGTTCATATCTCCGTAAATACGCGTTATTTCGCGAAAAGGACTTTAATTCGTGACGACCTATAAATTTTCGAAAATTTCATAATTCAGGCAATTTTTCATGGAAATCTTAAATCGTTCATATCTCCGTAAATACGCGTTATTTCGCGAAAAGGACTTTAATTCGTGACGACCTATAAATTTTCGAAAATTTCATAATTCAGGCAATTTTTCATGGAAATCTTAAATCGTTCATATCTCCGTAAATACGCGTTATTTCGCGAAAAGGACTTTAATTCGTGACGACCTATAAATATTCGAAAATTTCATAATTCAGGCAATTTTTCATGGAAATCTTAAATCGTTCATATCTCCGTAAATACGCGTTATTTCGCGAAAAGGACTTTAATTCGTGACGACCTATAAATATTCGAAAATTTCAATTTTTCATGGAAATCTTAAATCGTTCATATCTCCGTAAATACGCGTTATTTAGCAAAAAGGACTTTAATTCGTGACGACCTATAAATTTTCGAAAATTTCATAATTCAGGCAATTTTTCATGGAAATCTTAAATCGTTCATATCTCCGTAAATACGCGTTATTTAGCGAAAAGGACTTTAATTCGTGACGACCTATAAATTTTCGAAAATTTCGTAATTCAGGCAATTTTTCATGGAAATCTTAAATCGTTCATATCTCATTCATCGTTCATCTCATATCTCATATCTCGTTCATATACGCGTTATTTAGCGAAAATGACTTTAATTCGTGACGACCTATAAATTTTCGAAAATTTCATAATTCAGGCAATTTTTCATGGAAATCTTAAATCGTTCATATCTCCGTAAATACGCGTTATTTCGCGAAAAGGACTTTAATTCGTGACGACCTATAAATTTTCGAAAATTTCATAATTCAGGCAATTTTTCATGGAAATCTTAAATCGTTCATATCTCCGTAAATACGCGTTATTTCGCGAAAAGGACTTTAATTCGTGACGACCTATAAATTTTCGAAAATTTCATAATTCAGGCAATTTTTCATGGAAATCTTAAATCGTTCATATCTCCGTAAATACGCGTTATTTCGCGAAAAGGACTTTAATTCGTGACGACCTATAAATTTTCGAAAATTTCATAATTCAGGCAATTTTTCATGGAAATCTTAAATCGTTCATATCTCCGTAAATACGCGTTATTTCGCGAAAAGGACTTTAATTCGTGACGACCTATAAATTTTCGAAAATTTCATAATTCAGGCAATTTTTCATGGAAATCTTAAATCGTTCATATCTCCGTAAATACGCGTTATTTCGCGAAAAGGACTTTAATTCGTGACGACCTATAAATATTCGAAAATTTCATAATTCAGGCAATTTTTCATGGAAATCTTAAATCGTTCATATCTCCGTAAATACGCGTTATTTCGCGAAAAGGACTTTAATTCGTGACGACCTATAAATATTCGAAAATTTCATAATTCAGGCAATTTTCATGGAAATCTTAAATCGTTCATATCTCCGTAAATACGCGTTATTTAGCGAAAAGGACTTTAATTCGTGACGACCTATAAATTTTCGAAAATTTCATAATTCAGGCAATTTTTCATGGAAATCTTAAATCGTTCATATCTCCGTAAATACGCGTTATTTCGCGAAAAGGACTTAATTCGTGACGACCTATAAATTTCGAAAATTTCATAATTAGGCAATTTTTCATGGAAATCTTAAATCGTTCATATCTCCGTAAATACGCGTTATTTCGCGAAAAGGACTTTAATTCGTGACGACCTATAAATTTTCGAAAATTTCATAATTCAGGCAATTTTTCATGGAAATCTTAAATCGTTCATATCTCCGTAAATACGCGTTATTTCGCGAAAAGGACTTTAATTCGTGACGACCTATAAATTTTCGAAAATTTCATAATTCAGGCAATTTTTCATGGAAATCTTAAATCGTTCATATCTCCGTAAATACGCGTTATTTCGCGAAAAGGACTTTAATTCGTGACGACCTATAAATATTCGAAAATTTCATAATTCAGGCAATTTTTCATGGAAATCTTAAATCGTTCATATCTCCGTAAATACGCGTTATTTCGCGAAAAGGACTTTAATTCGTGACGACCTATAAATATTCGAAAATTTCAAATTTTTCATGGAAATCTTAAATCGTTCATATCTCCGTAAATACGCGTTATTTAGCAAAAAGGACTTTAATTCGTGACGACCTATAAATTTTCGAAAATTTCATAATTCAGGCAATTTTTCATGGAAATCTTAAATCGTTCATATCTCCGTAAATACGCGTTATTTCGCGAAAAGGACTTTAATTCGTGACGACCTATAAATTTTCGAAAATTTCATAATTCAGGCAATTTTTCATGGAAATCTTAAATCGTTCATATCTCCGTAAATACGCGTTATTTCGCGAAAAGGACTTTAATTCGTGACGACCTATAAAATTTCGAAAATTTCATAATTCAGGCAATTTTTCATGGAAATCTTAAATCGTTCATATCTCCGTAAATACGCGTTATTTCGCGAAAAGGACTTTAATTCGTGACGACCTATAAATTTTCGAAAATTTCATAATTCAGGCAATTTTTCATGGAAATCTTAAATCGTTCATATCTCCGTAAATACGCGTTATTTCGCGAAAAGGACTTTAATTCGTGACGACCTATAAATTTTCGAAAATTTCATAATTCAGGCAATTTTTCATGGAAATCTTAAATCGTTCATATCTCCGTAAATACGCGTTATTTCGCGAAAAGGACTTTAATTCGTGACGACCTATAAATATTCGAAAATTTCATAATTCAGGCAATTTTTCATGGAAATCTTAAATCGTTCATATCTCCGTAAATACGCGTTATTTCGCGAAAAGGACTTTAATTCGTGACGACCTATAAATATTCGAAAATTTCAATTTTTCATGGAAATCTTAAATCGTTCATATCTCCGTAAATACGCGTTATTTAGCAAAAGGACTTTAATTCGTGACGACCTATAAATTTTCGAAAATTTCATAATTCAGGCAATTTTTCATGGAAATCTTAAATCGTTCATATCTCCGTAAATACGCGTTATTTCGCGAAAAGGACTTAAATTCGTGACGATCTTAAATCGTTCATATCTCCGTAAATACGCGTTATATCGCGAAAAGGACTTTAATTCGTGACGACCTATAAATTTTCGAAAATTTCATAATTCAGGCAATTTTTCATGGAAATCTTAAATCGTTCATATCTCCGTAAATACGCGTTATTTCGCGAAAAGGACTTTAATTCGTGACGACCTATAAATATTCGAAAATTTCATAATTCAGGCAATTTTTCATGGAAATCTTAAATCGTTCATATCTCCGTAAATACGCGTTATTTCGCGAAAAGGACTTTAATTCGTGACGACCTATAAATATTCGAAAATTTCAATTTTTCATGGAAATCTTAAATCGTTCATATCTCCGTAAATACGCGTTATTTAGCAAAAAGGACTTTAATTCGTGACGACCTATAAATTTTCGAAAATTTCATAATTCAGGCAATTTTTCATGGAAATCTTAAATCGTTCATATCTCCGTAAATACGCGTTATTTCGCGAAAAGGACTTAAATTCGTGACGACCTATAAATTTCGAAAATTTCATAATTCAGGCAATTTTTCATGGAAATCTTAAATCGTTCATATCTCCGTAAATACGCGTTATTTCGCGAAAAGGACTTTAATTCGTGACGACCTATAAATTTTCGAAAATTTCATAATTCAGGCAATTTTTCATGGAAATCTTAAATCGTTCATATCTCCGTAAATACGCGTTATATCGCGAAAAGGACTTTAATTCGTGACGACCTATAAATTTTCGAAAATTTCATAATTCAGGCAATTTTTCATGGAAATCTTAAATCGTTCATATCTCCGTAAATACGCGTTATTTCGCGAAAAGGACTTTAATTCGTGACGACCTATAAATATTCGAAAATTTCATAATTCAGGCAATTTTTCATGGAAATCTTAAATCGTTCATATCTCCGTAAATACGCGTTATTTCGCGAAAAGGACTTTAATTCGTGACGACCTATAAATATTCGAAAATTTCAATTTTTCATGGAAATCTTAAATCGTTCATATCTCCGTAAATACGCGTTATTTAGCAAAAAGGACTTTAATTCGTGACGACCTATAAATTTTCGAAAATTTCATAATTCAGGCAATTTTTCATGGAAATCTTAAATCGTTCATATCTCCGTAAATACGCGTTATTTAGCGAAAAGGACTTTAATTCGTGACGACCTATAAATTTTCGAAAATTTCGTAATTCAGGCAATTTTTCATTGAAATCTTAAATCGTTCATATCTCCGTAAATACGCGTTATTTAGCGAAAAGGACTTTAATTCGTGACGACCTATAAATTTTCGAAAATTTCATAATTCAGGCAATTTTTCATGGAAATCTTAAATCGTTCAAACGACCTATAAATTTTCGAAAATTTCATAATTCAGGCAATTTTTCATGGAAATCTTAAATTGTTCATATCTCCGTAAATACGCGTTATTTCGCGAAAAGGACTTTAATTCGTGACGACCTATAAATTTTCGAAAATTTCATAATTCAGGCAATTTTTCATGGAAATCTTAAATCGTTCATATCTCCGTAAATACGCGTTATTTAGCGAAAAGGACTTTAATTCGTGACGACCTATAAATTTTCGAAAATTTCATAATTCAGGAAATTTTTCATTGAAATCTTAAATCGTTCATATCTCCGTAAATACGCGTTATTTAGCAAAAAGGACTTTAATTCGTGACGACCTATAAATTTTCGAAAATTTCATAATTTAGTAAATTTTTCATGAAAATCTTAAATCGTTCATATCTCCGTAAATACGCGTTATTTCGCGAAAAGGACTTTAATTCGTGACGACCTATAAATTTTCGAAAATTTCATAATTCAGGCAATTTTTCATGGAAATCTTAAATCGTTCATATCTCCGTAAATACGCGTTATTTAGCGAAAAGGACTTTAATTCGTGACGACCTATAAATTTTCGAAAATTTCATAATTCAGGAAATTTTTCATTGAAATCTTAAATCGTTCATATCTCCGTAAATACGCGTTATTTAGCGAAAAGGACTTTAATTCGTGACGACCTATAAATTTTCGAAAATTTCATAATTCAGGCAATTTTTCATGGAAATCTTAAATCGTTCATATCTCCGTAAATACGCGTTATTTCGCGAAAAGGACTTTAATTCGTGACGACCTATAAATTTTCGAAAATTTCATAATTCAGGCAATTTTTCATGAAAATCTTCAATCGTTCATATCTCCGTAAATACGCGTTATTTCGCGAAAAGGACTTTAATTCGTGACGACCTCTAAATATTCGATAATTTCATAATTCAGACCATTTTTCATGGAAATCTTAAATCGTTCATATCTCCGTAAAAACGCGTTATTTCGCGAAAAGGACTTTAATTCGTGACGACCTATAAATATTCGATAATTTCATAATTTAGTAAATTTTTCATGAAAATCTTAAATGCTTCATATCTCCGTAAATACGCGTTATTTCGCGAAAAGGACGTTAATTCGTGACGACCTCTAAATATTCGATAATTTCATAATTTAGAAAATTTTTCATGAAAATCTTCAATCGTTCATATCTCCGTAAATACGCGTTATTTCGCGAAAAGGACTTTAATTCGTGACGACCTCTAAATATTCGATAATTTCATAATTCAGACCATTTTTCATGGAAATCTTAAATCGTTCATATCTCCGTAAATACGCGTTATTTCGCGAAAAGGACTTTAATTCGTGACGACCTATAAATATTCGAAAATTTCATAATTCAGGCAATTTTTCATGGAAATCTTAAATCGTTTATATCTCCGTAAATACGCGTTATTTCGCGAAAAGAACTTTAATTCGTGACGACCTATAAAATTTCGGAAATTTCATAATTCAGGCAATTTTTCATGGAAATCTTAAATCGTTCATATCTCCGTAAATACGCGTTATTTCGCGAAAAGAACTTTAATTCGTGACGACCTATAAATTTTCGAAAATTTCATAATTGAGGCTCTTTTTTAAGAAAACCCAATACCACAAAGGAAAAATGAGATCTTCATTTTTGTTCGTCTTTTTCTACCCATTTGGGTAAATACTTGGTAAGAATGTTGTGTATTTAACAGAAATGAGTCCAACACTAGGGTCAACACGATTTCCTAAAAATTTTTGAAATAGGGTATAATTTTTAAAAAATTATAAATGTTTTTTTTAATTCTGGTTTTAGGATATTCTCAAATTTATTTGTTTTTTTTATTTTCATAGAATTTTCAATTTTTTTTTTAATTTCTTTTTTTTTGATTTTCTTATTTTTTATTTTTTAATATTTTTTTTACATTTTAATAATGATATAGTCCTAGAATTGAATTTATGTTCCATCAATCAAGAATTACATCTCTTCATCTTTGAATGAGAAGGAGAGCCTCGTTTATAATGATTATTTGAAAACACTCTTCACTTTTCTTTTTTGAGCTCCCCACTTTCACTTCTCAGGAACAGACTCTGAAGGAGTGGAGCAGACAGATTGAGGGAGGCAGCCCCCCATTTGTTGAAGCTCGAGAGGCTTCTAACGAGCACCACACATTAGGAGAGAAAGAATGTGCTTGTCATGAAAAAACCCCTCATGAAGTCTAAACCTGCATCATGCGACATCATTAAAAGCGTTTCCAAGTGACATTGTCAAGCTCTTCTTAATTAATTTCTCTCTCGTTGTTTCTTCTTTCTCTCCGATTCCACAAAAGAATCGGCTCCACAAGACCGGAAGGAAGTTCGATCTGGGGTTCGACATCCGGCATCGATGTGTGTTTTTATTGGAGATGTGTGATTTCATTGTGGATGTGTTTTCATTGTGGATGACTGAATTCGAATATTCCCGAGTTGAAGGAGGAGATGGAGAAACCTCCCTCCCCTCCCCTCCCCTTCCCATCCCCCTGAGGATCGTGCGGTGAAGAAATCAATATTTGTGCTGCACTTGAATCGCACGTCAAGTTCACTTCCGCCCTTCCTTGGCCGTGGTCGTGACCGAGACCGGAACCGAGTTCGAGTTCGCGACTGCAGCTTCCGCGATTCCCACCCTTCGATTCTCCGATGGCCAAGTTTTCCAACCCCCCCGTCCTTTTTCTGTCCCCGTTAACATCTCTCATGATATATGACATTAGTCGGTTGGGACGAAGATCGGACGACGTCGATTCGCAATCATGTGGAAATAATAGGACAATTGTAATTGTCGTCTTCGCATTCATTCCTGATTGTTCCTTCTCTTTCATTCACTCATGATGATGACTTCTCTTTCATTCGCTCATGATGATGAGTTCTCTTTTATTCATTCATTACTATGATGCCTTCTCCTTCTCACCCGAAGGACGACAAAAAAAAAAAATTCGCCACCGCTCGGCGTGACATATGTGAGCACGTGACGTCATTATTAGCTGTCACGTTAGTTGGCCTTAGTTGATAAAATAGCGTTGCCAGAGCGAGATTTCACGACCAGATTCAATCGGAGTTTGTGATGAAAATTAATTGTTTGATGTATGAAATTAATAGATGATGCATGGCCCCGACTTCTTCTGGACCTTTTCACCCGATAATCTGGCAACTCCCTCAGCGATTTGCGTGTATTTTTCACGGTGCAGGACGAGGTGTGACATTTGTCGCCATCCCTTACGCATCCAATCCTCCCTTCCTTCGACTTCCCATCATCCCACCCTCCATCCTCCCCGATGTCCTTCATGCGAATGCATTCATTATGCGTTTCGAATCCTCTCGGGATGCATTCGCGTTGCCACCCTTCTCCAATACTTCGTCCCATGGTCCTTTTTCGCCTGGTCAGGGTCAGGATCAGGATCTGAATCGCATGGCGTGCATTAAAATCAAATAATTGGATTATGTTGAGATTCGAGTTTCGAGATTTGATGCTAATCCGGGATACAGGGATTCGGGCAGTAAATTTGTGAAATTTATTGGTTTTTGCGGTTTTTTGATTTAAAAGTCGATCAGTCGACGAATATCGTAATATAATGAAAAAAATCGGAGTTAGCGAAAAATTCATAGCTAAATATAGCAAAAGATAAAGGAGTTAACAAACAGAATAAAGTCTGAAAAAATATTTGGATTTAAAAAAAAATATAAAATTTTTTAAATAAGATTATTTTTTATCAAGATCAATTTGCAACAAAAAATAAATAAGTGTGAAAAAATAAGAAAAAAGAATATAGAATAATGTTAAAAAATTAAAGAAAAAAAAACAATATGATGTAAATTTTTAGGATTTCTAAAAATAAAAAATGTTATCAATACAAAATTTGTATTTTTATCACACCTTTTTTAATGAAAAATTTTAGTATAGAAATTTAAAATATAAATATTTTTCTATTAAGATCATTTACAAAAAAGACTGGAATTTAAATACAGAAAAAAACATAAAAAATGGACCTATTGTTTTTATGTTTTTTTCTGTATTTAAATTAAAAGCAGCCATGTTGGCGGAAGTCTACTAACGATTTCCACTTGGCTTAAACGCTACTCCACTGTTAGCGGAAGTCTGTTAAAAGTGGCCGGAACTGTGGAGCCGCTGAGCGCGAACCCACCACGCGGCGAATTCGGCTGCGGCCGGCGAGCGAAGACGTCGGCGAGAGAGAAGCAGCAGCGACGGCAGCCAACGGTTCTGCCGACGAAGACCGAATCAGTTACAAAGCAGCGGTCGTCGTGCGTGGAACGTTGTTTGACGAGGAAAGTGTGCGAAAGAGAGGGCGAGCGAGAACGAGTGATACGCGAACGTTGTCGTCGTGTTGTCGCGTTGTCGGTTTTCAGCGTGCGGAAAGATCTGAGAATAAGAAAAACAACAACAAAATAAATATCCTCAGGTAGAGGAAGGAATGAAAATGTGAAACAGGAAACAGAAAGAGAGAGAGATAGAGCAAAGGGAGACGAAAGAAAACACACAAAGGCAGGTGAAATGGAGCCTTTAATGATTGAATGAATGAATGATTGAATGAATGAATATGACAAGCAGCTCGAGACTCGAGTGCGAAAGAGAGAGAGGTGAAATGCAAGATGCCGAGGGATGATGTGCAAAAATAAAAAAATAAAATGAGCGAAGCTAAAAAATAAATGTAAACAAAAAATCAATAAAGACGTCCAGATAAAAATCGAGCGAAAGGAGAAGGAGAAAGTGAAGTCAAAATAAAAATGAATTTTCACTAAAATTAATATTTCAACGAATTAATAAAAATGAAAATTAATTGAAAAATAAATTAATGGAAAAATAAATTATGGAAAAATAAATTATGGAAAAATAAATTAACGGAAAAATAAATTAATGCAAAAATAAATTAACGGAAAATAAATTAATGGAAAAATATAAATTTTGAAAACAAATTCTGAAAATTCCGTGAAATTTTCAATTGTCGATAAATCAGTGGTGGAAACAACAACAACAACAGGTGCAGCTGCAAATTGTTTAAAAAATCATCGAGAATCGATTGAAGCGAAAAAATTCGAAAATAAATGTGGAGCGAAAAAAGCAATTCATTGAATTGTAAAAAAACAGCTGTGTTTAATCAGCATTCGGTCAAATAAAATAAATAAAAATATTGAAATAAATAAATTGAACCAAAAAAAAATATATATATTTATATATACAAAATCAAGATAATTAAAAAATAAAATAAATAAAAATTAAATAAATAAAAAAATGAATAAAAAATATAATAAATAAAACATCAAATAAATAAAAATAAGATATTTGCCAACAGTATCTAGATACACGGAACGTAGAACGTGCTCATTCCAGAATTTACCTGCTCTTCGGCTATTTCACTAATATCACCGTTCTTGTAGTTGTTGTCTTTCTCGTTGTTGTCATTCGACAGAACAACAACAACAACAAAAAAGAGTCGCCGCCGGTTTTCGTTCGATTCGCCGTTGTCGCCGTCGTCGGTCTTTGCTTTTGTCTTCGTGCGCAAATATTTGCCTAATAAACCATGAGAAATCAGTTGAAATCGTCGTGAAAAATTTGAATTTTTGAAATTTCAAAAATAGAAAACGTATCTCTCAGATACATGAACTACGGAGTATCTGCGAGTTTGCAAATCATTCGAAGATATTCCAAGAAGTCATTGAAGTGGAGAAAATGTGAATTTTGTTTAACACGAAAAGTAGTTTAATGAGAAAAATTTAAAAGGTGTTCAAGAAAGTAATTTTCAAATTTATGAGAATAAAATTACGCATTTATAAGAAGGAAAAGAAATATATATTCCAAAGAAGTCATCTCGAAATACAAATACAACGATAACTTCTAATTGGCAATCGCCGTGAGTTCGGCGAGGCTTTTTTTGAAATACAATAATAACAACAATAAGAACAGCAACAACAATAACGAGCATCAGCTAATGTTGCAGCCGTCGTCATCGCCGTCGTTTTCGTCTTCACCTCCCGCCTCCGTCCACGGCGAATTCGTGTTCGACGATTTTCGCACCCTCCGCCCCACGCTGACGCTGAGAGTTTTCGTGTAGCGCCCACACGGTTCTGGGTCCTTCTGCGAAATCCTTGCAGCATCCCCAAAATAACAAGAGAGGAAATAACAATAACAACAAGAGCAATAACAACAACAGCAATAACAACAATAAGCAACAATAACAGGACAAGAGAAACAACGCCAACAGAAGGAAGCCGAAGCCGAAGTCGAAGCCGAAGCCATGGGTCGCCGTCCATTTAATCGCGTTTGCGCCATAAACTATCCCAGTCGTGTTGAGGGTTGGCTGGATGTCTGTGGTGAGTTTCGCATTTCCCCCCCACACTTACTCTTAATCCTCGCAATCCCGAGGAGTGGAAAATCGCGTAGGATTTTCATCTCCAAAGGATTTGCAAGGAATCAAATGTTATTTTTTGTTGAAAGAAATTATTCTTTTATGTCAAACATTATTTTTAGTTGTCAAACATATTTTTTAGTTGACATAAATTATTCTTAGTTGTCAAAAAAATAAAATATTTGTGAAAAATATTAAAGAATTTATTAAAAAATAATCATTGAAGAAAAAATAATTAAAAACTGACTCAAAATATTTTAATAATAACAAAAAAATAAATTAAAAATAAAAATAAATCGTAAAAATATTAATTATTATTATTAAAAATAAAATAAAAATATATATTTTTTTAAATTCGATATGATGAATAAAAAAAAACGATTTCGAAAGCAATTTTTTTTAAATTCCATAATTTCTTTTATCTGTGGTGAAATGTGGTGAATAAACCACCCTATTCACCTCCAGCTCTTTGAAGTCCAAACACGATTATGAATTAAGTCATTATCGTCTCACAGTGCCCATTATTTCTCAATTTTAGCACTCAAAGAATCGTTGTGATTTTTCATTATCAGGTCCGGGAATGTTTGTTTAAACAATTTGTGATATTATTCGAGTTTTTTTGTTAAATGTTTTCTTTTCTCAATTTCGTATTTATTTATTTTTTTGACTCGAGTTAGAAATTATTTGCATAACATAGTTTTTTTTATTTTTTATTCGTTTTCGTTTATTTATTTATTTCTCTCTTTCTTTCTTTTCTGATGGTTTCTTTTATCGATTGTTTGTTTTGTTAAGTTTGCGTTTTTATTTAAAATAAAAACCGGTTTCTCGGTTTTTAAAAGTTTTCAACAGATGTTTTTTTTTCTGGTTGTTTTGATTGTATTTATTTTTTGGTGTTTTTTTTTTGATTATTTTTATTTCTAGTTGTTTTTTGACTCTTCTTTTTTGTTTTTTAAATTTTTCTTTTTAAATTTTTGGTTTTTTTTTAATTTTTTGTTTTTTATTATTTTTTTATTTTTAGTATATAAAATATAAAAAAAATATAAAAAATAAAAACATTGAGTTTTAAGCATACGATGTGGCAGCACAACGTGTCGCTCGCTCGGTCTGGCTTTCGTTTCCGAAGCGACGACATTGAACTTCGCGAATTCCAGCAAAATTCGTCTTCGAAGACTCGCAAAATTCGACTTCAGTCGTTTGAAATAATAGAGAAATAGTTGATCACAAGAAAAACAAAAAAAAAAAAAAAACTATCCACCTCCCTCGTAACCTTGTTCAAGTGGTGATGAGTGGTGAAGGGGGCCGTGGTGGGGTATGACGAAATTCACCACACCTTGACTTCTTCGTCTAGGCTTCCCGCTCCCTCTCTAGGCTTCTCTATCCTCACTTCTCTTTCTTCACTTCTCTGTCTTCACTTCTCCTTCTTCACTTCTCCTTCTTCACTTCTCTTTCTTCACTTCTCTTTCTTCACTTCTCCTTCTTCACTTCACCTTCTTCTTTGATTCCCTCATTTGTATTCCGACCACAATTCAATTCAAATATTTTTTGCTCTGCCCTCCACCCACATCGTTGTGGCCTCGTTCCTCTCTCTTTCCACCTTCTGCCATTTGCCTAGCTTTGTGTCCTGTCTTCCTCCAATGAATCCTCCATCACCCAGTCCCAACTGATGTCCTTTCACTTTGATCCCATCGTTCGTCTCATCATCTGTTTCGTATTTGTTTCTTTCTAATCCGCCCACATTCGATCAATCCATGGGATTCAACCACCTCTTGGTCTTCCCTTCTCCATCTCTTGGTCTTCCCTTCTCCATCTCTTGGTCTTCCCTTCTCCATCTCCTAGCCTTCTCTTCCACCTGACTTCTTCCTCTCCTGCTCACATTCCTTGGTCCTTTTTTCTCACTCCTTCGTCCTTCTCCCTCCCTCCCTCATACTCATATTGATTCGACTCTTTGTGAATTCGTCGCTCGTCGAAATTCTGGCTTCCAGAAGCTTCTCTCATCTCATGGTATCACCTCGAGTCCTTTCTATCTTATCCCATATTCTACTCTATCGTCGTCTCCCACTTCCTTATCTCGTTCATGAATTTTTCTTGCCTTATTTTCTTTAGTTCCTCCCATTCCTATGCTATTTATTTCGATATGCGTTTATTTCTCTGTTTTCGTATGTTTCTCATTATCATTATGCAAAAAAATAATAAGAAAAATAATCAACAGAAGTATTAATAATAACAATAACAACAATAAAAACAACAATAACATAATAACAAAACACACACATTACAAAAAAAAACAAGCAAATAAAAACAAACAAAAAAACACCAGAATAATAAATACTACAACCAAAAATAGTAACAACAAAAACAAACAAAAAAAATACTACAACAAGAACCAACAACAACAAAATACCACAAAATAACTCCAAACTATAAAAAAATAATAACAACACCGAAAAATGTTTTATTTAGCAGCATCCTCGAAATTCCTTCTAGACTCGAAGTTCCTTTTATGGAAATCATGCTCTGGCGGGGATCTGGCAACGCTGCTTGAGGTTTTCCCAATAATAACAACAACAAGCAGCACTGTATTAAGAAGAAAACAATTAAGAACATGTTATGAAATGGATTTTTTTTAAATAAATGAATGAATTTTAATTCAAATTAATTACAAACAAAAAATAAGAATTTTAATTAAAATTAATTTAAAAAAAACAATTTTTATTCAAATTAATTAAAAAATATCCTGAATCAATGAATTCAAGGTCCTTTGGGATTTTGTAGAGACGATTTATTCACTTCCGTAAAATTCCCTAGCATAAATTAATAGATTTCTCATTTTCTGCCTTTCAATCAACTTTTATTACTGTGAAGTTTTTATGGAACTCATGGGTCAATAGACCCAATTCCACAGTGAGCCTTCTCGTCATACTTTCTAAATATCTGTCCGCATTCTCCTATCATACCCCTCAGTCTCTCTCTCTCTCTCTCTCTTTGTCTCCCTCTCTCTCCCTCTCACTCCCTCTCTCTGCAGTCATCGTTGCCATCTCCCCGGTCGATTCCCTCGAAATGCAAATGATCCCGAAACCATTTGTGTTCCAAAGAAATTAAACACTTGTTTGCAAATATGTCCATATGATATTTTTTTTTCATTTAACACAAATTTTTGCACACTGGGCAGAAAAGTCGAGGGAAAATGTGGCCAAGAATGAATGATGCAAATATTGGCTCATTGGCCTGAGGCGTATCTTGCAAAACGCTTCTGGAGAAAATGAACGAACGAACGAACAAAGCAGACAAAAAGAAAGCTAATGAAGTGCACGATGATAAATGAATGGCATGAAGCGCGATGGTAATGAGGAGTTGGAGGAAGCGAACTTACTTACTTAAATACATAATTATTTTGAGGAGTTCGGTGTGGGCGGGGTGAAGGAGTGGTTTTTGCAACGAGGCATATTTGAGAAAGGAACAAAAGAAAGGGCAGGCAAAGGAAAAGTGCGAGGAAGGTGTGGTGGACATGAACTAAAATAATTGAACATGAAGAAAAATTTATCATAAATAAAATTTTTATCTTAAGTAAACTTTTGTCTTAAATAAATATTTGGAGAAAAATAATAAAAATAAAATGTTGTAATTAATAGAATTTTGTTATTTCCAAATAATAATAATTTCTTACATAGTTAATAAACAAATAATTGAGTTACTAAACAATTAAGTAATGCAATTTATGCATTTCATATTTGAGAGCTTAAAAATGAAAATTAATAAAAAATTTAAATCAAAAAATAAAAAATATATAGAAAAAAATGCATTTGGGACTAATTAAATTTATATTCTCTTAAATTCAATTCAATAATAAAAAAATACTAAAAATAAATAAACAAATTTAATATAAATTGTAGACTAATTAAATGTTATTAATTTCAATACGAACTGTGGAAGAGAAAAGAAAATAATTACTCACAGCAACTGGAGACCTTTTTGAACTTGTTTAAGCCTCCAATTACACAGAGAGAAAAAGCTCCGCTTGGTACCAGCCTTCAGAGAGGGGGGGAGGGGCGTGGCTGATGGAGGCGGCATCGAAAGGTTTTCTTTGGAAAAGGAGGAGAGAATGGTCAGATGTTTATCGACAATTGAAGGAGCCGAAGTTGCCTCCATCTCTCTACTTCTCTCTCTATCTCTCACTTTATCTTCGTCCATCTCTCTCTGGCTTGTTTTTTTCTAAGTGTTTTCAATTGTTTTGTGCTTCATTTGTTTTCTCCGAACTTCTGTTTGCGTGGATTTACATTGAAATGGGTTTCCATATCATTCTTTCTCTGTTACACTCTTTCACGCTCTGTCCTCTCACTCTTTCTCTTTCCTACTCTTTCTATCTCACTCTCCCTCTTTGTATATTTCTCTCCCTCTTCGTCTTTATCCCTTCCTCTTTCTCTTCATCATCATATTTCTACAAATTAAAAGGTTTTACAAGTTGACACGTGATGATGTAATCGTGCTTTCTTTATTGTGGTAGAGAATGGATTTGACATTGTGTCTGTTTATTTATTGTGTATGTGTGTCTATTCTATCTTTGTATGTATTGTGTCGGTGTGTTTATTCTGTCTTTGTATTTATCACAAGCCCCCGGTGAGACATTGTGGAGCCATGCCCAGGTTTTATGATCGTCGACGAGCTTCAAATCCGGATTGAAACTTCACACACATTCCTCAACAAGGTTCTAAAAATATTTCCTGTTTCGTTCGAAAGGGTTCTCGCTATTTCGGGGTGGGTCTGATGGGTCTTTATGGTATTTATGTGAACTCATAGAGCTCTAAAGAACCTCAACGCTAATATTTTTCGGTCCATTTGGTAATCTTATCTCATATTTTCCCTTTGCCTTTATTTTATTTCACGTTGTCTCTATTTTATTTCGCTTTGTTTCTATTTTATTTCGCTTTGTCTCTATTTTATTTCGCTTTGTTTCTATTTTATTTCCCTTTTGCTGGTGTTGATTTTGGTCCCTTTTCAATTTCCTTCTCACTGCTCACGAACCCTTGAGTGGTGGCAACGCCGACCGGACTCCAATCGACCAACTTCGGCTCCCTTCGTCCTCTTTCGACACCCTTCGACTCCCTTCGACTTGTCAACGCCACCTGCTCCAACTCTCATTTTCTGCATATTTTATGCTCCACTTCTTTGTTGTTGTTGTTGTTGTCATTAATCGGTCGAACAGCCTGTCGATATAATCGTCTGCTATATCTGTCGATAACCCACGCACATCGATGCTGCCACATTTTGCTGCAGCAGCTCCAGCTCTTTTTATTCCTGTCTCAATATTTATATTTTTAGATCAAAGAAAATTAATGCTTTACATTCGGCTTTTTATTTATATCAGTTTATTTTTGCATTTTTTTGGTCTTTTATGGATTTTTAAAGAGAAATCATATTTAGTAGATACAATTTGACAATATATTGATATAAAAATAATTTATATAAAATAAAAAAAATAAAATAAAAAGAAACAAAATAATTACATAAATAGAAAAAAATAATAAAAAAGAAAAAAATTATTAAACAAAAATTATAAATAGAAAAAAAATTTAAAATAGAAAAATTTAAATAAAAATAAAGAAAAAAACATAAATATTTTTAATTTAAAAAACTACAAAATTGGAAAAAGTTAAATAAAAAATAAATAATAAAATAAAAAATTAAATAAAAATATGTAGATAAAAAACCCGGAACCTTCGAAAGCTCCACATAATCCTATATAAACCTGATACACTTAATAATAACGAGCATCATAAATCACAACCTTCTGGCAACGCTGTCATTTTGTGACTAAGAACCTTGATTTCGTGATAAGAGAAAAGTTTTCTGTTTGCCGAAGTGATTAAAATAATATTCATTATGTTTTTTTCAAATACGTCAGAGGCTAAAACAATACAATGATAGCAAAAACAAAGACAAAAATGGAACAAACCAAAAGTAAAAACAATGAAGAAAAAACAAAGACAATGACAATAAAAACAATTAAGACAAAAACAGCAACAAGTGTGTGAAATGTGATAATAAATGTTGTGATTAAATAAATCGATCGAAACATTGAAATTGAAATTAAAATAGCAAAACTTGTCAGAGAGAGAGAGAGAGAGAGAAGAGAGGAGAAGAGGGGTGACGACTGATGAAGATAGAAGAGGGGAGAGAAGTGCAGAGAGAGAGATCGATGATATGTAAATAAACACAGCTGTTGATAATCATAATAAAATACCACAACAGCTTGAATTCGAATACAATACGATGACATGAAACAATATTAAAATCAATATTTATAAAGAAAACTAACAACAACAATAATAAATAATTCCCGATAATAACTACAACAATGTGATGACGATTGAAATGATATATGATTTACAACAACTGTGATAATTTCATACAAAGTACTATAACAGACAACAACAACAAACTATTAAGTAATAAAATAATTTATTAATGTTACAACAACAATAGCAATGATTTTAATCCACACCATCTATGTTATCATGCAACAACAACAACAATCACAACAACCATCATAATTACATGACATCATATTTTCAATTATCACATTTCATATGATGATCATGATGATCATGATCATGATGATGATGACTACGACGACAGCTTCAATGCTTCACCAACAACAAGAAATGATAATAATTTAATAGCAACAACTCCATCGCTCCTCATGTTATTGTTGTTGTTGTTGTCGTTGTTTTCAAACACTTTATTGCATTGTTGCTTTACGTAGACATTACGTAAGACGTAACGAGTTTCGGTTTTACTTTTAATTTCTTCTACTATTAATATTTCCATTAATGAGAAAATAAAATTCATCTGATGATGATTAATAATTATTTCAATAAAAATCAATCCACCGATGACGATTTCAGCCGGTTGGAGAGGGAGAGGGGAGAGAAAGAGATAGTGAGTTAGTGAGAGAGAGATATTCGACCTTGAAATGATTTATGTGGTTGTTAAATAATTCCTTAAATTCACCTCATTAATTACTATTTTTAATGCAATTATAATAAGAAGAAAAATGCTTTTAATAGTGGAAAATAAATACAAGAATGAATAATAAAATATTCCAAACCATATCAAAATAATTTATGATTATTAAAAATATATACAAATATTGAAAATATTTTTCCAACCAATTTAAATTGTGCGAAAAATATTTTAGCACATAAAATTCTCCCATAACAATTTATTTTGATTTTTCTTCAATTTTTCCTCTCAGTGTAGATCGCGGCATTTTTTCACTTGTTTACATTTTGTTGTTGTTTTCTTCGCATTGCTGATAGTATAAAGTCTGGTAGCATTATCGTTGTTGTTGTAATTATGCCGGCATTTTGTTTGTGCAAAATTATTGTTGTTGTATTTTTTTCGGGTTTCGGTATGTTTGTGGCAATTGTTTTTGCTATAGTTGTTGTTGTTATTAAAGTTGTTGTAGTGGCCAAAATTGTTGTTGTCTTAGTTGTTGTTGCTGGAATATTTTACGCTGCATTTAATCGCATTTGTTAAATTAAACGCAGCTCCAAAAATAAATAAAAATTAAAATCAACTCATATGAAAAAAGAAAATTCAATTGTGAAAATTGTGTGAACCTTGTGAGGTCTTTTATGATGATGTTGTTGTTGTTGCTATTGTTGTTGTTGTTGCCATACAATTAATTGCCTTTAATTGTTGTTGTTGTTGTTGCTGCTGCTTTTGTTGTTCTTGCTGTACGAACTCATTTCTTTCGCCTTCGCATTCCATATTTTCCTTGTTATGTATTGTACTATATTTCCATTGTTGTTATTTGTTGCAATTGTTGTTATTCCTCCCATTGTTGTTGTTTAATTTTCCCTCTATTTCTTTTATCTCACAGCATTTCGCAACCTTTTCGCGCTTCAAATGCTTTTCCGCCGTTTGTTTTTCGTTCTCATGAGTTTTCGTTCTTATGTTCTATTTGCTTAGAAGGAATTCTTCTACTTTAATTATCAGCAATTAAATGTCTGTCCATTGTTCCATGCTTTGTGTTTTTTTTTGTTCCTGTTGAAGTGGATGTTGCTCCCATTGTTGTTGTTATTGTCGGTGCAGTTATTCATTCATTCTTTTCTTTCTCTCGAGTTCTCCATGAGTTAGTTTCAAGAATTAAATTCTTGTTTAAATTATTATTTATTCCAGAATATTAATTTTTATATTTATTTTATATATTAAAATTGATTTAAAGATTTAATTTCATTATTAAATTAATTAATACAACAATTAATACAATTAATTAATTTATTTAATTATTAGTATTTATCGACTTGCAAATTCATTAAAATTGAAAATATTTTTCTAACTATACATGTGAACCACATAAATGATAAAGTTTTTATAAAACTACAAAGAAAGAATTAAAAAGTATAATAATGAAATAATATAAACAGAAACAGAAGAAAACCATTAAATTAATAACTAATATTAAAAATTAAAAAATATTCAAATATTAAATAAAGAATGTTAAAAATAAAAATAATAAATATAGAAAAAATTATAAAAATATGAATAACAATTAATTAACAAGAATATAACAAATAATAATTAATAAATGAAAAGAAAAATCAATTACAAAAATTTTGTATTTTGAGAATTAAACAATAGAGAAATATTAATTAAAAACTAAAGTTGAGTCGTTATTCATCAAAAAAAAAAAAATTGTATATTTCATAATCATTTATCTTCATCTGTTTTGACATGATTTTAATGACTTCACTCACAGGCGACCTCGATTTGACCTCACCCCATGAGACTCTGAATCACCCTGTGCGAGTCTCACCCTGCCTGAGACTTGGGCTGATCCCTTT
The DNA here is from genome assembly GCA_017309665.1 of Coelopa frigida. NCBI lineage: Eukaryota > Metazoa > Arthropoda > Insecta > Diptera > Coelopidae > Coelopa > Coelopa frigida. The sequence goes on from CM029564.1 coordinate 27,431,598, forward strand.
AATCCTTCTCTATCGCCTCATTTCCCCATCGCCTCAGTTCCATATTCTTCCTCATTATCCTTTTTAGTTTCATTTTATTCCTCATCAACCTTAGTATCATCTTCTTCGTCATCATCATCCTTAGTATCATCTTCATCCTCATCATCCTTCTCATCTTCCACATCTTCATCCTCCTTAGTTTCGTCTTCTTCATCATCCTCTTCATCATCCTCCTCCTCATCCTCCTCCTCATCATCCTCCTCCTCATCTTCCTCACCCTCTCATCTTCATCCTCCTCCAAGAGTTCTCTCTCCGAAGCAATTACTTTTCCACAAATGTCAATTTTAATACCCTCAAACGGCGGCGACGACTCACGGAACCCTCGATGGCGACTTCTTGAAACCCCGACCCCGCCGCCCTCGTCCCTCGAGACCCTCCGGCGACGCGCTAACGATGTCGTGAGATCGACACACGGTCCGAACGTACCGTGACAGAACGTCACGGAACGACCTTGACACAATTGGCAAAAGGTCACCCAGAGGGTTTCAAAACGCTTCGCCTTCTTTTGCTTCATTTCTCTTACTCTTTTTTCACTCTTCGTGTTCGCTTTATTTCAAAAATTTACATCCCAAAGGGCGTTAAGTTATGGTGGATAAGGGGGAGGAGTGAAAGAGGAGGTGGAAAATAAAAATAAGAAACTGTCGAAAAAGCAACAACTTCATAAAACGTAACGACGGAATGACGTAGAGAGAGAGAGAGCTTACGGCGTTGCCGGACGATTGAGATGTCGGTGGAAACTTTTGCACGCGATTAAGCGAGAAAAAGAGAGGGACATGAGGGGAAAAAGAGAGAGGAACATGAGGGGAAAAGAGAGGGACATGAGGGGAAAAAGAGAGTGGAACATGAGGGGAAAAAGAGAGGCAAATAGAGAGAGTGAGAAAGATGACGAGATGGGTGGGAACCCAGACAATGTTGCATGCAAGTTTTAGTTTTATTTTTATTTTTATTTTTTATCTTTCTCTCTCAATTCGTTTGCATGACAAACGTCAACAGGAAACGGAAGCGAGACGAACGAGTTTCGCCCTCTCGTTCGTAGCCGAAGGTGTTAAAACGAGATCCAAAATTAATTCCAGTGATGTTGAAGATGGCTTAATCAAAGGCTTACAGTGGGAATGGTTTCTCTTTAATTTTCCTATTTTTATTTGAAAAAAAAAGGAAATAAAAAAGCAATATTTTCGGTTTTTTGGAGTTTTTTCCCTATTTGTGATTTTCGATCCTTGTTTTGAGTTTTTTCCTATTTGTGGACTCCGACTTCTTTCTGTGTGCCTCTAATCACATGTCATTTTTTGTTTCCACCCAACCTTGTTCTTGTCTTAATATAAATTCACCTGTCATTCTACATTCTTCCTTCCTCTTACCTTCATTCAACCTATCAATCCAACCAGTCCTTTCATTTCCCGCTCTTTTCCTACCTTTTCTTACCTTCTCTCTTGCCTTCTCTCTTGCTTTCTCTTTAGCCTTTTCCTACCTTCTCCCTTGTCTTCTCTTACCTCATTACCTTCTCTACCCTTGTGGTTCCAATTTCTCGCCTCGTCGCTCGTGTTCGGTTTCGTTTAATCGGCGGTTTTCGTCTCAGTCGCTTGTCTCGTTTTCATGGTTCTACTCTTCATTACCACCCTCCTCTTCACTACCATCATTCGCTTCACTATCGCCCTCCTCTTCACTCTTGTCCACCTCTTCATTAGTTTTATCTCCTTCTCTATCCTCCATGCCAAACACAATTTTGTACCTGTTCCTCGCTGTTCTGTTTTATTGACTTTTAACATCCATCCATCCAGTTCATGTGTCCTTCCGCCTAATGATCCTTGAACATGCGAACCTCTTGACTTCCTCTTACTTTGCGTTTCATTTGTTTTTTGTCACGAACCTTTTTTTTTTGCTTTGCAGTCGATTTGTTGCTATATTCACATGGTTTTGTTGTCTTAGAAATTATGTTAGTGTATTAGAAATGATGTTATTGTATTGGAAATGATGTTATATCCATTGTTGTTGTATTAGAAATTATGGTATATCCATTATTTTTGTTGTAATTGTTTTTGTTATACTGCATTCGCCATTGTTTCTAATATATTCAGGAAATCGCCAATGTCCACCGAAGCGTGGTGAGTTCGAGGTCGACATTCGCAAGGTGTGGTGAGTTTCGTCATTTCGGTAGGGCAAACGATTTCCCTTCAATCCCTCCGATTTATCGCTGCATGACCCAACCGACGATGTGTCGAGTCATTTGGAAAAAATGTCCTGATGTCCATTCAATCATTGTTTGACTTCCGTTTCCGTGGCGACAGGAAATGACGTGCAACTTATTTCATCTGCTGCAAGGAAATGATAAATTTGGTTAGAATGATAATTGATTTTTTTGTTGGAAAGGACAATATTTTTTTGGAAATAACGATTTTTTTGAACTTAATTGATTATTTTTGAAAATAATAATTTTTGTTGGAAGTGATAATGGGTGTTTCTGTTTAATGGAAATTATTTTATTAAAATGCGAATTTTTATTTGAAATGATAAATGTTTTTGGAAGTGTTAATTTTTTTGAAAATGATTATTATTGTTGGATTTGTTAATGAAATAATTTGATTGAAATTTATATTTTTTTAAAAAAATGTTTATTTTTATTGGAAATGATAATTTTTGTTGAAAAGGATATTTTTTTTTGAAAATGGGACATTTTATTTATTTTATTTTATTTTATTTATTTATTTCGAAAGTGAAACATTTTATTTAAATGATAATTTAGTTTGGAATTTTTTTTTTTTTGTGGAATTAGATATTATTGTTTTTTGAAAATAATAAATTTTTTTGGAAATTTGAATTTTTAAAAATGATATATTAGTGGTTTTTGAAAAATTAGTATTATTAAATGATTTAAATATGTATAAGTTCTATAGATTTGGAGAATATGTTTGCGTAATTGAGTATTTCTATAACGACGAATCAAACTCTATTGTCTTAAATCGAGTTCTCTTTGTCTCTAGTCAAATTGTCTTGCCGCCAACTTTCTAGAGTCTAACATATTCCAGTCTGCATTCTCTTTCCTTCATTCTTCAAAAATGTATCCCATGTCGCGTGAGAAGCTCGAAGCGAAAGCCCAGTCATCATCGTCACGTTTCTCCAGAAGATCGAAGCTGAAATTGCTTTTGAACAAACTCCCACCCAGTGCTTTCGGACCATCCATTGGTTTGTACAACTGTCTGTGTCTTCGACTGTCTCTCTGTCTGTCCGACTGTCTGTCTGTCTGTCCAACTGTCTCTCCATCTATCCGTTAGTCTTTTCGTCTGTTTGCCTTTCGGTTCATCACTTGGATTGTGTTGTCTGCGGATCTGGTTTCGATGAAGCCTCGAGCATCGTGGCTTAATTTTCAACCAAATTCAACGCATGAGTTATTGTTGTTTATTTTTTTCTTATACTCTAGTAGTTATTATTTTTATATGGTTTTATTGTTGCTAATATTATTGTTGTTGTGATGGTGATATCGCAGCCAGCATCAGCGACATGTCTCAAGAGTTCGGCTCGAAGCGTTCGCATGAGCATTGGAAGCTTGAGTAAAGGTTGCCAAATACAATAAATATAATAATAGAAGACATTACAACAACATCGACGATTACAATAACATTGACAATAACAACAACATCGACGATTACAATAACATTGACAATAACAACAACAAAGAGTATAACAATAATAATAACTTAGACAATAGTAACAGAAACAAAAAAGAAAAAAAAAAAAACCAATAAATAGCAATAAAAAACAAAAACAAAGACAAAAACAAATCACAACAAACGAAGGAAAGAAACCAAAAACAACAAGTACAAAAGGAGCCATTTATAAAAAAATAACACTTCAAGAAACTCAAGTGTAAATGAAGAAAAATATATAAAAAAAACAAGAGTGAAAAAAAATTTCGTGAAAAAAATTCAGAAAAATGAATCCCGCAATAATTTAAATAATGGACAAAGAAATAACAAAAATAAAAAAAAACACAAAATTGTTCATATCAAAAAATGAAAAAATTAAATAAATAATAAATAACAAAAATATATATAGAAAATATAACTAAATTCATCGTATGAATATAAAAGGTCCACATATAAATAAGAAAAAAAAAAGACCCAAAAAAAGACAAAAAAAAAATCACAACAAAAAATCATAATGAAAAAACAATTTGAGAAAAATAGAAAATATGAGAATTGAATTCGAAGAAATAAATTATGACTCAAGCGGCTCCCACTCGGCGATTCCCTCATGTCACGATCGGTGGAGCAAAAACTTCCAAAAATCCATGAGTGAGGGAGAGAGAGGTGAGAAAGGGGAGCTGGGGATCCAAGAAGAAGAAGAAGCAGAAGTGGTGGCGAGGAAGAAAGAGAAATAAAATATGACCGGGGAAGTTGGGAAGCGAGAGGAAGTTGCATAAAGAAGTAGTATAAACCAACAATTTTTTTTAGTTTTGAGGAAGAAAAAACCTATATAAAAACTGTATCATAGGGATGAATTGAGACCTGAGGTGAATATCCGAGAATAAAATCGTGATCGTGACAGGACTCAAGAGAGAGGGGAGAGAGGGGGAGACCACAACAAACGTGCTCAATAAATCCGGTACGAGGTTAAAAAAAGAAACCTATAAAAATGCCCTAAAAATAAAAACAGAAGCCGCAATTAGATCGATCGCATGTTGTGTCGTCTCCGGGAGGCTGAACTCGTTGCTCGGGATCGACATAAATCATGACAACTTAACAATGTGTGTCAAACATAATGACGTCACTGCGAGTGACACCTTTTTGTGGGCTCCTTTTTATGGCAAACACTTTATCGGGAGTTTTTCGTGATTGGGGTCGATAGAAGCATTTTAAATTTCTGGTATTTTTTAAAATGATTTTTTGTTCTATATTTTTTGTAATGAAATTATATTAAAAAAATCTGTCTTGAACACCATTCTGTAGAATTCTTTATTTAACAAAAATCTTTAATGAAAACATTTCCGTATTTAAAATATTTCTCTAAGGAATCGTTTATTATAAAATTTTGTTCAAAAAGTTGTATAAAAGCAATTTTGTTATTAATTCTAAACTAAACTAAATTTATATTTTAAAATTGTGTTCTCATTTCTCTCACACGGGACTTAATTATTTTGGTTAATTTAACTTTTAGTGATTATTTATTTATTTCTCTACATCGACTTGCACTGGAGACAACTTCAATCAGTCGTTGACTTTATTTGGAATTTTTTAACGAATGTTTTGTCACGCGGTCGCGTCGCACTCAATTTGACGGGAAACATGGCAACGCCAAATAAGGCTCTGTGTCCCCAGAGTTGCCAGGTTAATTATAAAATTTGCAAGCCGAATTTTTATTTACAGAAATTTAATTTTTCACGGCTTGTTTGTTTTATGTATATGAAGTTTTTAAATAATATATGTTAGTTGACTTTTTTTGTAATATTTCTTTTATAATTTGTTTTATTTATTACCATTTTTTTCTTTTGTTTTATTTACGTCATATAAAATATTGTTTTTATATATTTTTTAAGATCGGAAAACTATAGTTTATTGTATTTTTTGAATTAAAAATTGATTGAAATTCAATTAAACGTAGGAACCGCAGAAATCCATTATATAACCAGTATAATGGAGAGAAAAAGTCGCATTGTTAACGAGATAAAAGAAATCCACATACATATTTCTGTATCTATTTGCAGAAGTAGAAAAAGAAAAAAAAAACAAATAAAAATTGTATAAAAAAAGTTGTTGTAGAAAAACCGCAAAAACTAATTGAAAAAAGCGAAACAAAAATAAAATAGTGGCGAAAAGGAAAATGAAATAATAAAAAAAATGTGATCGACTTTGATCCAATTAATGACGTAACTGCGTTAGTGTTGCCAACTATTGGCGACAAAATGTTGACATTTTTGTATAAATGGAAAAAATTGCCTTTTATTTAAGTTTTAATTTCTGCAGTACTTTTATTTAATTTATTTTTCTCATTATTTATTTTGATCTCGGTTTAAATTAAAACTGAGACTTGAATCCGTTGGTGAAAGTTTTGCTACAACAACAACAATTACCACAACAACAATTCCATTACATCAACTTGTCCAACGCCTTCAATGACAACAAAAACAACAAACGACAAAAATGACTGCAATTGCTTGAATACGATTGAGAGGGAGGAAGTGGGAGTGAGAGAGAGAGCGAAAATCATTTAACATCTGGGCGCAAATTGGCTTTGATTTTTATTTACCGCTATTGTTGTTGTTACAACAACGGAACAAATGTTTGCTTTCTTTGGAAAAATTGATTTTTTTTTCTCATTTGATTTCAAAAAAACAAATGTCAAATTCAATGGCGCCATTTTGTTTGTGCTTGACATTTGACAAACAGTTCGGCAAGTGGATATTTATTTGTTTGCTTGTTGTTATTGCAATTGTTTACTTGACAGAGTTGCCCAATTTGTATTTTTTCATATTTTTTGTAGATGAAAATGGTAAAATATATTTTACAACAACGAGATCTATTTAAATCTATGTGAAAAATATAGTAAAATTGAAAACATTTATAGTAAATATAAAAGTATAAAAATAAAATATAATTTTGGTTGTTATGGAAATCAATCCAATTAAATCTAAATAAAAATCTCTTCTCCATTGTTCCATGCGATTCTTCTTCGCCCGCCTTCTCCGTGACACATCTGTCACTTTGACAGCTTCAACTGTCATTAGAGTCAACTCGACGTTTGACACGAAATCGTGTAAAAAAAGAACCGTGAAAGCGTTAAGTGCCACTTATTGTTGTTGTTGTTGGTATTGTCTCTGCCACTTCTTGTTGTTTTTGTCACTGCCAACTTATGTCGTTGCCACCTCTTTCTCACTCTGAGTTTCTGGGTTTTATTAGAAAATTAGATCGGTTCGAGTTACAACCCGAAGAATGCGAGAATGATAGGAATTAACAACAGCAAACAAAAAAAAACAAAAACGAAAAGAAAAATGTTGGAAAATGTGTGCCAAGGGGCGGCACTGAAACCGAAGAAGAACAAGAGAAAGAAACACTTTTCACGGCTGCGTAAAGTTTTATGTCCGATGAAAGTCTGTGAGTAATTATACTAAAAAAAAGTTTATTTTTCTCAATTATTTCTAAATTTTTAAAGAGAAATTTGAAAAATTTTAAATCATTTAATATTATTTATAATAATTTTAATGTAGAAAACATTTTTTTTTTTACTTTTAAAGAAATATTTCGTATAAAAATTAAATAAAATCATAGATTATAAAATTTTATATTTAAACAGAAAAATAATCAATCACAATATTTTCCAACAAAAAAACTTGTTTTTATTTAAGAAAAAAAAATATTTAATTAAAAAAAATTGTCGAAAAAAATGTTTTTTCAAACAAATTTGAATAAATTTCATGTCATATCTAAAGAAAATGTTCCTACAAAAATTTCGAATAAGAAAACGTTATAAATCTTTGCTTTCGTCAGATAAAATTCCTATTCTTACCAACAGTAAATGCTAAGAAAAAAACAAACTCCCATTAGAAACATCTAAAAAACCGAAACAACCGTTAACTACAGCTCTAATGCTAATCCGGGGATTAATTGAAATGTTAGCACGAAACTTGAGCCGACAGACGGACAGACTGATAGGGAGGGAGGAGAGGGAGAGGATAGAAAGAGAGAGAGAATAAAAAAAAAATAGCTGAGAAATGGGAATGAAATGAAAGAAATCCCAGGGAGAAAGATTTGTGAATGAGAACGTAACGTTGCCACAGATGGCAACGCCGGATGCGAAGAGACGAAGCATCCGAGTGGCGGAGGCTCCGGACACGTCGTGGACTCATATTTCATTCATCGAGCGAGATGGTGGAGTGGGAGGGGGGGGGAGAGGGAGGGGGGAAAGGGGAGATAGAGATAAAGAGGTAGACAGCGAGGAAGCGATAAAGAAGAACCAAGTTGGAGGCACAGTGAGACAAATTGACCTGCAGGCGTGGAACAAAAGCCGGTTAAACGTGGTGACAACGGTTGCAAAGGGAAAGAGAGAGAGAGAGAAAGAGATGAAGAGAGATGGGAGGGAGGAAGAGAGAGCTGGAGGTAGCTGCAGACAGTTGGGAAGTTGGAGAAGAACAGCTGAGAACACGATCGTGTTTGAACTGACAACCTAGTTTTTAACCTGTTGTTAAAACAACAACAACAACAATAACGACAGCAACGACCATAGTAACAACAACAACAACAGAACCATCCAATCAAACAACAACAATAATATCATCTGCAGCAACATATAAAACAAGAAAAAAATAAATACCATACCATCTACCATAAAACATTCAAACAAACAGTAAAAAAAAGAAAAAAACATAGAGAACAAATTAAAAAAAAGAGAAAAAATAATAAAAAGAAAACGAATGACTTCGGTGTGAAAGGGATAAAAACAAAAGAGAAAAAGACAAATAAACCCGACGACAGACGGTGACAACAAACGTGAGCATGTGATCAGCGATGGAGGCACGAACGACGACACGGATAGACAGAAAGACGGACAGACGGACGGACGGACAGATAGACAGGCAGATGGACGGACAGACGGATGGATCGTTGCACTGACAGGCGGACATAAGACAGATGAGTGAGAAAAACAACTAGTTAGATCAACAATCAGACAGACAAACGCTAGGCTAACAGACAGTTAGACCTGTGGACGGACCAAAAAGAGAAAGACAAGTAAATGTTGCGAAAGACAGACGGATAGATAGTTAGAAGACAGATAGATAGAAAGATAGATAGTTAGAAGACAGATAGTTAGAAGACAGATAGTTAGAAAGACAGATAGTTCGAAAGACAGATAGTTCGAAAGACAGATAGTTCGAAAGACAGATAGTTCGAAAGACATGTCGACAACATGACAGAGAGATGTCAGAGACATACGGTAGACACAAAGTTAGACATTCGAACGAAGGAAACTCTAAAATGCCGACGGAGCTACAGGAAGACCCACAGATATCCGGATACCAATGGAGAGAGAAAGAGACAGAGAAAAAAAGAGAGATAGAAGACATCGGTGGAAAAGACTGAGGTGTCTCCCGGGCAACAGCTGTTGCCAAAGACTGGTTGCTGCTCGATTTTCACTGCCTTCAACAGCTTAATTTCTCACTCCTTACCTCTTTTTTTACTTCCTATGCTATTATTCTCCTTTCCTCGCCTCCTTCTTTCCTTCCTATACTCATATTCTCCTTTCTTCTCATCGTTCGTCTCCCTCTCATTTCCTCTTCACTCTCTCACTCACTCTCCCTCCTCCTGCTGAGGAAACTTGCGAAAACTTCTGCCATTTGGTCACGCTCCGACTGCATTCGATTTATTTTCTGCGATTCTCTGAGGCTTGCTTAAGTTTTTATCTCTCGTCCCAAGGATGGATCGTCTTAAAGGCTGCCATAAAGTTTTTTTTAAAGATTTTATTTATTTAACTCGACTACTTTCTTCAGAAGTATGTATTTCATAAAATTTTTATTTTTTCTTAATTAAATTCCTTTTTATTCATTGCATTTGTCTTCATCTTTATTTTTTTATTATTTTTTTATTATCGTTTTATTTATATTTTGTTGTTGATTGTTTATATTTAATATATTTGATTATTTATAATTTTTATTTCATGAATTTTATATTATTTTTGTTTGTTTTTTTCTGTACATATTTATTAAAATTGTTTTTTATTTATTTTTCATTGATTCTTTTTAATTTATTATCGTTTCTTCCCCCAATACTCCTCCCCCTGTACTCCTGGTGGCAACTCTGGCTAATCAGAGTCTCCAACTCGGAGTCACCGATTGATTGGAACGTGCTGCCAGATTGATGCGCCGAGTTACACGACGAGCATAATTCGATAATTTTAGTCATTAATTTTAATTTCAATAATTAAATAGAAAAAAACACATCATTTCGTTTTTTGCGCAAATTTGCAAACCAAACCAGCGACAGATGATGCAGTCATTCATTCATTCACTCACTCAGTCATTTGTTTGCTCGTTTGTGGGTCAATCAATCACTCGATACCGACCCGACCAATCTGTCTGACATACTTTTCCAATATGTACATATGTATTTTCTTGTTAATTTTCGCTAAATTCATATGAGATTGATTCCGCTTCCACATTGAAATCGATTTCAAGTTTATTTGCAAATTATCCATCTGTCTTGATAACGATAATTGGGAGAGATTTAAACATGGTTGTTGAATTATTTTTTTGAGAGTTTTTCCAATGAAGTGTTCAGATCTTTTTAACAAAAATTTTATCGATATAAAATTCACAAGACAAAAAGTTGATAATATTCTTAATTTTACATCGATTCTGAATTTTTCATTCAATTTTTTTTTTCAATTTTTCATCATTAAAATATGTATATTTTTTCAAATTTTGTTATGACAAAAGAATTTGAAAATTTATATTCTAAAAAAATGAAATGAAAATATAAATCCGTGCTGACGTCGACAGGTTAAAGTTCCCTTCCCATGACAGATGAATAAAACGTTATTAATCAAGTGATTTCGCCGTATCCAAATCAGGTAGAATGTCAAGAGTTCAGCAGAGACAGCGAAAAGAAATCGAAAAAGAAAACAAAACAATAAAACAAAAACACCGAAGAGATGGCGAGAGAGAAGAAGAGATGGAAGGAGAGAGAGGAAGTGAGATGGAGTGAGAGAAGAATCTGTTAAGTGAATGATTAATTTTTGCGCCAAGATGTAGCACAAGTCTACAAGTGAAAATAAGTCTCCAAAGATGAAGATGAATTAAAAAAAAACGCGAGAAAACGCAAAATGCGGTTTTAACATTAATACGAGGAGCAATAAAAAGTTAAATTGAGGAAGGAGATGAGGGAGAAGGAATGAGAGAAGGGATAGAGAGAGGGATAGAGAGAAGAGGAGAGAGATAGAGGAATCAAATTTGGTGGAGTAGAAAGCTAATTATATGGCAAGAAAGAGAAATAGAATCCATAAGAAATAAACTTGAAAGATACGATAATAAAAATCAAGAATTAAAACATTTGAAATCGATGAATAAACGTTTGGAGAACGATGGAAAAAAAATCGATAGCTGTCATTAACCCAAAAGAGGAATCAAATTACTCCCTCCTCCTCCAATCCCTCTCATTCGTTCTCTAGAAGTTCTCCCATCGTCTAGTTTCATTCGCTTTTATTTTTATTTTCCTTGTTCTATTCTATACTTTTCTGTTTCTGTTCTCTTCGTGGTTGTCAATTAATTGCGGAGTTTCTTAGTTCTTAATTGTTCGTCTGTCTGTCATTTGTACGCGGCGAATTTCACAAATATGGCAACGCCGGCGACGCCCACTCTTGCTTGGCGGTTGGCTTTTTGAGGTCATTGCTTTTGATGCAGTTCGCCGCCATGGTGAATCACGTTTAACATCATATTTTCAATGTTATTCGTAGAAGAATTTGCGTGACAACTAGAGGAGGGAGGAAGGGGGAGGGGCCAGTGGAAATTATTTAGAACCGAGCCTAGTTGGAAGAGTTCCAAATCGTTTTTTATTGAGATTTATTCGTTATTTCAGTTGGATGTATGATCTAATTTTTTTCCAGTTTTATTGAATTTATTTTAGTAATTTATTATATTCTCTTTTTTTTTTATTAAATACTTTTTTATATGTGCTTAAATTATTCTATTTTTGTAATTTCTAAAATTTTTAAATTGAATGAATGAAATAATTTTTTCATGCTTTTGTAATTTATTAAATATTTTTTTTAAATTTTCTCAGTGTTTTTTCGTTAATTTATTACATATTTTTATATTTTTTTTTCATCTGTATTTAATTTATTCTATTTTAAATAAAAATATATAATAAAAATATACATATAATAAAAATATATAATTATAAAAATTAATAATAATAATTGCATATGGATATTAACAAAAATATGAAATAATAACATAAATAAACAAATAATAAATAAATAATATATAATAATAAAAATAAATAATATCGAGTAAAAATCTGTTATTCTTCCATAATTCATGGAAAACGAATTGAAAATTAAGAATATCCACAAAGTGTTTTCTCAATCTCAAAAAAAAATGAGATTCTCCACCTATGCAAACATAACCAAATCTCATATTCACTTATGTGAAATCCTCGAATTCACCTTCGCCTGCAATCGGTTCCACCTCCCCCTCGTTCTCTCCCACCATGACGAAGTCCGAAGTGCCGAACATATTGACTTTTACGAACCCCATCCACACTTTCTACACACCGGGTCCGGGCGATATGCGAGTTTCTCCGGACACACCTCACGACCCGTTTCATCACGGCGCCCCCCGCCTCTGCCACCTCAGCCACCCACCTGGCAGCGTTCGTCGTCGCTGCAATTGATCGCTGCACAAGAGCTGTCAACGCCACGACAGCCATTTATTAGTGCATTAAAATTGCATCTCGCCATGCGAAAGACGATGACGAAGAAAAGAGCGACGGGACAAAGACGAGGACAGAATGATGACGAGAACGGAACGGGACGATGGAGAGAACGGGACGACAAAGTTGATGTTGGAGACATCGTTATGGTGTCGGAGAGTTTCCATTCAAATTGGTATCAAGGTGACGACGACGACAAAATTGCAAAAAAAAAAAAACGCAAGAAGAAAATTTAAAATCGAAGTCAATTTCTAGTGCTCACGAGAATTTCTTACGTGAGTCGTGATGAGTCACGCGAGGCGAAGGTGTTTTCTTGGAGAGGTGGGGTTTTTTCTCTCGGATTTTCTCAGAATAATAGTGGGGTATTGAAAATAAATGGAAAATACAAAATAAAACTAAACAACATGAACATATACTATTCAATAGTATTTCTGAGTTAAGTAACTTATTATGAAGTCCGTTGATGCTATTGCTATAAATTAAAAAAAAAATATATATATATTTTTCTTTTAATTGTGTTATTATCTAATAATAGGAATAAATAAAAAATATACTAAATAAAGTCAATAATAATATAAAAATCCATATATTCTATTATTATTATACTGATTTAAACATTATATTGCTATTATTCTATGACACTATTTTACATTTACAACCCACACGACTATCATAACACCATTCATTCATTATAATCAAAAAGTAATGGTAGTAATTAGATGACTGATTTGTCGTCGAATAGTGAAATTAAACAAACTGATGAAATTATCATTATACTAAGCTCACACCCTATGAATATAAAAAACCCATTCCCGAGTAAATTTAGGAAATTTAATATAAAGAATTAAATTAATGAAATTTATTAAATGAAATTGAAATAAAATAAAATAAAATAAATAACATTCTAGAAATAAAAGTATAAAATTAAATAAATTAAATAAAATAAATAACATTCTAAAAATAAAAGTATAAAATTAAATAAATTAAATAAAATAATTAAAATCCAAAGAATAAAATTAAATAAATTAAATTTATTAATTAAAATTTATTAAATGAAATAAAATAAATAACATTATAGGAATAAAATTTAATAAGTGAAATTAAGTTAATAAAATTGAAACAATAAAATTAAATAAATGAAATTAATAAAAATAAGTAAATAAAGTGAAATAAATGAATTTAAGTGAATAAAATTCAAGGAATGATATTAAATTAAATAAATTAAAATGAGAAACCTATTGTTGTTTCATTAAATCGTTGGTATAAAAATACAATAAATGATTCTTATACCAAACCCAACCATGAAATAATTATGGAGTTGACTCAGCAATCGTCGAACTTCGTACATACTCCGAAGACAGACAGACAGATGGATGGATGGACGGACGGACGGACAGACTGCAATCACTTAACTCAAATATTCAATTATGAAACAAAAGTTTCCTCTATTTCCGTCGGCCTCGTGTCGTCGCATAAATTACACGATTGCCGAGGGACTCGCCTCGAGTTGACTAATTTGTTGTTGTTGTTTTTGTTATTGGTGGTGTTTTTGTATTGGTGGTGTTGTTGTTATTGCTTGAGTTGTTGTATTTTCTTAATTATGAAAAATTGAATCAAAGAAAAAATCCGTTTTCTTATACGTTGCTCTTGCGAAAGTTGGGAGTTGTTTAAAGTTTTCGTATAGTGGTAATGCATGAAACTTTGGAAGAAAAGGTAGTATTTTAGAAAAGGTAGTTTCTTTGAAAATATTTGAAAAATAAATTTCATGGAAAATTAGTACCTTTGAAAAAGAAGTACCTAAAATGGTATTATAAAATGTTGATATTATTCCAAAAATTCTTCTACTACTTTTTCTACATCCTTTATATTGAGTATTGAATATATTTAGGAATATATTTAGGAAAATATATTCAATACTCAATACTTTTCCATCATCCCATCCCACTTTTCGCCGTTGTCCTCGACTCGTTTCCAAAAGTGAATCCAATGTGGCTTCAGAAAATTCACACACGAAACCCAACCATGTCTTCATCTTCTTCTTTTCCTTCTTTCCACCCATGACCTGCCCCACGCCTCAATCTCACCCCCACCACCTTTCATCGCTTCCTCTTGTCGTGACAACGTTTGCTCTGTCGCTCTTTCTTCATCTCTTTCTCTCTCTTTCTTTTTCCTTCCTCCACTACTCGTCCATGCATGTCTTTTGTGACGAAACTTTCTTCTTCGAGAGCACAAATTGTCGCGTGGGCCGATAATTGGATTTCTCGCCTCCTCCATATCTCCCCTCTCCCTCTCTCCTCCACCTCTTCTCAGAGACGTTTTCTTGAGTTTGTGCTCAAGTGTGGACTCGAGTAGTTTTGGAGACTTTGGAGACTTTTTCTTATGGCTTCCACTAAAATTGAATTGAATAGAAAGAAATTTGCATAAAATGTTTTTTTCCCTCCATCTTCGCTGATTTGTTTTGGTTTTTTCTTCAAAAGACTTTACAAATATGATTTATCATAAAATATTCATGATTTTTCTCAATTTGTGTCTTGAATTTGTTTCTTGTAATTTTAATAACAATTCTTTTTATACACCTAATCCTCTAATAAAATCTTTTATTCTTTTTCATTTCAGGTGAGTTCGGAGTTGATGTCAAGTGTTTGGGGAGTGAGTATTATTGCAAAATAGTAGCAGAAATTTGAATGGGAACGTAGGAATTGTGTAATCGTCTTTATTCGATATGAATCGAAATATTTCCATATGAAAGGTTTTGTTAGTTTTCTAATTTTATGACAAAATTTCTTAATGGCGGGGAAGAGAATGATTTTGAAATTTTCGTATTCTCATATTGTTGGGTTTTGATTTGATGATTTTTTACATAATCTATGAAAACTTAAAAAAATAAATATTATAAAAATTAAAACTTCATAAAAGTACTCTACAACATTAAAAATAAGCAAAATTAAATTCTAAATCAATTTTCAAAAAAAATAAAAATAATCAAAAATTGAAATTAACGAAATAAAAAAAATAATATTATTGTTGAATATTATCAAAAATAAAATAAATCGAAACTGAATTGAAAAATATTAATAACAATAAAAATGTAAAAATTAATTTTTTTTGGAATATGCACTTAACAACTAGAATCTCAAAATATACACAAAAATATTATGTTTGTATTAAACAATAAATACGTGAAAGAATGAATAAGAAATTACATCAATTGGAGGAGAACTGGATCCTCCAGTCTGGGCTCGAGACGACTTGCTCCACAGCCCCACTTCTTCGGAGGCCACACGGAAGCCACCCAGAGACTCCAGCGAGATCCATAAAAACTCGCAGCCGTCCGTCCGTTGGCCATTAAAGTCTCATGTGTGTGTGTGTGTGCGACAATTAAACATATGAATAAAACTGTAACAGGCCACGGAAATAAAAGAAACATATCTCGAACGACAAAAACAACAACAACAAACTCCATTCCAGTTCGTTGTACAGTGAGCGAAATCACAAGTTTAGCCATAAAAGACGAAGCGTTGCCTTATTTTATGGTCTTCATCGTGTTGGAAATGTAGGTTCATTTCTCTCGCTCTCTCTTTCCCTCACACACACGCTCTTTTTCTCGCTCCTGATGGAAAGCGATTTCGCTTCCGGTTGATATTAAAAATTCCATGAATTCTATAAATAAAATTCTATAAATTCTATTAATAAAAATAAACAAACTTAATTGCATAAAATCAATCAAATTGCATAGAATACAAAAATAAAAAAAAAGATAAAAAAAGCGTGAAATTCATAAAAATAAAAAAATTCTTGATATTCTTAATATGTTTACGATTTTTATAAAATCATAAAATTCCATAAAAATAATAAAATTGCTTAGAATTATTAAAATTCTATAAAAATATAAAATTTCATAAAAAATAAAAATTCTGTAAAAAAAAGAAAATCCTATAAAAATAATATTATTACATAAAATTAATAAACTTTAATATTTCATAAAGAATTCCTATTTATGTGAATATTAATTTAATTTCATATGATTTCCTGAACGAATCTACTGAGTGAGGGAAATTGCGTAATTGCGTTTACTTCTAATTTGCTTTCATTTCCTTTATTGCTTTTTCCACTTCCTGTTTGTCCGTCTGTCCTGATTGTCTGTCTGTCCATCTTTCTGTCCGTTCATTGTTCCATCTGTCTGTCTATCGTTCGTTACACTTGTTTTCTGTTCTTCTGATTCGATCTTTGCCCAGACATGGATCGATTCCATTCTTTCATTCGACGTCATTGTTCTTGTGGTTATCATTGTTGTTGCTATTAATGTTGTTGTTGTTCTTGTTGTTGTTTTTAGCCGACTAATGATGCTGTTATTATTTTTACTTTTATCATTTTTCCCTCCATTCATCACACATTCATTCGTCGTCGTCATCGTCTCCTTCATTTATCATCATTTTCTAGCATTTGTTCTAACTTCATTCTCGATTTCCTTCTCTTTTTCTTTGATCAATGGTTTTTGTTGTTGTTGTTTTAGTCCGATCTGGCCAGACCTCCATTAGACGCCACATCCACAAGTTCATCAACTCGATTTCATTGACTTTTTGCTCTCGCCTTCATCTCATTCGAAGCCAAGGCAAAGAAACGAACGAAGAACAAACGGAGAAAAAAAAAACTCCTTTTGCTTAACCAAGCGTTGCCATATTTTTTTGCACATTTTCCACGATATGTTGGTGGGGCTTTATCGTTGTTGTTGTTGGAGATTATGGTTGTTGTTGGAGATTATGTTTGTTGTTGTAGGGTTTTTTAACCTATTCTCAGTGTTTACTTTTAGCCTTCGATGCCTTCGAGAGAGAGTTCTTCGGGAATTTTCACAGAGTCGACCGAGAGTTTTTCCGAGTCTTGGTGGGATTTTGGAAAAATCGACAAAAAATGTCATCAGCTGGAGAATTTGATCCCCACTCTTTCCAATTTCTTTCTCTCTCTTTCCCTCTTTTTCTTTCCCCTCCCGCTCTTTCTCTCCTTCTCCCACTATGTCCGGTGTCTCCTCTTAATTGACGATCGAAAGTCAATCGAAAAGCGATCCTGGCGCCTTCAGGCGAATGTCGGGGTCTTGATTGGAAGTCGAGGAAAATCTTGTCTTCTTCATCGTCGACGTCGTCGTCGTCGTCATTGGCAATTAACGTCAGACATCGTCGGCGACATCATCAACGATGACTTCAACGAAAAAAGCGACAACAACGAAAACAAAAACAACAAAGACACCAACAATAACGATTTCGCGGAAAATCCCACTGACTACGAAAATTTCACGAAAGGAAAATCGCATCGAATGAAAGCGAATCCGGTCGCCGAAAACCTGTTCACATGCGTTTCTTCTCGAGGGACTCTCTCTCTGTCTCTATCTCACTCTCTCTATCAATCTATCTATCTATCTCTATCTCACTCTCTCTCACTCCCTCTTGCTCCTATTTCCATCCTCCTTACCTTTCCTTCCTTTCTCCTCATCTCATCTCATCGTCCTCCTCGTTGATTTCTTCTCGCTTTGTCACTTATCGCTCTTTTCACTTATTTTGCGATTTCGAATTATTTATCGTTGCGAAGGAGGACAACAACAAGAAAAATAACAACAAAAACATCAATAACGAAAAAAAAAAATAATAATAATAATAACAACAACAATAAAATAAATAACAACAAAGAGCACAACCAGGAAAATCTTCATTAGAAAGTCGTTTGGTGACTCCGATGGCGACAACGCCTCCGCCATCTCTTTCTACCACTCCATGTGTCTTCCTATCTGTCTTTCGGTTTGTCTAACTGTCTCTCTGTCCGCCTGCCTGTCTATCCGTCTGTCTGTCTTTCGATCGTCGTCCGTTGCAATGACACTTTAATGACAATCAATTTGTCCGCTTAAATCTTTGATAATCCTTGGGGAAGATTGGCGAGTTTTATATGGAGATCGATCGACAGAGATGGGAAGATAGATGGTGATATAAAGAGAGAAAAATAGCGATAAAAAGAGAAAAAAATATGTGATATAAAGCGGGAGAGAAAAAGAGAAGTAATTAGTAATAAAAAGAGAGAGAAAAAGAGAGATAAATAGTGATTGAAAGGAGAAAAATAGGAAGAGATAGAGGGAGATGAATTAAATTTTAATCTCATTTAGAGTTAATTCGATGAGATTTATTATTGAGGGATTATTTCAATCTGAAGATGATTATAGAGAGATTTAAAATGGATTTTGTCAATTGGAAAACTTCAAGGGGAGAAATTTCAAGTCACCGAGTTCATTGCAGTTCAGGATAATTGGGAAATAATACCTTAATATTATTTTTTGTATATAATTTTTAATATATTTTTGTATCGAATAAAAAAAATATAGAAAATACAGAAAAATCATTAGAATCAATCGTGAAAAATTTTAGTCAAGATTTTTATTTGTCTTTGGCTTAAGAAATTACAGAATTTGCTAATTATGCTATTTGTGGTCATTTTCATTTTCAAATATAAATAAAATTGAAAACTATATATCATTAATTTTCTCTTATTTCTCTTAATTTAATAAAAGTGATATTTTGTTTTTATTTTTCAAATTTAAAAAATAAAATTTAATTTAATTTTCTTCATATAAAAAGAAAAAGAATTTTCTGAAAGATAAAAATTTAGTCAATGAAGTCATTAAATTTACCTCGTTTAAGTCAAGATTTTCGAAAGGAAAAAAGATTAACCTATTTTTAAAATCATAAAAACCACAGAAAAATCATAAAAACTCCCATAAAACCTAATTTCCGACAATTTCAAATGCCAATTACTTCGAAATTTATGTCTAATGCCGCATTAAATTTCGCCCCCCACCCCCAATTGGCGCCTCTCGCACACTTGAACCCGCTAATCAGGGTCCAACCGCGACCAAAATTGGAATTAAAAATTGAAATAAAAATAATGTCCACTTTGGGAAATGTCAACATTTTGAACTCATTCTCAAATGGCTCGGGGTGGAGGAGGGAGGAAGGCGAGCGGGAGGATGCGAGAAGACAGAGTTTAATTAAGTTGTTGCTGCAGGCTGTGCTGTGGACTGAAGTGAATGCTGGGAAAATGCAAATTGCGTCTGAGCCACGCCCACACGACCACCATGTGGATGGAACTTTGGCCCCCCGGTTCTCCTCATTGTCGTGGTCTCGTCTTCTCAAATGGGAATTTATTGCTGGGTTAACAATAACAAATGCAACAACAGCAGACGACGACGATTGCTGCGGGTGCGTTTCTCTTGCTATCTCTTACCCCTTCTCTCAATCCCTCTCTCTCTCTCTCCACCCTCTCCAACTCACCAACTCATGACTTCATTTGCTTCGGTTTTCTCAAGCGTCGAAGCCGAACCTCCTGCGAGTTCGGTCTCCGACGTAGGTTAGCCTTAATTGGTCTTAATTATGGAACCATTTAAAGTTGAACTTCTTTTCGTTATTTTGCTCCTTTGCTTATTTTTTCGTTCAAGTCATTGTCGTCATTGTGGTTGTTGCTAGAGTTGTTGTTGTCGTTGTTGTAGTTGTTTGTCGTTGTTGTAGTTGTTTTAGTCGTCATTCTTATGGTTGTTTTAGTCGTAGTAATGAGGCAGCCAAGTGCTAAAGTTATCAGCCTGCATTTAATTGCTTCAATTAGTCGTAGCCATTCGTGCAGGGAATTTAGTTTCAATTTCTTCATTTTTCCACAAACTCCATCGGGTTCTGATCTTGCAATAAAGATCCTGAAGTGATCTCGAGTTTTCTTTTTCATCCTTTCTTCTTTCTCTCATCATCCGTCATTAATCTTTTTATCATCCACTTCTTTTTCTTCATGTCGATTTCCTCGATATAAAACCATATATATTCTTGACCTTCATCCTTTCCAATTTTCATTCTCTTTGATACTTCCCTCTTTTTTTCTTCATAATTTCTTCTTCCTTCATCATTCACTCTTCATCCTCTCATCATCCACTCTCCATCCTCTCATCATCCACTCGCCATTCTCTCATTATCCACTTGTCGTTCTCTCATCATTCATTCATCGTTCTCCATCTCGTTTCTCGTTTCTCGAGGTGAAACTATTTATTTCTCGACCTTCGACCGAAGTCTGCACACGACAGGCCTCCTTCGACCCCTCCTCCTCCGCTCACAATTCCTCGCTTCCTCCAACCTTCTCCGCCCCCACTCTCCACCCTCCTCGCACCTCGACCTCCTGCCGTCTCATGTCCTTTAATTGCAGGCTGATGCGAAAACCACAGGCCGTGTCCGTTACTCGTGTCCGTGATGGGGTCGGAAAATATGCGGCGGCGATTTCCATGCAAATGAAGGGTTTCCTCTCGAAGGTCCTTCGTCGGGGTGGCCCATGATTCGTTCCATAATGTGGTCGTTGTTGTTGTTTTGTATATTTGCATGCGGTCAGCCTAGCCTAAAGGGTTGCCAGATGTTTATGCAAGACCGCAAAATGTAAAGGGATTGAATTTCAAGAGAGAAGATTCGTTGAAGAGGAGGCTTCGACAATCTTCGAAGAATTTTCTCTGGAAATTTAAGTATGATATTTTAATGAAAACCTAATAATTTTAAAAAATAATATAAAATGTTCTACTTTAAAATCCGGAAAAATTTGGGAAGTTTAAAAAAAATAATAGAAGTTTTTTTTTAAATAAGTAAGGAAGAAAAATAAAGTAAAAAAATTATTTTATTTAAACTTAAATAAATTTAAAAATTTGTATTTAAGGAAATTAAAATATTTTTTGTATATTACATATTTTTCTCTAATTTTAAATACAGGAAAAATTTATTTTAAAATTTTATTTACTTGAAAGCTTTTGATTCCTCTTATTTTAACAAATTAAAATATTTTTTGTGTATTCATTTTTCTACTTTTTTTCTGATTTGAAAACTGAAAACTATTCTCCATATTCTCCTTATTAATTATCTCTATCACAAAGTATAAGCTCCCTAATAAATAGTGTATTATTTTACTATTCTTCCACCCACCTACATCGACCTTCGTCTCCCAATCGAAGAAGTCCCAGCGGGCACCGGAAATTAGGTTACCGGAAATGAAAATGTTCAACTCCTGCTGAGAATTTCTGTCAGTTGGATGAGGAACAAAAAGAAAGTCATTTGGAGGAACAAAAAGAAAAACATTTGGAGGAACAAAACAAATGCCATTTGTGTACACAACAAAACCTTCGTCTTTCTATAGTTTCCACTCCCCCCCACCTCCTTCAGATGTCCCCCATGTTCAGCCCCACGCCCCACCCTTGCCTTATCCCACATGATCCAATTCCGTGTAAGATTTTCTTCTCCAACCACTTCCTCAGCACTTCCTCGACTAAAAGCCAATAAATAAAAAATATATATGTTCGAGCTGTCAAGAAGAAGAAGAAGCGGTTGAAGAAGAAGAAGTAGAAGAAGAAGCCACTGGAGTGACAGAAATGGGATGAAATTCCCATTATTATATATGGTTTTTTTTTCTGTTTTGATTTTTTTCTTTTCGTTTGGTGATTTTTTTCCAACTCGGCTAAAAGCATAAATAAAACGAAAATGTTTTATTTTTGACACATATTTCTCCGCGCTTGTTCTTCTTCTGCTTCTTCTTCTACTTCAACACCATCCCCCCCTCCTCCCCCTTTGCCTTTTGATTTGAGGTTAAGTTGAGGTTTCATCGAAAATGTCTTCGTCGTCTTGTTCTTCTTTTTCTTCTTCGAATCCCTCTCGTCTCTCTTCCATCGAGCACTTTGCATCACGTGCTCGTTAATAATGTGAGTGAATGAGTTTGTGGGTGTGTGTGAGTGTGACACAAATTGAATTATTAGTGTTGTTGTTGTATTGTTGTTGTTATACGCTATGTTGTTGTTGTTGCATTGTGGGTTACACTCGACCATGTGTCGCCACCTCCAACGTCCAACGTCTTCAAACGTCTTCGACAAGCACAAGTCAAAGACGAACACATTGAAGGGAAAATCAATAAAACTTTAATACACTGTTAAAAATATACTCGTTGAGAGATGACTATCTCTCTCTCTCCCTCTTTCACGATGTAAATGGCTGGCAGTGTTGCCACCCAGTTTGACAATGAACAATTGACAACCTTTCATTTGTCACTGTCGTCTGGAAATCTTTTATTGCTTTGTTTCTCTGTCTATTCAAATGGGTATTCTTACAATTATTTATTGTTACAACAACAAAACAACTAAAACAAAAACAACTACAACAAACTTCTACAAAAAAAAAAAAAAAAAAAAAACAACTAAAAAATCCACAACAACTAAAAATATCACCACTAATCGCATCATTAAACACACCCATTATTTGCATATTCAACGAAGCCAACATAATTAAACAATAGTTTATAGTGGAAAATTCTACGACTTTTTTCGAACTTCGACGACGTTAAACTTGTCTTCTTTTCACTTCTTATTCTCATTCTCTCTCTTTCTCTCTACCTCATTCTATTTCTTTCCCTCTCTATACCTGTATCATATCCCGATATTGCTTCGTTGTCTGTTTATAATTGCAACAATTTAATAATAAACGCGTTTCTGTTATTATTCTTTTATTTCATTATTTCTATGAAATCGAATGACGGCGTCGACGATGCCAGCGGAATTTTTAATTAAAAACGACAAAGAGGTGGGAACGAAGGAGAGAGAAAGAGTGGTGGGAGCGAGAGAGAGATGAAATTTCTGCGGGTCTTGTGTTCGGCGAATGGCATGAGAGAGGGAGAGGGAAATAAGAGTAACAATGGGTGGTAACGAGTGGTCAGTGGAGAAAGAGAAGGAGTGAAAGAGAAACAAATGAAGAAAAAAGAGAAAACAAAAGAGGAAAAAGGAGAACAAATGGAATAAATGGAGAAAAAGGGACGAAAAAAGTAGAAAATAAGGAGAAAAAACAGAGGGAAGAAAAAATAATAGAGGAAAAAATAATAGAGGAAAAAATAGTCTTTGAAGGAACAAAGGTTCTGAGCTTCGTGTGTCTGACCTGTAAGAGAAAACCAGGAACCAAAGAAGGTGTTGGAACAAGTTGTGGAAGGGTGAAAGAGACAGGAGTGAGGGAGACAAGAGAGTGTGAGATAAAAGATGCAGTTCAAGAGATAGTTAAAGAAATATGGTGCACTATCAGAAGATATAAATATTATGTGTTAAGATATCAGAAAAAAAGAGAAGATAAATTTGCTTTAGTAAATAGTGCAAATACTAATAGAAAAAACGGACAAAATATAGAAATGGAAGTCGTACATTGATAGGATAACTTGATATAAGAAATTATCATTAAATTAGTTAGTGGTAATTTTATTTTATTTCGAAAAAAAAAATATTTCAAAACTAATTATTGATAGTGGAAAAAATAAACCGCTATTTAAATAAAACTAGGTAAGAATGAAAGCTAAGAATCTAGAAGAGAAAACTAAATCAAAATTAAAAGAGAAAATAAAAACTAAAAGAGAAAATAGAAACTAAAAGAGAACACTGAAGTAGACGATAAAAGAGATTGTGCTAATCGATTCAGAACCGGTAATTAAGAATACTAGAAAACATAAAAGCATAGAAAACAAATAAAAGAATCAATAAAAGTAGAAAAAGGAAAAGACAAAGACAAAAGAATGAGAAAAGAACAGAAACGAAAAGTTTGCTAATTGAAACCAGAATCGAAAGAAGAAAGAAATCGAGGAAAAATATACGAGTTCGCTATAAAATGCAAATCAATTGTTGTGGACAATCGAAAATACCGATTAATCATGTAAAAATACCAATACATTACACTGAAAATATTAAAATGTGACAAAAAAATTGAATAAGAGTAAAACGAGATATTTTTTATTTTTTATAATAAAGTAATTTAAATAAAAATAATTTAATTATACAAAAAATAATAATATATTACTTTGGAAAATATTATAAAATAAAAATCACAAGATAAAGAAAAATGGAAAAAAACCATAATTTAATATTTTTTTTTTACTAAAAATTTGTTCTACACTTCTTGTCTATGTTTAGATTTATTTTATATTTTTATATTAATGTTGATATTTTTATTATTTCTTTTATTGTTTTCTTTTATTGTTATGATTTCTCTCAGTGTATCGGGTGGAAATTACGTCAACGCTTTTGCTTGCCTTAATGTGAAAGAAGTTTCAGAAACTTGGTTTCTGTTGACGCTGCAACTTTGTTGCTTTTGTTGTTGGGGCTATTTAGTGTTGCTGTTTTTGTTGTTGTAATTGTGACATTTGTCATACTTTTATTATGATTACTTTGGTAGCTTCGTTGTTGGCATTGTTGTTGTTGTTATTAGTGCTGTTGTTGTTATTGGCGTTGTTTTTATTACTTCTATTTGTTGTTGTAAATGACATATTCGAGCCATTATTTAATTTCATGTCATTTCAGTTTGTCTTTGATTTTCTGTCTCTTTCCAAACATGGCGACCGCCAGTCGCTAACAACAATCACAACAAAAACCAATCTGTGTCAATAAAAATCGATGCTGGCAATGATATTTTTGTGATTGTTGCCACACTTTGAGAAAATTATTGACTATCAAAAATAAAGTTCCCAATATGAGAATATGGAAATAAAAAAAAAACAAAAAATTATATTAATAATAGATTGAAAAATATAGAAAATAAATGTGCTATTATTAAAAAGATTAAAATAAAGACATGCAAAAATATAAAATTTGTTTTAAACAAAAACCTTAAAAACCAATAAAAATTTAAAAATCATATTTTTGTTATAAGAATAAAGACAGTAATAGATAGTAAAATTAAAAAATTAATGATTTTGATGAGATTTTTTTATCTTGAATGAGAAAATGATGGCAACAATGACCTTTATAGCAAATGGCCAATTATAGCGAGAACAATTTGGAACAATCGAAAAATTGGAACAAAAATTCGATAAATTAGAACAATCGCATGAATAAAATAACTGCATTTTATGATGGAATCCCCAATGGACCAGATATAGCAATTATACCAAAATTAACAGTTATGCCGAAAAATCTCATTTACAACAATAATAATAACAACAACAACTTAAACAACAACAATCAAATCTCTCTAACGACGACGACGACGGAAATCGCAATCGACCGACCGAACGAACGAACGACGTCCGGGTTTTCGAAGGCATGGGAACTGAAAGCAACAACAACAATCAGAACAACAACAACAACAAGTGAAGCAACAACAAATGACAAAAGTGGGGAAATAAAAATCCATAAAAATTTCCCACCAAGTCGTTGGCAACGCACAAAACTTTTCTGTCTTTTTCTCTATGACTATGATTTTTAATTTGATTTCTTTTATTTGTGATTTTGTTATTTATTTTTCCAGTTTTCATCTCTCGCATGCTCGGGAATTGTCCAAGCCTCCCTTTCCCCGTTTCCCCCTCTCTTTCTCTCTCTCTCTCTGTCTCTCTCTCTCTTTGGGCCCTCTTTGGGTCCAGTCGAAAGACACGCAATCGGAAAATTATGGCAACAAGAGACACAAACACACAGACAAGACAGACAGACAGACAGACAGACAAATACAATGACAAACAGTTGGAGAATGGTCTTTATGGGAAGTTGTTGTCCCAGTTGTTGTTGTTCTTGTTGTTGTAGTTGCAACTGTTTGTACTAGTTGTTGTTACAATTGTTGGTAAGAGATGCTGTTGTTGTTACAATTGTTGGTAAGAGATACTGTTGTTGTTACTACAATTATTGGTAACAATTGTTGATGTTGTTGTTGTTAGTACCAGTTATTATTGTTGTTGATATTTATTACAACACCATGTTGCAATTGTCTCGTTAAAACCAGGCGAAAGGGCGGTAGTTGGTGGCCTAAAACGGGGCCAAAAGTTCTCATAAAATTATAGCTCTCATCTCTCTTTATAGCACACGCATCAATTTCTCAGAGGGTGGGAAAATCTCCTTCTCTTTTAGCGCATTGGGTTCGTTTGGGAAAAATCCAACTTAAGTCCCGTATCATGGCATGACCATGATATTTTTATTGTTCTAGTTTTTATTGTTGTTGCCACTGCTTCTTCTTCTCAATATAAAATCTGCAGAAATTCTGGCGGCACAGAAAAAACAACAACAACAATAATATTCACTACGATTTGAACAATTCCTTGGCAGGAGGAAATCAATATAAATTGTTTTTGTTGTTGTTATAGCAATGGATTTTATTGCGAGAGAAGTGGTTGTTATTGTTATTAGTGTTGTTGTTATTGTTGTTTCCGATATTGTTGTTGTTATTGTGGCTGATGTTGTTGTTGTTTTTGCACCCCGCGGTGACGCAGCTGGTGACGCATTTCGAAAATGGTCGCCCAGAATGAAGCTGCATGGTGTCTACGTCCGCTTCTTCTTCTCCTTCGTCCTCTTCTTCTTCTCCGTCTTCTTCCTCTTTTTCTTCATCATCGTCCTCTTCTTCGCGAAGTCGTGAATTATTCAAGGAAATTCCCTTTATTGGCAGGATTTATTCTTCGCAGCCAACGGGAGCTCGTTTTGGGCTTATAAATTACATCGAATACAAATTTCCTCATTGACTATAAATTCCGAGTGAATTTTCTAATAAAAATTTCCTATTATTTTGAGCACTAGAATTTAATTTAGGATATTTTTATTAAGTTTATTATAAAGTTTTTTGATTCTTTGATTTATCTAATAAATTTAAGATAAATATTATTATTTTTTTACCTTGTTAAAAATATAAACTTAAAATTTTAAAAATGTAAAATTAATTTATTGATTGATTCGAAATTAAAACATTTTTGAATTTATTATTTTGATATTATTTTTTCCATTTTTTAAGGTATTTCATATGATTTATTAAATAAATAATATTTTAGTTTTTTTATTTCTATTAAAATTGAACTTTCTGCTCATTCTTCTCATTATTGTCCTTTCCTTTCTTAACCCCAAAATGTTCTCCAAGTGTATTTGTGTCGAATGATTGCCATCAGATGTCGTAACCCGATCGCGTTTTCAAGCAAATTTGCAAAACATCATCGGGTGGAAAAAAATCCTCATCTAATTCTCATGGTTCTATTTTTATTTATTTTTTTTTTTCTGCCCGTCGAGTTTGAAATAAAATTTGAGGTTTGCGTGCGATTTTGACATTTATCTGTCTGAATCGCGATGGGAAAGTAATAAATAATGACATTAGAGCGAAATGAAATGATGGCGAAAGAACGGGACGACGAATCTCCATCGGAGAAGTCATTAAGAGGAATTCGCGATAAACGAGGGAAATTATTGCGGAATTATGTTCGGGGAGATACGAGGTTAAAAGGTTAATGGACAGAGGGAGACAGAGAGAGAAGGATGGAAAATAGATTAGTGAGGAAAAGAGACAGAGAGAGCGCGAAGTTAGCGTGAGTTCCGAATGAAATTAAAAATTATGAATTCAAAATGAATTCTCTTTGATGAAAAGAAAAAAATTAAATACAAAAAAAAAAATCCTACACCTGTCACGTTTGACAAATGCGCCTGTCGCCTCGTTGACACGTCGCCATACGTATTTGTCCCACTGTGCCCACGACGTGCACTTGACACACGGCATCGTGTCGCTTTTAATTCGAGTCTTGAAAATAAATTCGCATCCGAGATAAAATTAAATGTATAAAAATAAATGACGGCGATTCCGTTGAGCGGAGAATGGAGAGTGGGGCGATTGACAAGTGGAGACTTGAGAGTGATGGTGGAGAGTTTGACGCGCGAAAATTACAAATTAGACGCGCGCTCATGCATTCGCGATTTCGTTTCTCGTTCCTCGTTAGGCTCGTCGGCCATTGACCTTTGGGCGCTTCGAACTCCCCTCTAATTGCTGCAATTAGTGTCGATGAAGTGGAGAGATGTAGGGGAAATGGTGGAGAGGGAGAGGATGAGGGGATATTATTTTTAACAATTAAACTCGAAACTCTACACTATCGAAAAATTACTTCCATAGAACACTTTATTTAATTTTGAATACTTTTTTTTGTTTTTATGTAATTATTATTGATTAAAAATTAATATTTTTTTTATAATTATAATTATTATAATTCATTACAAAATGTTCAAAATATAATATTTTTCAAAATTAAATTCTTTTTTATCTGAAACACATTCAAAACTCTCATCAAAACATTTTTTTCAAAAACTTTTTTTTTGAGTACTTATTTTATTTTTATATTATAAAGTTGATTTAACAATTTTCGAAATAATATATTTTTCTAAAATAAAATTCGTCACTATCGATGAATTTAGAAAACACTTTATTTAGTTTATTTTTATATATATACATTATTACAAAATTTTCTTCAAAAATATATATTTCTATAATAAATTATTTTTCTATAATAAATTAATTAAAATGATATAAAATACAAATTTTAACAAGGTCATAATTTCATCAAAAACATTTTTCGTTTATTAATTGAATTTCACGCTACTATATAAATTCCCGCCCTCGCTATCCGAAGTCAATTAATCACCGGCTTAGCCTAATCCGTCATTGAGGTCAATGGCTTAGCACTGACGCAGTCGGCGTTGCCACCTATGCAATTGTCGATGTTTCAAAATGAAGAGCATGTGGGATTCTTTTTTCGAAACATAATCTCATGAAAAATCGATATGATAGAGATGTAAACTCAATAAAGATTAGCGATTAGCTGGCAACCCACATCAAGTGAACTGAGATGCAATTCATAGGACTATAAAAGAAATAAAATAAAGACAAAAATAAAAATGAAAAAAAGTAAAATACACTAACACAAAATTGTTCCACTAAAATGTAACATGATAATAAAATGCTGGTTAGTAATAAAAATGTTATGGGAAAAATGGTAGCATGAATATGAAATTGTAGCCTAATAAAAATAAAACAAATGCTAAAAAGAAAATAAATAGTAAAAATAAAACAAATGCCTATCATAAAAATAAACAGTTTACACGAAGTAATGGAGAGAAGAAATAGCGGAATCGAGAGAAAAATCAAAAAGAGAGAAAAAATCCAAAAGAGAGAAAAAGTCCAAAAGAGACAAAATCCAACGAGAAAAAAACAAAAACACTGTGTGAAGCATTAAAATGATTCTGTTGCCTGCTTTTGGTCATTATTTTGAGGTTTTTATTTTCTTGCCGAGTTTTAATTATGACCTTTTTTATGTTCCATTAAATCTTAGACAACTGTTACCAAAGGTCTAATATTTTGCCACCTACAACCAAATAAAAAGGGAGAAACAAATAAAATATTTAATTGAAAAAAATGAATAGTTAATTTAATTTCACAAATTTTAGTTCAAACCAAAATTTTAATTTTTCATTATGAAATATTATGAAATCTTCTGGTATAGAATAAAATGAATATCAAATCGAAATTTTGAAATAGAATTCCCTTGCGAAAATTCTGTGTGATTGTTCTCATATTCACAGAATATTTTATTCTCACCTTCTTTTGGGCACATTTTATTCATGTAGAACTGAAAATTATTTCGAAAAAATTCAGAATTATAATAAAACGATTAAAATATACATAGTTTGAACGAGATTTTCATCAGCATTAATTTTCTCTCGCATCCGCTGATTATGAACTCGCTTGAATTGCATTCGAGCTGGAATTAATTTATGTAGCATAATCACAGCAACATCAACATGAATAAAATATGTAAAGAGAATCTGCGAAAAATGTTTGTAGATTTTATCAGAAAGATTCAATGAGAAAATTAATAATTTATTTTATATATTTTTTCAATAATATTTTGTGATAGCAATTATATTTTTTTAAACAAATTATACATAAAAAAATTTGTATATATATATTTAAAAAAAAAAAAAATAATTAGAATAGAGATATGGTTATTTTTTTTCTAATGAATTTTTCTGAAAACCTAAATTTTAATCATTTAAATTCTGTAATTATTTTTAAATCAAAATTTTAATAAAATAAATTCTGAAATTATATTTAAAAAATTTTCTAAATTAAAAAAAAATGAAACGTGAATAATTTAAATTTTGAAATTCTAATTCAACCAAAATTTTAATAATAAAATTTCTGAAATTCTGTACTAAAAAAATTTATAATTTAAAATAAAAGTAGATTAAACTTGAATTTTAAATCTATTTATTTTGCCAATGAAATCAAAGTTATACCAACTTTTTCCACTTGGAGTATCGGTGGACCATTAATGTATGGGTATGGGGAGGGAGGAAACTGCTCTGAATTCTGCATCGCGGTCAGAGCGAAAGAGATGGACATAACGTCTTTGGTCTTCTCTAACTATCATTCCTTTTTGCTGTTTCGCAAAAAAAAGTAAAGAAATTAAATAAAAACAATGCGTGCGCATAATTTCTTGCTGTTGTTGTATCACATTTTGTTTTTCTTTATTGTAATTTCAACAACAACATCATCGCATGCAAAATTCCCTCGAGAAGTTGCAACAAATTAATTAGCGCGAATTGTGTTGTCAGACGTTGTTGTTTCATAATTTTATTATAACAAAAAAGAGAAAAATAAAACTTTAACCAGAACCATCAAACGTTGTAGTTGCGTGCGAAATGCGAAAATCGCGAAAATCCCACGATTTTTTCCCACATTTTCTCATTGCGTGTTCCTTGGATCCGCGGAAGCTTCCTCGCATTTCCAAGGGGGAATTGGAAACAAAACCACAAAGAAAATGTTTTGGTATTCCAAAAGGAAAACATGGATAGTTCAATGATAATTATTGATAATAGTTCAATATTCAATAGTTGAATTATTTGCATTTTACTTTTTTATTTATTTATTTTTGAATACGTAAATATTTCTTAATTGTCTTATTTATTATTTTCATTTTTGTTTTCATCATTTTTCATATATATTTTTAAAAAATATCTTTTCTCTCTCTCTTTACTTTTATATTTTTTAGGGTTTTTAATATTTTAGAGAAAGGGGAAATTTATTTTTATATATTTTGAATCTTTTATATTAGTTCCCAAAACTTTAGTAGTTGAAAATAATACTAATTTTTTTCTTCATTAATTTCTTTACTATTTATTTAATAATTTTATTATATATTTTTTGATATTTCATTTATTTCAAATACCTTTTTGTATTTATTAAATTTATTCGTTTCAAATAAGTTTCGTTGTTATTTTCAAATTTGAAACTTATGATTAGTTTTCCTCAAAGGCCGAAAGCTCTTCACAGTTTCCTCCACTTGCATAAACTTCAGAAACAACTGGTGAAGACATGGAAAAAACCCTCGGGAGTTGAAGTTTGGAGAGGGAGAGAGATAGAGAGATAGAGAGGTTGAAAGCACTCGGGCGCCATCCTCTTGAGACACGAGACTGGGTCAAAATATGAATTCCTAATTACAAAAACATCATCAGCATCCAAGAGCCAACTATAAAAACAACAACATGTGTTTTATCAACAACAACAGTAAATACTATGAAAACATCGCCGAAAGCTCAAAAACTGTAAAGAAACCGAACTGTAAAAAACTAAAACTAAACTAAAGAGCAGTAGAAAAAATAATGATAGAAAAAGAAAGAGGGAGAGAAATAGAAGAGGTAGGGAGAGATATAGAAGAGAGAGAGAGAGATAAAAACTGTTAAATCCGGAAAACGAAATCTTTGGAGAAAAGTTGAAAAGTAAGTTGGAATGAAAAACAAAATGCCTGAAGCGGATATAAAAGTAAACTAAAGCAAAAGTCTTTCGACAAGAAAATGCAAGAACAAAAGATTAAAAAGAATTAAAAATGGGGATCAAAATATCAAAAATAGTTTTTGAGGTCTTTCGAAGTTTTGAGTTCTTTGAAAAGATGAAGAGGAAGGAAGAGGATAGTAAAAGAATATTTTTAAAGTATTTTTTAATGCGGCCAAAAAAGACTTGAAAAATAAAAAAATATTTCAAAAAATCATATGAGCAAATTTTTTATAATCACAAAATTTTAATGTATATGAATTTAAATATAGAAAAAAAAAATATTTAAAAAAATTAAAAAACTAGTCAAAGTCCTGCTCTCCAGCAAAACTATCAGAACTGAAATAAATTGAAAAATTCTCAAACTCGTTAAAATATACTCATGTTTAAAAAACACTCAGGTGGCTTTTTGAAATACACTCAATCGGCTTTTTGAAATACACTCAAACGACTCTTTGAAACACACTCAAAGCCCCGAGCGAAACACTCAAAGCGCACTCCAATAAAAACTCAACACAAAGCTACGTCAAAACCATACCAAAAAAAAGCCTTGATGGGCTGTGAAGAAGAGTTTGCGACGAGTGAGATAGAGAAGAGTGAGATAGAGAAGAGTGAGATAGATAGAGAAGAGTGAGTAAAAGAGAGAGAAAAAATAAAATGAAATCATCAAAAAGCAATTTATAGGTCGTTCAAACAAATCACTTGAAATCCGTCAGAAATCGCCATTTGGAATTTTATTATTATTTTTTCCATAAAATTAACCGACTTTTGAACATGTGTATACGAAGAAGAGGAAACGTAGTACAAGAAGAAGTTGTTATTGTAAAGTTGTTTTTATAGATTTGCTGTTGTAAATTTGTTATTGTAAAGATGTTGTACATTTTATAGTTGTTGTTGTTGTTGTTGTTATGTTATAGCTGTTGTTGTTGTCGGTTTTATGTTATGCTAATTTTTAAAGCTTCCGATTGTCGTTCTGTGGACTGCGATGTTTTTAAAAATTAAATCCATGGGAAAAAAACATTTGGTAAGGGCCTCGGAGGCGATTACTATAGTAAAGAAGTATCGAATCATCGAATGGATTTTATACACAAAATTAAATAAAATAAAATAAAAAATAAAATTAATTAAAAAGAAATATTTCTCGAAAATCAATCTCGGTAAATTAATATTTAAATTTATTTTTATTCAAAACGAAATTAGGAGATAATTTAAGAATGGAAAATTTAATATTTCCTTTAATTAAATGAGATTTTATCAATTTTTTGAAAGTCTATTTTAAAGAGTTTTTTTATATTAATAAATAGAAGATATTTAGAGTTCAAATTATTATTTTTTAGTTTTAAAGAATTTAAAGAATAAATTTAATAAGAAATAAATAAATAATGAAAATATACGCTAAAATCAACGACTTTAACGAGAGTGACGATGGTCGAAGACGTGCGCGCATGCGGTTAACGTCTCATTACGGTACACGGTAAAGCGCTGTTGTTGTTGTTTTTCTTTACCTTTATGTTGTACTTCATTTTTGTTGGTCTTTTTGTTGTTGTTGTTGTTGTTTTAAAGGCCGGCTTCTCCGCACGAATGGCGTAACGCGCGGCACAGAAAATTGAAAATTATTATTTTTATTTTATTATTTATTTTTCTTTTTCTCGAATTTTTTTCTATTTTCTATTTTTCTTATTTCTTTTTTCTATTTTTATTTATTTTTTTCTATTTTTCTTAATTGTTTTGCTGTTGTTTCTTGTTGATGGTTATTTTTTTTTTCATATTTTTCTAATTTTTATTTTTCTATCTTTTCTCTAACGTTTTCATACATGTATTGCGCTCATTTGTTGTTGGCGTTGTTGTTGTTGGAGTTGTTGCTATGTTGGTTTTTTTGTACCGCAGCGATCGGCTTATTTCCGTTTTCCATCCCGTCTGTCCGTCTATTTGTTTGTCTGTCTGTCTGTCTGTTCGTTCCTGTTGCTGACCGCCTTGTTGTTGGTGTTGTTCTTGTTATTATTTTTGTAGTTGTTGTTATTATTTTTGTAGTTGTTGTTATTATTTTTGTAGTTGTTTTTTATTGTTGTTGTTGTTTTCGTGTCTATTTTGTTGGTCATTAAAATAGGTTTCGCTACTTGCTTCCACCCCCTCTCTCTCTCTCCCTTCATTCTCTTCTCTCTCTTCTACTAACCAACTTTGGTCAGAACTAATTTCGTTTGTGGTCTAAAGCGATAGAAGGAGGGCGCGAAGTTGGGATGAGGTGGGAGGAGGTAGATAGAGAAGGAGAAGGAAATGACGAGCAGGTGGAAAAGTGGGACGAGTTGGAGGCGTGGCGAATTGTGCGAAAGGAAACAAAGAACCAAAAGAGAGAGAGAGAGCGATATTAGAATGAGTAGAATCGAGGAGGAGAAAAGGAAGGCTTCTGGGTTTTGCAGAATCACTCAAAGTGTTTTCTGGCGATCGTCGGTTCTTCTCCATCCTCTCTATATTTCTCTTTCTCCCTCTTTCTCCATCTTTCTTCCTCTTTCTACCTCTCTCTACATCTTTCTCCATCTTTCTTCCTCTTTCTACCTCCCTCTCTCCCTCCTCCTCCCTCTCTTTCTCCCTTGCTCATCCTCTCTCAACTTTTCCTGGCCAATTCCCATTGTTCGCACTCGAGCCTCCTCCGTCAAGAGCACCGTTTATGGCAGCCATTGAAACTGTTAATTGCACCAACAACCAGCAACAACAACATGCCCAACAACATCACCATTACCACCAAAAACAACAACATTGAAGCCATCAACTCAGTCACGACAGGCGTTGGCAGACAAGTGGGAGTTGAGGAGGAGGAGGAGAAAAATGAAATGTGAATGAAAATTTTTGGTATTGACAGAAAAAGTTTAACCGAGCCGGGAATTTCAAGAGAATTTAAGTGGAATTTCGAACTTATTTAGAGTAAACTTTGGGGGTGATTTTAAAGGATTTTCAGGGGATTTCGGGTAAAAGCCAAGTGTTGAAAAATTAGTTAAATATAGTTTTTTTCTCTCGAATGGGTTGCATTAAACTTTTTTCCAAATTATTATGAAATTTTGTTTCCAAAATTTGTTTCCTAAATAATTAATTTAAATTTTTTGTTTTCCAAAATTAATTACTTATAATTTTTTCATTTCATTTTTTGTTTTTATTAATATTTACTAATACATAAAAAATACTAACTTATATTTTAATTTCTCTATTAGACAATTTTTGTTTTCTTTACATCATTTTCTGGTTTTATAAATAATTTTTCTTACATCATTAATTCCAAACATTGCCGATTATTTCGCTCTCCAAATGTCGGCCAGACATGCAAAAGAGAGAAAAAGCTATGAAAGACAAAGCATAAAACATAGACAAACTGTGATAAATGAACTGGAGAAAATTGAGTTAGAAAATTAGCAAAAGTGTAAAAAATATTTAAAAAAAGTGTTAAAGTGTTTTTTAAATATTTGTAAATAATTATAAAAAAAAAATAAAACAAAAAATAATTAAGAATAAACTAAAAAATATGTTTAATGAAGAGCATAAAAATAAATAATGAGGAACAGAAAACTAAATAATGAAGAGCAGAAAAATACATAATGAAAAGAACTGAAAAAAATAAATAATGAGGAACCAAAACCACGCAAAGGTCAAAGTTTTTCAAATTCCTTAAATATGTTTTTCATGCTTGTCATTTCGGTGTTTGGTGGTTAATTTTTTTTTTTTTCTTGTCAACTGTCTGCAGTCATTTCGGCCATAATTGATGGTTCTTCGTCCGCCGGAAGGGATTTTTTTTCAGTGTCGTCGCTTCGGTGGTTGCCCCGTTTTCCACTTAAGCAGACATTGCCTCGTGTAGGGAAAATGATTAACATATCAAACGATTTGTACTTTGGACATATTTCTTTTGGAGAAGATAAACTATAATAAAAAATAATAACAAATATTTAAAAAAAAATTTAAGAAATCTACAAACTATGTATAAAAATTACAAAAATTTGCAAAAAAAAATGTGAAAGAATATGTATAAAAATATTTAAAAATAAAATAGAATAAATAACAGATGAAAATAATAAATTCTGTTTACAAATAACATAAAAATCGATCAGATAAAAGTTGAAAAAAATATTAATTTCTAGAATATTAAATCGGATCATAGTTTTTCATTTTAAACTCTTTTCTCTCATTTCAAAATTAAAATTTTATGATTTTCCAAACATTTGAAATATTTGCTTTCGCATATCTTTGTCATGCTTGTTTTGTCCTAAATTCCTACTATGGACAGACGGACGGACAGGCCATAAAAAAGTTTTCGAACAAGGAGAAGAAAATCTCAACGAAGCGTTGCATCGTCGTCTTCCTCCTCCTCTTCTTCTTGTTGATCGGGCATGTAAACATAATTTGACAGTTGGCTGACGCTGCAATGGCGCCGCTTCCGGCCGAAAACGAAGCAGCAACAAATCACGGCAGCCCGAGCGAACTCCGTCCGCCGCCGCCCGACCGATTTTTATGGCCGATTTTTATCGACGACTCGCGTTTTTTTCTGCTCCAACGAGCAAATTGACGTTTTGTTCGATGCGCGGAATTTGAAATGAAATATAGGCGGAAAAAATATTTAAAAAATCCAGTGGATTGAAGCGATTACATTCGAACTAATACATTTGGGGAATTTTAGTTCAAATTGAGGCTACAAAATTAGATTTTTTTATGTGTAGAATAATTAGATTTTTATCATAAGAAAAATAAATTTTTGTTTTTAGAAGATTTTGGAAATTATTAATTTTAAATGACCAATAAAATCATTTTTATTGTTTTTATTATAATAACACAAACTGGAAATAATACAAAAAAATAAAAATATTACATTATAAACTATTTTCAAGTATAGACAAATTTATTAATTTTCTATATTTATAAATAAATCAATTTTATTCTTACAATATAAATTATTTTATAAATTTTCTTAAATTTCTGAAAAAATCATTCTTAAAATAATTCTTAAATTTAATAAAAATAAATGTTTTTTTCAAATTTTCACCTCGTGATATTTCTCACGTCATGAGGTGAGATGAACTTGGGAACTTCAAACAATTTCCCCACACATTCAAATCGCATTCAAATTTCCCCACCTCGTGAGGTTTGTGTCTGAGCTAAGCGATAGGGTTCATTAGAGAGTCGCCAGGTGGCGCACTGAGCACAGAGAAGACTGAATTGGGAAGAGTTTTAATCAGGAGGGAACAGTAAAGACAGTGGAGAATTGAAAATGGGAAAATTATATAAAATTATTTTTGTACATACAACTTTTGTCAATTTTCAAAAATTAGAAATAATATTTGAAAAAAAGAAATTGTTTGAATAATATACTTTTATATATATATTTAATGAAAGGTGCATTTTATTTAATTCAATTTCTTTTGTTCTAGAAACAGAGGGCGAACTAAACCGCAAACACAAGAAACTGCCTTGGGGCCCACTGTACTGCGTCCTGCAGCAGGACGAGCAGTCGTTCACCGCCTACTGCAGCGAGGAAATTTCAGTAAGTTCACATTGATTTTTTTTTTAATTATAAAAAAAGTATAAAAATAAATGTAGGAACAAATTTTAAAATATTATATAACCTTAAAGAAATCCGCTAAAACAAAATCTCTAAAAACAGTTATTTTTAGGAAAATGTAAGAAATCGCTAACTGTGTAAATTTTCGTCTCTTTTTCTTTCCTATTTCTTTCTCTCTCCCTCCCGACCACAAAATCCAATTAACACTGCTTCATCGACTGTAAATAAACGCTAACCAAACGTATTGAAACTGCACCGAAAATATGAACAATAAACATTGAAAATAATAACAATTGCAAAAACACAAAATAACGCTTAGATTTTTCCTGCAACGCCCAACAAAGAGGTGGGTAGAAAATTAAAAAAATTTATTGTCATGAATTTGTTTATTTTTTTTAATAAATTTTATTTTTTTGAATTAATGTCAGTTTGGTAACAATTTTTTATAATTTCAAAATTTTGTTAGTTATATTGTAAATTAATTTTTTAAATAAACGTATTTAACTTAACGCTTTTGTCTTTTAAAAATAAATATTTTCTTCAATATATAATTTTTTTTAGATAATTATTTTAATATAATAATATAAGATAATTATTTAATAATTTTAAATAAAATATATTTGAATTTATGTGATAAAACTTGTAATCTGTAGAAAATCTTTGTTGCATTTTTGTGTTTTATAAATATTGTGTATTAATTGTTATTATATTTTATTAATAATTGTTATAATAGTTTTGTAATCAAATTTTTTTGAATTAACGTAATATACTTTTTTATATTAATTTATATGAAATGATTTCAATAATTTTTTGAGAATTATTATTAAATACATTTTTTTAAATTTAATTTTAATTAATTGTATTTTAAATATATATTTTAATTTTTTAATATTTATATAGGTTTTTATTTATTTAGATTTCTTGCACAAAATATAATTATAAAATATTTTATTGTATTTTAATTCATTTATATTTTGTACATCTTACTTAAATTTTGTTCATAAAGTAAATTCCTTTATTTAATTTATGTTTGAAAACAGTTTTTATTTTAAAAATTGTTCTCATTGAAGTTTTTTTTTTCATGCCCTAATAATTTATTCTTTTTCAATTCCGCTCCCGTTTCTGCTCAGCTCACGGACGTGCTCTTCAATGAGTATCCGCGCGTGCGTCTGGATCGCGTGCGTCGGCCCGCGAAAGCGCTGTGGGATGGGCCGCCCACAGTGCGGGAGGAGCCCGAGGACTCGGATGGCTGCCCCATCGATTTGATGCTGAACACGACGCTCTACAGTGATTTAGGTGAGTTTTTGGATATTAATTTGGTAGATTGCACTATAAGTTATCGATGGAGTTTTCATGGTGGGATTAATTTTTGTAGATGATTTGGGAGAAGGTAACGAAAATGAGATAACAAAATTTTGGAATAAAAATGGAGCCACATCTTGTTACAAGTACATTAAAATTAATACCACGAATTCAAATTGTATTAAAATGAATTAATTTATGAATGAAATTAATTAAAATATGAATTAAATGAACAAAAATATGAATTAAATGAACAAAAATATGAATGAAAGGAAAAATCAAATTATAATATTATTAGAATATGATGAAATTATTTTTTTTTAAGATACCTTAAGAGTCAAAAGGTACTTTTACCTCAAGATAATGTATCTTCAAGATAACCAAAACGACATGTTTTCCCCTATCCTCCTCATAACTTCTTTCTCCCTTCCACCTTACTTCATCTTATCAATCTCTCACTGCTACACATTTCATTCATCAACAAAAAACCCACAAAAATCATCGAATAGAAGCAACAGATGCCCGCTCATGGATACCTCCCCTAAATCCGAACTCCGTCAGATACAAAATGCCGAAAAATCAGCTGCTGCTTCGGCAAAACGTAAACAAGACACGGTAAAAGGAAGAAAAACCAACAAACGAAATCTAACAAAAGAATCAAAGAAAAATATCAATCAAACAAAATAATAACAAAGGCATTCCTATGCGGCTGAAAGTGGAACATGTTCCGATTCCACGCAGTTCCATCATTTATTTCTGAAAAAAGCTCGCTCAGCAAAGCTTTTGGTCGCTCACAAAAGTTCATTTTTTCTCTCTGATTTTCGTTATTTTTCCCTTCGTCTTTGGCCATGTTTTTTTGTTGTTCTCTCTCCATGTGAGGAACAGTTGGCAAGCGGAACACTCGTATCTGTGCGATACATTTCGTATCGGGCAGTGTGTTTTCTACACTTGTTTTTATTGTCTCATCTACTCTCTCTCTCTCTCTCTGTATCTCTCTCCATCACCCTTTGCTCCCTCTCTTTCTCTCTTTCCCAATGTTCGCAGCCCGCAACAAAAGCAAATAAATAATAAAAATGCATGCATCCATGAGATACGAGACACGATCTATGAGATATAATATACAACAATAATAACAACAACAAAAACAATAATAACAACAACAATATAGGAGGGAGAAAAAAAAAACGTACGCTTGTAGACAATTGCTCGGATACGTTTCATTATTTTGTTGTTGGTGTTTTAGTAGGTTTTGTTGTTGTGATTATTGTTATTGTTGTTGTACATAGATCGTCACGCATGCAAGAACATTCGGTACAAAGCCAAACATTGCCAGTTGTTGTTAGTTGTTGTAGTTTTAGTTGTTATGCGTGTTGTTTTTGTTGTTGCAACCGACGTTGTTCACGATGACTTATGGTGAGTTGTTGTTGTTGTTGTTGATGTTATTATTGTTGTTTTTTTCTTTTTTGACTGATGATCAGTCGCAAATGCACTGTGTCGATCACAACAACAACAATAATAACAACAACAACAATAATAACAACAACAACAATGACAATAAATAACATCCTCAACAACAACAAAAATAACGATGATAACAAAAATCACAACGCGAGCTCCGTAATTTGGAAAATTATTAAAAAATTTCCATAATTTCGAAATTTCCGTGCGACGAAAAATTTGAAAATCTCGTTTAATTCCATTTGGGCTCCCATATTTTACAGTTGGGAAATCATTTTAAAACTTATCCAATTATGTAATTATGAAAAGTCACATCTAGAAAAAAAACACAAATATTATAGTCACGAATTGAAAAGAAATGCGGGAAATATTAAAATAAAAAAAAACAAAAAATATTGGATTGATTTGGCATAATTACTTTAAAAAATGTATAAAAATTTGTATAAATTTAAAATATTATATTTTTATATATTAAATATTAATTTTTAATATATATATATATTAATTTTTAAATTTACAAAATTTGTGATAAATTTTCAAAAAATAATAATGATAATTTTATAATAAATAATAATTTCACAATAAAAGTAATTATAAAAAATTGAATTTAATTTTATAAATTATAAATTTCAATAAATTTAAAAAATGTTTAAACTTAAAAAAATAAAAATTATAAAAATTTGACAAAAGTAAAAACATATAAAAATTTGAAAAAGTAAAAGCATATAAAAATTGGAAAAATTATAAAAAGTTAAGAAATTATAAAAATTTGAGTAAATGTAAACATTTTTTTAATTGGAGAAGTTAAAAACATTTTAAAATATTTAGTATGAAAACTTTTGAAAATTATATAAATTTTTTAAAGTTCTCATCAAAATCTTAAAAATTATACAAATATCAAAAATTATAAAAATTTCAAAAATTGTACAAATTTTGTAATTTATAAAATAATGAAAAAAAAATTAAAAAATGTGCCCACTGTCGCTGGGGTGTCTTCGAAATCGCGATGATCGCTCATACGCAACGAGCTCGAACCTGATGCCAAGTGGAGAGACACATTCCAACAACAATTGGTAACATAACTAAAACAATAACAACAACTACAATTACAACAATAACAACAACTACAATTACAACAATAACAACAACTACAAAAACAACAATAACAATTACATCTACAACAATTAACAATTGGACAAGAACAACGACAATAAAGAAAATCAACAATCAAACAGCAGCATCAGAAATAATACAAAAAAAAAATACAAAATAATAAAAAAAAAACAAAAATAACAACAATAACAAATAACAGCAACAACTGCTCCAACAACTCATATTCGTACAACAAAAACCGTCAACAACTCAGAAGCCAAACTCAGAATTGAATGAATTTCGATTCCACAACGTTCCAAAGAGAACATCACGGAGAGGGAGAGAGCATGAGTAAGAGAGGGGAGAGAGAGAGAGAGAGAGCGATTGTCGGCGAAACGCGGCCGCCGTCGTCGGCTTCGTCGCCTCAGACTCGACCCAACTCAACTCGATTCAGTTAATTTCAAGCTACCGGCGGCTGTGGACGACGAGTCGACGCCGCGTTCGTTTTTGTTGTTGTTGTGTCCGACACACGTCGCGTTGCGTTCGCCCTTCGCTGTGAGATAAAAAAGATACAAAAAAAAAAAAACAACAACAACATCGTCATCGACATCATCGATGAGATAGATGCCAGATACTCGATGCGAACGACCCTTCGTCGATCGTTGATCGTCGCTGAGACGATGCGGATTCTCTTTCGTTCGGCGAATTCTTGATCGCCTCCCCCTTCGTCTCCCCATCGTCGTTTTCGTCTTCGTTTTCTTTCAAGTGTTGTTCTACCGCTAAAAGAACAAAAACAACAACAAAATATCAATAAGAGCAATAACAAAAGTTGTTTAAAAAAAAAATGTGCTAAAATTTCGTGCTAAAATTATTGTTTTGCCGTTATTGTCTGTGTCCGTGAAATATATCCGAGAGATATGTGATAAGAAAGAGAGAGAGAGAAGGAGAGAGATCGATTGTGGTTTCGGTTTAAAAATAACAAAAATAATAACAACAACAACAAAAAGAAAGAAAAAATCCGAAAGAAAAACAAAAATAAAACAATTTCAACCTCGCGTCCGATCGCGATTTTTCAGCCGTGGCTTTTGGCGCGTATCTAGATACACTCCTACGCGTTGAAAGTATCCAACGGATTGGTGCGAATGTCGCCCGAGCCGATCGTTCACCTGCTCGCCGACATTCCAAGAGGTTGTCGATTACCATTCGAGAGGTTGAGGAAGACTCGCAAAGAGGTTCTGAAAAATTTGAGAAAGTCTTCAGAGGTGTGAAAAGGTTTTTAAAGGCCTAGAGTAGGTCTCAAAGGTCGAAGAAGGTTTCCAAAAAGTGTTCGAAGGTCGGAAAAAACATCCACAGGATCGAAAATTTCTCCAAAGGTCCGAAAAAGTCTTCAAAGCTGGGAGAAATTCTTGAAAAGTTCGGAGAACATTTTTAAAAGTTCGAACAAATCTTCAAAGGTCTTCAAGAAGTTATCCAAAGGTCTTCGAAAAGTTCTCTAAAGATCTAAGTAAAATTCCCCAAAGTCTCCAGAATTCATCCAAAGGCCAAACGACACACAAGTGGTCAAAAGCAGAAGCCTTTGAAACCTTTTAAAAGTGGTTCGGACGACGACGTGTTGTGAAAGAGAGCAATCAAGAGCGATTCTTAAGAGCACCAAACTAGGTTTAAGACTTGGGGTTTAAAGGCGT
The DNA here is from genome assembly GCA_017309665.1 of Coelopa frigida. Classification (NCBI taxonomy): domain Eukaryota; kingdom Metazoa; phylum Arthropoda; class Insecta; order Diptera; family Coelopidae; genus Coelopa; species Coelopa frigida. The sequence goes on from CM029564.1 coordinate 27,474,748, forward strand.
TTGAGTTCGAGCCCAAGTCCGAAAGCCCGCCAAAAGGTCAGACGAAAGGTCAGACGAAAGAGTCCACGTCGATCGGCCCCGTTTCGAAAGCTCCGCCTTTGGCGTCCCTTCGTCGCCGGATGTCAACGGATGGTGGCGGAAATCGAAAAAACGAAGGCATTCGAATGCATTTTACGATAACAAAAAAAAAAAAAAACAAACCCATACCAGCAACAACAATTAAAACAACAACAACAATAACAACAACGTCGAAAATACCTTGGCTCAAACGGCACCGTTACGATAACTGCACTTGAGGAGAAGAAGAAGAAGCAACAACAACAACAACAGCGACTAACAAAGGTTGGAAACTACGAACAAAAAAAAAGCAATTAAAGAAAGAAGACGACAACAAAAGCTAAAGACAACAACAAAAGCAAAAGAATACGCGATAGAAGAGACAAAAAAAAGTCCAGCAAAAGCCACGTTAAGACAGTCGAGCGTCGCGTTGTCTGTCGCGGCCCCGTCGATCGTCGCCGACTTCGACGTCGCCGCTTTCTGCCTCGTCGTCATCATCCTCGCTTTCAGCTCTTTTATTTTCATTAAAATTCCTTTCCATTATCCATTTTATTTCCTCCTTCGATTTGATTCCTCATTATTTTGGATTTTCGATTTCGCGCGGTTCGTTTGTTTTTCGTCCGTCGTCTTCGCTCCTGTGCGTGCACTTTTGGCTGACACTGTTCGAGGTAAGCATGCGTTTTGCATTCATATTTTTCCCCTTTCCAAGCTGACTTTTTGACGGGAGATTTTTTTCAAAAATAAAAAACAAATAAATTTTTATTGAATTTTAACAAGACAAATATTTAAAAATATATAAACAAATTAAATATTCAAACTAATCAAAATAACAAAATTTCGAGTAATTTAAAATATAATTTAAGAAAAAAATATATATAATTTAAAAACAAAAATACATCTATCAATTTTATTTGATAAAATTATTAATTAAATACAAAGTATAAAATTGTTTAAAAATATATATTTTGCTTAAATAATATAAACCAAATAAAACCAAACCAAAATTATATTAATGAAATCAAAAACAATTTTAAATAGAATAAAATAAATAAAATACAAAAAGTTAATAAAACTAAAAATATATATATATATAAATCAAATATAATTAATAAGTACGAATAAATTATAAAATAATAATATATTATTTAAATAATTAACAAAAATGTAATAAATAAAAATATAATAAAAATCACATCAATAACTAAATAAATTATGAATCAATCGAAAACTACTACTATATTCAAAGAACAGAAATTTTTTAAAACATAAAATAAATAAACAGCTAAAGGAAACTCTATAACACAAAAATAAAAACATAGAAAATCACAAATGACTGCATTAAATAAAAATAAAAAAGTCTAAATGGAAATAGAAGCGGCAAAATTAGAAACGTGAACATTTTAAAATTCTGCATCGATTTGCATTCAAATTTCATACGCGCCTTTTGTGGCATACAACAAGAATGACAATAACAACTACATTTACAATAACAATAATGACAACTACATTTGCAATAACAACAACAATGTCCAGTTCTACCATTTTTACTTGCTTACTAATGTTGTATTTGCAATGAGATTTGCATACGAAATGCAAGAGCGAATGGAATGAAAACAAAAACCTCTATTTTATAGTCATCTGCATATGTGGTGTGAAACTCCAACTTTTCTACTACTACAACATTAAAGAAACAACAATAAAAAATAATATATTAGAAGAAAAAACCGCCTCCGCTGTAAAAAATTCCTCAGGCGTGAAGTTTTCCCAACCCTTGGACGAGGGAGGAATTTTTCGAATACTAATTTAGGAGTTGAAAATGTTTTAGGGGAACAAAAATAATGGTGAAAAAATTGCAATTCATAGGAGGAAAAATACAGAAAGTTTCAAGAGTTTCTACAAACAAAATTATTTTAAAAGAAAAATTAATTTTATGAAGAAAAATAAAATAAAAGTAGTATATTTATTTTCTTAAATTTGTATCTAATGAAATTTAGAGAAAAATAAAAAAATATCCAACAAAATTGCGATATTAATTAATAATAAAACATAAATAAATATAGGAGAATCAAGAGAATCATGAAAATAAGTAATCAAATGAAAAATATTTCCTTTAAAATATTTTATTTACAATGATAATACAAATTATGAACATTTTTATTTTCTTCTCCGACTTTATATCGAATGATATTCTCACCGAATGCGTAATTTTTATAATTGTTGCCATTCAAAATCGATTAGTTTCACTCGCAAGTGATCATTAGCATTTCAAATTAGAATCGGAATATATTTTTAGCATCGACCTTGAAACACTTCGAAAGCTTATTTGAAAAAAAAAATTACTTTACATTTGCAATCAGTCGACTGCGGCCAGACGCATCGACGAGATACAATTGCCGAGATACATAGCGTTAGTTTGCATCTCAAAGATACACGTCGATGTCGATGATCTGCTGACGAAGTCTGCGTTTGAACTTTGAACAGTTAAAAGTTTTTTACGAAAAGTCATGTGAAGAAAAAAATGATTAATTATCTCACCTGAGATACATAGATAGTTAGTTAACAAAAAAAATGTATCTGTATCTATGGGATGGATGCACGGTGTTGTTGCAAAAACTACGGCAACGCTCGAGCGAAACTCGTTATGCAAATAAAGAAGCCGCTGCTCGCTTACAAGAGGCGACTTCGATCCGAACCTCACGTCGATTTGCATATATAGTGGAGATCAGAGAATAAATAATATCAATATTGGACGAGTTGAAGTATTTAAATTCCAGCATTTACATGATTTCTCAATTTTAAACGAGATATTTTTTGTGGCCAAGGAATGCGAACTTGATTCGATGACATTCATTAATTCTTCAGCCAATTTAAACGTTTTAATTATAACGTGATAACATTAATTATATATATTTTTTTTAATCTTTGAAAATTATTTATCATCTCGTAAAATTCCAATGTTTACCTTTCGATTTCGTACTAGGAAACCATGAAATCGGAATCGACAAATCAAACAAAAATTTCGATTTCAAATCTTTTATGAAACAAAGGGCGCTAGTGATGTGTTCAATATTTGAAAAACCCTGTAAATATTTAGTTTACAGCAGCATGATAAGCGTTGACAGCGTTGCCACCCCTTGAATGGGAACATTTTGAAAATTCTTTCCAACTTCAATTTGAGTTTCCTCTGTGAGAAAAACAACACAAGAAGTTGTTGAGTGTTGCCGAAACTTTTCCACTTTCCATTGTAAACAAGACAAACCTGATGAAGCGAGAAAATTCCATATTTTTCATGTTCTTGACTTCTGGATTTTCCTCGCTTTTCTAAAAAAGCCAAAGTTTTTGAAAGAAGTATTCAAGTGTAAACAATTCGTGGAAACGTGCGGGAAGTTATAAAAACAAAATGTTGAAAGGTTTAAAATTATAAAAATTATTAAAAAGAAACAATTATAAATATATATAGAAAATATATACATATATATATTTTCTATAATTTCTTGTCTATTTAGTTGTCTACTAATTTATATATAAACACAATTTTTGTATGATATGAATAGTATATTTTTTTTTTTTTTCTTTTTTTTGTATCAAAATTAATATTTATACTATATTTATGATATATCGTCTTCTATAACTCCTCCAGCTCTCTAACAGTTCCTTCCAACTGTTTCCTCTGGCCGTTAATGCATTCTTCATAGGAAAAAGTTGAGCAATGTTTTTAATTTTTTTTTTGTTTCGCTCTCAACCTGCATTTGTCTGTCATATCTTTTATTTTTTCCATTTTCCTCTGTAATGTTTTCATGTAATTTATTGTTGGTGTTGTTGTCATTGGTGTTGTTGTTTTCGGTGTTGTTGTCATTGTCATTGTCGTTGAGTTATTGTTGTCGTTGTAGTTGCTACTACTTTCGTATTTTGTTTTTGTTCTTTTCTATCGTCATTCGCTTTTCTTCCACTATAATTTTCGCTTTTTACCCTTCAAGCGAAACCCATTGCGTTTGTCTCCAACGCTATATTTTTTCTATCTCACTCGCTCTCTCTTCTTCTCTCTCTCTCCCCCTCTTTTAGTTTCAATAACTTCTCTCTCCCTCTCGCCCCAACTAGTTCACGCACTCAGATCATGCTCAGTGACCGCTGAGCTCCAGCGACACTTGTTGGAGGGAGTCAGAAGGAGAGATCGTGAGGGTGAAAGAGAGAGAGAGAAAGATGATAAGAGAGAGCGAGAGGGAGGGAGAAAGTGTGTAGATCGACGGGAAAAGTGGAAAATATCGGTGAGAGAAAGAAAAGTCGTCATCATCGGCGTCAGCTGGAAAATTCACGATCGCTTGCGAACACCTTTCGTCGAGCTTCGGTGAACACGGCGTCATTGAAGTTGTTGTTGTTGTTGGTTTTGACATTTAAAATTTATGAATTTAATTTTTAAGGGAAAAAATATTTAATTTGTATATTTAAAATTTATGGTATTTCTTTACCTTAATTTATTACTTCTTTAATTTTTTTATTTTCTAATTATATATCTATTAAATGTTATTTCCTTTTTATTTATTTTTCGAAATTTTAAATTTTTATATTCTCTTTATTTTACTATATTTTTTAATTTAATTTTCTGTTTATTTCATTTTGTTGTATTTTTTCTTTTCTCTTTGTTTATTTAATTTTTTTTTATTCACTAAAAAAAAATCAATTTGCGGTAGAAGTTTCCCTTGCATTTATTTTTAATTTTCTTTTCTTTTAATATTTTGTTGTTCACCTTTTCCCTTGTCTCGTTGACCGCAGAAATTAAATTGAAACCGAAAAGCAATTGAGCTTCGAAAAGGGAGCCGAAACAGTTTCCGAATCGCAACGAAAATCGCTTTTCGCAGGAAGTTGTGGTTTTTGCAATAACAACAATGATAACAACAACAACATCAACAATACATTAACAACATCAACAAGACAATTACAACAAAAACCCCTTTGTCGGACACAACAACTCAATCAAAGTCGTGTCTGCTCCGTCTCGCTCTCACACTCCGGTGAACAGGACTTGTACGGCTTCGATAGAGTTGCCAGAGTTTCGAAATCAGTATAAAAATTAAAAATTTAAATTAATACTAAAATCTCTATTAAATTATGCTCAACATTTAATTATCATATTTTTTTTCAATATGAAATATTAGTTAATTAATTATTAAAATTCCATAATTTGATTTCAATAATTTCTTCATGACAATTCTTCACCGATTTCTATAATTTCCAAATGGTTCATCGTGAACGTTTTAATTGTGAACACTTTCATTGGTCATTAAATTTCACCACATGTGATGATCTCCAATAAAACGATCTTCTCTTTTACCCAAATCGATTGTCGATCATCCGAATCGTTTGTCGATCGTGTCAAGGTTGATCTGCTTTCGATCATCAATCCAATCGATCGTGTGCGGCTCTTCGTTCATCTTGCTATCTCTCTCTCTCTCTCGTGGACCGCCGGCTGTCATGATTCACGATCATCAGAATTTCCAAGAGATCGATCGAAACAATCATTAGCATTCACTAGTTTAAGTCGATGTCTAGTATATTTTTGTGAATATTTTTCTGCTGTCAGAGTTGAAAGAACTCTGCTTGAATTCTTCGCATATTATATTGTTGCGTACATATAAATCGATCCTGAGTTGATCACAGACCTTTCGCTGTACAGCATTACAATCCAGTACAGTTTACACAATCGCATTTCATTCATCAGTGATCAGTGATCTCTAATGCGATTAAGTGTTGATAATTTTCTTCAGAATGACGACCGAAAAAAACGGTCAATCGAGAATTCTGAAGTTCTTCACAAAAGCCTAATGATCGGTTGAGATTTTTTTTCTCAAACTGATCTGATGAGGTTATTTATCGAAAACTTCAATGACTTTCGAATCAATTGCGAACGGATCTTGATAACAGAAAGAAGTGTTTCATCTGATCTTATTTTTCTTTCATAAATTTCTCCAAGCAATCAGAAGGCGTCAATTGATTTCCAACATCTGATCACTTCTGATCGCGACCAAATGCTATCGATCATAAAACGATCTTGAGCCGATCTTTCACAACTTCCAACTTCCTGTCGCCTCCGTCTTGACCCGAATCCCAGAAACGTTCGCTGTGGAAACCCGATCGTCGAAGCTTCCGTCCGTAAACAAAGGGCTGGCCATTGATCCGCACCAACTGTCGACAGCTGGACGGTCGGATGGATGGACAGAAATTTCAATTGATATTCAATGCGAAGATGGTGAGAGACGAACGGAAGTTCGGCACCCAAAAGGCCGACCACCCGCCACGTGGTGGGGCTCAAAAAGGGGGGCGACGAGGGTTTTCGGCAAATGATTTATGAAGCTTCGAGCTGGAGTCCAAATATGGAGGACGAAGGTGGGGAAGAGGAGAGAATGAGGTAAAAAAGGGGGAAGATTTGTCGGCACAAAGCAGGGAATTCAAGAAAAGATCAGAAGAGAACGTCGGAGCGAATGGTGTGAAAACAATTATGCGGTGGAAAATAATAATTAAAATATTAAAAATCGAAATCGCAAGAAGACACAACGACAGGTGGAGGGAATGTAGAGGATAGCGAAGTAGAAAGAGATGGAGGATTTAACAGACGAAAGAGAAACGTGTCGGTCCAAAAAAAACGAATTCTAATGACGCAGATCGGTGAAAATTTAATGGAGCGGAGCGAAAAGAACAGAAACCAATCGATCGGCGTCACGTAAACAAGGGTTTTTTTAAATGGATTTTCGAAAAGATCACAGCGCATAGAATGAAAAATTAGAAAGATTTCTACCTATGTTGCGGGAGAGATATTCGCAAAAAGTTCACTTTCCATTGAAGAGGGATAAATAACGAAATTCCCGAAATGTTCCCTCTTCAAAAATGTTCCCTCTTCAAATCCGATGATGGTCCAAACAAGCGCCATAAAATGGCGTAAGCGGCTAATTTAAAATAAACAATTGCTTACGCTCTCAATAGATCTCTCTCTTTCTCTATCTCTCTGTCGCTCTTTGTTTATTTTCTCCTCCAAAAATAAGATCGAGCAGCAAAACTCAAAAAACGAATTTATTTTTGGCCTCCGAATTTCGCGCCAAGCTGTGGAACGAACGAAAAAAAAAACGCTCTAAGTGAAATAAATAAATTGAAGAAACATGTTTTGTTTACAGATCGTCTCAATCGACAGCGCTCGGGTTGCGCTCGAGCTGTGTTTAATTTTGTGTACTTTGTGTTTTTTTTAGTATAGTCATTGTTGCTGTTTTACATTAACAGATAATCTCTGGAAAAATATTATATCTATTTCCGGAATTTTTAATTTTCATAATTTTTTTAAATTTCCAAATCGTAAATTTTTATTTTTTTCAAAAAATTCATACTTTATTTATAAAATACTCTATTATATAAAAATCTATAATAAAAAAAAAACAAGATTTTCTCTATCTCCCATCTGTGAATGACTTAATTTTTCGTAATTCATAAACTCAGTGGCTTCGGTTGTTTATACCCAATTTGGCCCGTTGAGACGATGACTCACGGCGATCGTGACGTTTATAGCACTAGACAAGATCGGCGAAACGGATATAGATTTGGACAAATCTGGCGAAAATCAAAATCCATCCCAAATAGGCGAGAGATAAATTTGTAATTTATTTTGACAATATCGTTTGTAGACTGTAGGGACTCTACTTTGATATACTTTTAATATTTTATAATTTTAAAATTATGACTTTTGATTTTGTGTTCATAGATTTCATTCAAATATTTTTCTTTGGTTATTTGAAATTGATTAATAAACAACATACATTTTTATAAATAATATTGTTAAATTTTAATATATCTAAACCTACATTGGCGATCCTGCCAGGAGTCTCTCAAGCCTCAAGAATCTACTCCTCCTTCAACAATATCAAATCTGGCGGAATCAAGAACTACAAATCATCTTTTCCAAATCAACTGATGCTAATTACCAGCCTTTTGAACAGAGTCCTCAATACTGTTTCCAGAGCCCGTTTGATCAAAGGCAAACCAAATAACCATTCCTTCGTCGAAAACAGTATGTATCAAGAGTTGAACAGTGCATTTGTACATAAATGAATTACCACATTGATCATCAAATACATATCAAATCGAATTTATGATATTAAAAATTGCTTTGATATCAAACAAGTTTCCAACATCCGTTGAACTCAAATCAAAAATAATATAGAAGATATATTTTCTCTTTCTTCACGAATGGTTCAACATTATAAAAGAAATAAGTTAATACATCAAGTAATAACAAATAATATTCAACATTGATCAAATTCATCAATCAAGGAATCAACTTTCAAATTTGAACAGCTGAGTTATTCATTATTTTTGGAAATTACATATTTAATTTCAGATATAATTTTATCTTATTGTAATCTTCTCATCAGTTCAAATTATTTTAATTTCCAAAATGGTTATAACCAGATCCAACTCTCATAATAACCTAGAAGGAACTGTTAACAGTAACCAACACTATTCTCAATCTAACATCTATAACACATCTATTGCTACACCAATTACTCAAACACAAATTATACCTTCACAATCTGAAACTAAATTTATTAAATTACCTTCCTTTTGGACTTCTTTCCCTGATGCTTGGTTTATTCAAGTAGAAATTCAATTTTCTTTACAAAACATTTCAAATGATAACATTAAATATCAAAACGTTATCCTTGCTTTATCTCAAGAAGTTATTGTTCAGATATTAGATGTTATCCAATGTTCTCAAACAGAGAATAAATACGAAAATATTAAAAATGTACTGTGTGAACGATTTTCTCTAAGTGAAGAATCAAAATTTGATCACATTTTTTCAAATTCTCAAATAGGCGATCGCAAACCTTCAGAGTTTTATAGAGATTTAGCAACTCATGCTAGTTCAATTTCAGTTATTAACCAAGAACTGTTATTTAAGTTATGGGTTAGAAAACTTCCACATCCAATTCAAATTCATCTTTCTTCTTCAAATTTGAATAATTTAAAAGATAAATTATCATTAGCGGATACAATTTTTGAATTATCTTCCCAATCACAAATATCATCTGTGTCTCAAATACCAATAAATTCTAAAACTGATGAAATTATACAAAATTTGACAAATATTACTTCAAATTTATGTGATAATCTTAATAAATTATCTCTTGAAGTAGCCGAAATCAAAGCTAGATATAGATCCAGATCCAGATCCAGAGATACTTCCAAAACTCGATTGAATTACGCTAACCCTTTTAAACAAAGAACTGCTTTATGTTGGTATCATTACAAATTTGGTTCGAATGCATCGAAATGTATTAAACCTTGTAATTTTTCATCTCGAAATTCAAATAATTTAAACTAGATTCTTCTATCATGACGGTGGCGAATGATAGATCTAACATTAAACCATCTCGTCGCCTTTTTGTATATGATCGTTTAAACAAACTTAATTTTTTAATAGATACTGGAGCAGTGGTATCAATCATTCCTGCTTCAAAATTTATAAGTAATAAATATTTTTCAGATATTTTACTTTCTACAGCTAATGGTTCTACTATTAGAACTTTTGGAACTAAAGTTCTAAATGTAGATTTTGGATTAAAGAAAAATTTTGAGTTCTCATTCATACTAGCTGACATTTCCACTCCTATCATTGGAGCAAATTTTTTAGAACACTTCGGTATCATAGTTGATGTTAAAGCCAAACAAATCATAGATTCATCTTCTAAACTAAACGTTAAAGGATCTAAAAAGATTTGTGATATTTATTCCGTCAAACTTTTAAATAATGGCAATAAGTTTATCAACCTTTTAAATTCATTTCCTACACTTGTTTCTGAACCAGATTATACAAAGATAGTTAAACATAAAACTGTGCATAACATAGAAACAAAAGGCAATCTACCATTTACTAGACCTCGTCGTTTAGATCCTCTCAAAATGAAGGTTGCAAAAACAGAATTCGAATATCTTATTAAAATTGGAGTTTGTAGACCTTCTAACTCCAACATAGCATCAGCATTGCATTTAGTTCCCAAAAAGGACTCGAATGATTGGAGACCTTGTGGAGACTATAGATTATTAAATTGTATTACTATTCCGGATCGTTATCCTCTTCCTCATATCCATGATTTGAGTATTGAACTTAGAAATAAAACCATTTTCTCAAAAATTGATTTAGTTCGAGCTTATCACCAGATTCCGATGGCAAGAGAAGATATTCATAAAACTGCGATAACAACTCCATTTGGATTATTTGAGTTTACCCGTATGCCATTTGGATTGAGGAATAGTGCACAAACTTTTCAACGTTTTATAAACGAAGTATTTTTCGGGTTAGACTTTGTTTTCACTTATATCGATGATATTTTAATTGCTAGTGATAATGAAGTACAACACTTCAATCATTTACAAATTGTTTTCACAAGATTAGACAAGTATGATTTAAACATCAAACCAAGTAAATGTATTTTTGGTGTACCATCTTTAGATTTTCTGAGTTATGAAATTTCTTCTGAAGGGATCAAACCATCAAAAGATAGAATTAAAATCATAACTAATTTCGAAAAACCAACCTCAATTAATCAATTACAGAAGTTTTTAGGCATGGTAAATTACTATCATCGATATATTCACATGATTGCTGAAAAACTCAGTCCAATACACACAATTGTGAAAACTTTTATTAAAAATTATATCCCACGTTTCGGAATTCCCTTGAAAATCACTGTCGACAATGGCAGTCAGTTTACTTCAAAATTATTTTCTGATTTGACATCCATGCTAGGATCACATAAAATCCATACCTCTACTTATCATCCACAAGCAAATGGTATGGTTGAGCGTTTTCATCGTCAACTCAAATCATCAATTATCTCTTCGAATTACAGTATTCATTGGTCAGATGAATTACCTATTATACTTTTGGGATTGCGAACAGCTATTAAGGAAGATTTAAAGTGTTGTCCTGCAGAAATGGTTTATGGACAAACTTTAAAAATTCCGGGAGAACTTGTAGTTCCTAGTACTAACTATTCAAACGAATTTATTCTCCAAAAACTTAGAGAATATTTTTCTCACACACATTCCTTTTTGAATCACCATAATAATAACATGAGAATATATATTCCCAAAAATTTGATGTCTTGTGAATATGTTTTTGAAAAAGTTAAAAGAATTTCTAGTTTACAACCTCCATTTGAAGGACCATATCAAGTCATTTCGAGGAATGATAAATCTTTTACAATAAAGAAGAACAATTTTATCAAAACTGTTTCAATTGATTTGTTAAAACCAGCACATATTGAAAAGAAGCAATCTTTACCTATAACGACTTCAAAACAAAAGAAAGTTACATTTAATATATCCTCTTTGGTTACTTATATCTAATATTTTTTAGCGAAAAGTTTTTTTTTTTTTTTTTTTAAATACATTGAACTGGTGGGGGGAGTATATGTAGGGACTCTACTTTGATATACTTTTAATATTTTATAATTTTAAAATTATGACTTTTGATTTTGTGTTCATAGATTTCATTCAAATATTTTTCTTTGGATATTTGAAATTGATTAATAAACAACATACATTTTTATAAATAATATTGTTAAATTTTAATATATCTAAATAGACTAGTAAAATTAGTTCAACGATCGTTTCGAGGTTTTCGATTTCGAAGTGAGAAAATTTTACAAAAAAATATGGAAATTTTGATATATTTTTAGGTGTGGATATTTTATTAATTTTAATTTTTTTTATTAGTTTATTGCTTTTTTAAATTGGAATATTTTACTTTTTTTTAAGTCGGGAGATTTTATTATATTTTCATTTATGGATAGTTTTTGTTTTGACACGATCGATTGAAATGTCGAGAAATATGATTCATGTATCTTGAATTTGGATTGTGTAATTTATTCAAAAAGTTTTTATAATATTTATATTATTAGTTGACAGTGAAAATAATGTTATTTCAATGATCTCAAGGTAGAAATCTCTTCGTTCTTCTAAGATCATTTCTACATAATAAAATCTCTAGTTCGTCAAAATTTTCCAAATCTTTCTATGGATAATTTTTGAACCGGAAACTTTTTTTAGAGCTCACGATTATGAGCTGAGGAGATTTTTCTACCCAAGGTGGATGAAACGATCTCTAGTTCGTGTTCTTACCTCAGATTCCGCTGAAGTTCGGTGACAACCCACGATCTGATCTCTCTGTACCTGGGATTACAAGACGTGACTGGAGCCAATGAAAACCCCACCCATGCGAAGGGACCACAAGCGATCCGTGATAATCTCGTAATACCGTGTCGTCCGATGAGATCGGCAGGAAGTCGATTTCCCTGGAAAGCCAAGGTTTTCTACCGTTTGTAGTCACCGACCACGTCGAGTCCCGAATCTAGTCCGGGGATCTGGGGAGCGACGACGCATGGAGCACGATGACATCAACCCGAACTCGAATTCGGATTCAAGCTCGAGGCCTCGTCTGGAGGCGACAACGATGATGAGAGTGATGGGGAAAGAAAGAGAGAGAGAGAGAGAGAGAAAGAATGACATAAAGTGGTTCACTTAATTTGCGTCGCATTTTCGAGATCATAATCGTTGGAAATTTCCAAAAAAAAAAAAACAAAAAATCAACAACAAAAACATCAACAACCAAAACGAAGCGACAAACAACAAAATTTTCATAAAATAAATTATTAACACTTGAGCGCTTTTGTGCCTTTTGTGAAACCATATGGAGTTGTTGTTGTTGGTGTCATTGCTGCCTCGTCAGCGTTGTAATCAGCAACGCAGCCAAGCAACAAGTGGATGGATCAACAACAACAACAACAACGAAATACTCAACAACATCATTCTTGTCATGATGATCCATAGCTCGTCATTCACTGATCTAACAAAGAGCACGATCATCACCAGCACCAGCCGTTCCACATATGCAAGTGACACTTATGACAACAACAAGAATCAAAATGAAAAAAAAAAAAACAACAACAACAACAATAAGAAAACAACAACAACAAAATATACACCAACAACAATAATACTCAAATTGGGGATCTTCCCTTCTCCACTCATTCCACCCTCGTTTGTCCATTAAAGCGCGCAGCTAAACGGAACCTCATAATGAGATCTTTTGTCTGCCTCTGTCTGTCTGCCTCTGTCTGTCTGTCCCACCCTCCATTCTGTCCATCTGCCCCCCGGTTTCTCCCGTCTTCCGTTCCCCGGTTTCTCTCTCCATCCGTCTGTCTCACTATTTGTCTGTTCTTCATTCCATCCTCCATTCCTCTACTGATTGTCTGTCCCGGACTTTGTCTGTCCCCAGCTTTGGCTGTCTGTCCATCAGTCTGTCTGTCTCCCGGTCTTTCTGTCTGTCTCTCCCCTCGGTATTTCTTTCTGTCTGTCGTCTGGCTTTTGTCGGGAAGCTTCGAGCGAGGCCCAGGTGCCCTGGAGTCATGGTGCAAACTCATCGTGGGTCTATTTGGAGCCCTCTTTATGGTTGTTGTTTTGTCGTAGTTTTTTGTTGTTGTTGTAGTTTTCATTGTTGTTGTAGTTTTCACTGTTGTTGTCACAGTTTTTGTAATTTTTATTGTTGTTGTTGTCACTTGAATTCCCATCTCCTGCCTGCGTGAAACTTTAAACTCGTCTGAACTCGGGATTTTTACAGACACATCTCGGTGAACGCTTCAGTAGAAGTATTTTTTTTTACTTTTGTCTTTTTATATATTTTTTTTGTTTATTTTACATTTTTTATGTAGTTTTTGTTTGTTTTTTTATTTTGTTTTTATTTTTTTTTTCCTTTTTTTGTCATTTCTTTTTGTCATATCTCTTGCTCCATCTAAATGTCCGCTTTTTTTGTATTCATCTCCACTCCTCCCACTCTTTCTTCTCTGCGTCTCTCTCTAACTCATTATTCCTCTGTCATTCCCTATTTCACTCCCTCTCTCTCTCCCTCTTTCATTCTGTTTCTCTCCCTCTGTTTCCTTTTTGAAGCTCCTCCTGTGTTCCCAACCGATTCGATGCGATCGAGACTCGAGGTTCAGCGGGATCCCTTGGCCGGAGCTTCCGTGTGGCGACCAAGTGACGGCTTCCTCTCTCACTCCCTCATCCTTCTTCAATCCCTATCTCTCTCCCTCTCGCCTTTTGTTTGAAACCACTTCCTGGGTCCGCTTCACATGTCGGCCCGCAGCGGGAGCCGTGTTTCTCATATGTGGTATCGCACGCACACTAACATACTCACACCATTACACACTCTACCACACACACACACACACACACATACCACATTTATGCAACGCATGAGCCGGCACTCCAGCAGCGTTGCCACATTTAGGCAATTCCTTCCATAACAATTTCTGCATTCAAATTTTTTTGGTTTTGTTTTTACTGTTGGCATTTGGCCCTGTGGTGTTGTCGATGTTATGGTAGTGTTGTTGTTATTGTTATTGTTGTATGTCGCAACACCTGTACAATATTGACTCACATATACAAACATAGTCAGGGAGAAAGAGAGAGAGAATTAGTGAGAGTGACAGAGACATAAACAGAAAGGTCTAATTATAAATGTATTCATGAACTGCAGTCGTCTTTAGCTGTTGTTATATATGTTGTTGTTGATGTTGTGGCATTTGTCGAATGTTGTTGTTGTATTTGTCGATTGTTGTTGTTGTTGTTGTTTTTTTGTATTTGTTATATTTGTTATACATGTTCTTGTTGTTGTTGTTATTGTCCATGTCGTTCCAAGTGACAGTTCATTTACTTTTGACTTTATTTTGTTTTCTTTTTAATTTCTGTTGTTTGCCTCGAAGTTGTTTTTTTTTGCTTTGGCTCTTTCTCCTTTCCACTGGAGTTCATGATGATGTTTGTGTTGTTGTTGTTGTTAATGTCGATTTTGTTGTTGTTGTTGTTGTTTTTGTTGTTCGGAGGTTGTCATGAAATTAGGATCCGCTTTGTTCACAAATTAGCCGTGTTTAGTGTAAACACTTTTTTAACCTTTCTGAACTTTTCGGTTTTCAATTACTTTCTCACGTCTGACAGATGTTCGTTGTTTTTGTTGTATTCTCTTGATGAAGATAAAATTAACAGATTTTTTTTTTCGGAGATCCTTTTTCGAGCATGGGAATCTCAATTCGATCTTCGAACTTAATTTAACCACAAATTGCTCCAGTAAAAAAAGGAACTATCAGATTTATTTTGTACAATATTACAGAAAATTTCACCTTCTATTTCTCATGATTTGGATCCTGATCAAAAATCAGGAGTTTTTCACTTGGTTTCAAGATTTTAATCAAGAGTTTTTCACATGATTTTCGAGAATTTCCGCCAATTTTCCAAGTTTCTCAAACAACTTTTTCACTTGAAATTACACGAGTTCCGCCGAAAAACAAACCTTTCACTTCATGTCAAACTGTCAAAAGCCCATGTGAGTTCTTCATGCGTCCTTCTTCTCTTTCTTCTTCTCTTTCCTCATGCCTTCTCTTTTCCATGTCTCGTCTTCTCCATGTCTCCTCTTCATCCCTTTCCTCCTCTTCTAATTTTTCTCCCCCTTCTTTGTGACTATGAATTCAAAATCCTATTTTGTTCTCAATAATAGTGCGCGAAAATCAGACCCTTTCCCCTCTTCCTTCTTCTCTCATCAGCCCACCCAGCCCTTGGAAAATTTCCTCGAAACAAGCTGCGAAAGAGGCGAACAAAATTAGCTGTGTTCAGTGAGTGCGCGAGGTTGGAGTCATGTGGGCAATGGGAGGGAAAGGGGGCGTGGTTTCTTTTTTCTTTCCCTTCTTTCAAATGACGCATAATTGCATTTATTATGCCGGTACAATTTGTTGTTGGCGTTGTAGGTTTTCTTGCTGTGAATTTCTTGTTGTGGATTTCTTGTTGTTTTTATTGTAGTTTGTGGTTTTTCTTGTTCTTGTTCTCGCCATGGCTCATGAGTAACTCACACGAAGAAAGGGCGTCTGAGTTTTTTTTTTTTGTTTTTCTTCATCTACTTCTGGGGGTCTTTTAAAAAATAAAAATATAAAATATAAAAACATTAAAAAATAAAATAAATCATTTAAAAATAAAACTGTAACATAAAAATTTATAAAAAAAAGTAGATGTCTTCGATTATATAGAATTAAATATTTCGTCATATAAAATTTAGTACTTCATCTACTTCATAACAAAAACAATAATAAAACGAAAATATAAAAAATATAAATCCAAACATTAAAAAACTAAAAATAAGAAATTATCATAAAAATTAAAAATAATTTCGAAAAACATTTCGATAGAAATTCTATGAAAAATTTAATAAAAATAATCATTCAACTAAGGGTGATAAAAATATATGAAAAGAAATAAAAATGTATGAAATGAAAAAGGAAAATTAATGGAGAAAAATAACCGCAAATACACTTGTAGAGAAATTATGCGCACAGGCGCGAAGTGCTCCCTTGAAGAAGAGAGGGGCGGAGGAAAGGGGGCGTGGCGGTGGAGCCGGGAAATGGCGTAAAATCCGTGTCTAAAATTAAATACCAAGGCGGTAAAAGAAACAACGCTTCGTCAACTCCATCGGCGAGCCAAGTGGAGTTCCAAATGATGCAGGATGGCGACGAAAACGGAATAGAAGGGAGAAGGAGAAGAAAAAGAAGGGATAGTAGGGGAAAATAGAAGGGCTGAGAATCGTAATAATTGCCAACATTTGGCAGTGTTGCCAATGATTCGACATGGAAGGCAGAAAAATCCGCTGAACTTGAGAAGAACATTATTAAAAATTTAATTTACAGCTCTTTTGAACTTGGAAGTTGGAGAGAAGTTTGTTTGGGATGATGACGAAGGTTGAGTTATTTTCGAGAAATTTATGAATATTTTCCCCATTTTTTTTTATTACTTTCACTTCACTCTTATTCACTTTTTTTCTCACCCTCTCTCACTTATTCGCTTGGAGCTTTTTGACTCCCACTTAAGTGGGTTTTTATGGTTATTATTATCTGATCCACTGCAACAAAAACAACATCTGCGGCTTATGTCATGCGCCTTTACGTACGTAGGAGCTCGTGTTCCTCACGTTACGTCTCGTTACGTAAATCGAAAATTTGTCACAAGAAATTAACATGTTCCACTAAGAACAAAACAAGCAAATTAAACATGTCCAAAACAACAAAATATACTCATGTGTATGATACATAAATAACAAAAACAGCGTGAACAATTTTTGTCAAATAGCCAAAAATATAAATTCTTCATCATCGTTGAGGATGAAGAAGAAGAAGATTTCTATCCGTCACTCGAAATGTTTCGACTTTGGCGAAAATGGCGAAGTGGGAAGCGTTTTTTTTTTTTCATTCGATGATTTCGCAATCGGTAGGAATTAATTTTTGACTGAATTGTCGAAATATTTCAGCGACATTTTGTGACACAAATTCACACAATAAATATTTATTTTTTATACAAGTTTCGGTCTAAATTATAAAAATGTTTATCGTTGTGAGAGAATTAAAAAATTTTAAAAATATAATTGCAAGAATTAAAATAATTATAAAGCTGTAAATTGTTTAACAATAAAATTATAAAAAATTTAATATATAAAATATTAAACTAAAGAAAAATAATGTCATTATAAAAATAAATATTGGAAAAAATCCAACTTTAATATTGAAGTAAAATTTAACAAAATGTAATATAATTTAAAAAAATTACATAATATCCCAAATTACAGATAAATTTATTATTGATCAATAAAAATAAAAACAAATTAATATCAGTAATAAAAAATACCAAAAAAAAATAAAAATATACAATGTCAAAAATTAAAATTTTTATATGAAAATGAAATAAATTTCAAAAAATCCCCCTAACGACAGCGAAAAAGTCAGCTTGGAAAATCTTTAGCCCCAGGGAACAAAAACTAACTGAAATATTTTTTTACAGCATTTCCACCAGAAATAAAAACAAATCCTTGGTGCATTTCATTAAACACTGCCCAGCAACAACAATAACGCCAAACCACGAAAAATCCACGAAGAAAGAAGCTTTTATAATTATATTTATTCAAACTAAAGTATTAAATGAGAAAAATTAAAATATCATAAAAATTAAATATCATTAAAATTGCATATTATAAAAATTGCATATAAAAATCATTAAATATAAAAAAATTCAAATAAAATACAAATTACATTCATTAAAAAATTGTATAACAATTAATATATATATTTAATAATACCGGAACGAAACCAAAAATCACTCCAAAAATCAAAGACAACAAAATAAAGGAATAATAATCAAAAAAATATAAAAAGAAAAGGAAATAAATTGCGATTGGAAAATTGCGAGAATTGATATTAAAAAAATTATATTAAAAAAGTTCGATAATTGCAAAGAAATTGATATTAAAAAATTTCGATACTTGCAAAAATTGATATTAAAATATTTCGAAAATTGCGAAATAATCGAATTCCAAAATGAATTGCGTTGCGATTCCGGCTGCCGAGGAGAAGCCGAAGCTGCAGGTGCTGCACAATGAGCCGACCACGCCCACACAGAAGGGCGTCGCCAGCAATAGCAATGCGAGTGGGAGTGGCGGCAGCAGCAACAACAAATCACAATCGCTGCAGCGCACGACGCATCTCTACTGCCGATCCTTGGAGAAGGAGCGCGACCGACGCACGTCACGTGGCCTCGCGTCGTGTTTGCGCGGCGAACGTGACGAATTCCTCGACTATCGCGAACTGCGTCCGCTGCAGCAGCAACAATTGCATCAGCTGCAAATACAACAAACCGACGACGATGACGAAGTTGGAGGAGGAGGAGCAGCCGATGGTGCGGGAGGCAGAAGTAAGTTTCACAAAGGGTGGGGACGGGAAATTGAAAAAATCTCCGATAAATTAAATAATAATTTTCAAAATATTCTCAAAATAATCTCATAATAAATTCCACAACAATCTCCCATAGACTAATTAGTTGGCGTCCAAATCTGGAATATTTTGACCAAATTAATTACATATGAAATGGGGAGAAAAAAAGCATTAATAGTCATCCCAAATCATTTAATTTAGAATATAAAAATTAATTAAATCCCCTAATCAAAATATATAATTAATATCAACCATATAGAAAAGAAAATAAGAAAATAATCATTTTATAATAAAAGCCATTAGGAACAGGAGAAAAAATAAATTAAATAAAAAACAAATTAAATAAAAACCAAATTCATCATGATGTTAACTGAAAGAAAAAAACAGAACAGTAGCTAATAAAAATAATAATTAGTTGGGTGAAAGAAAGAACATAGAGAGCGAGAGAATTGAATTGAAAAGTATGGGAATGAGTGAGTGGAATAGAGATAATAGAATAAATTTCTGTGTCGCACGCAATTTAATTGATTCTAATTTGAATTTCTCATTCGAATCGTTCCACTTTTTCCACGCTTCCGTTCGAACGCACTTTCTATTCTAAATTGGATTTCAATTTCGTTCCACTTCTGGTTCTGTTTCTATCGAGTATTTTTTTTTTTCGTTCACTTCTTCCAACGAAAGCGATGGACTTTAATTTGAAATTAATTTGCGCCCTAATAAGTCAGTCGATCGAATAGAAGTAATTGAAAACATATGACAAATCGATGCAGGGTGAGAGGGGGAAATGGAATTAAGGAGAGACAAAGAAATTATAAAAAGGTTGTAGAAAAAACAAATTGTTGAAAATATTAACAACTACAGAAAAATATTAATAAGAAAGAGTTCAAAAAAAAAAATATAAAACCACCACTGAATTCTTTAGGAAAGAACCTATTTCATCTTATCAGCATTTATTATCATTCTTACATACCATTAACGCAGATTTATAATTTCTTCTATTAAAAAATTTTCAATTACTAATCAACTTTTTCTTTTCATTTGGAAGTTTGGAAAGACAGACATATGTCCAAAGACAGACAGCCAAACACTCGACATCAATCAAACGAAATGATCATTAGACAGAGACAAACAGAGTTGTGATGGACAGGAAAAAAGAAGGAGACAGAGCAAGAAACGCCGTAGAAAGCAAACAACATGGTTACGAATGGAAAATTAATTCAATTTCATTTCATTCGCTTTCAATTGCTACGCCATGAATTTTCATGATTGGTACCGGAACCGCCCATCGATGAGGGGAATCAGAAGCCGACGAAGAAGAAGAAGAAGAGGTTTTGTACTGCCTTCGGGGCAAAAACAGCAAAAAACATGCGATAAAAGACAACTTGACACACATTGGAAAAGAGAGAAAATAAATTAGAGAGAAGCGAGAGATCAACGAGCGAGAGGGTGGGAGACAAAGAGAGAGAGATTGTGGGAGGGAGGGAGAAGAAAACTAGCCTCAGGATAAATTATGTGTCGAAAGCTCAGAAGTTCAAATAGGACCAGAATTTAAACATATTTCGACTCTTAATGCCGAACATATGTTCAATTTTATTTCCATTCGATTCTATTTTCATCTGTTTTTGGTCCTTGTTCGATTTCTTTCGTCGTTTTTTTTTTTGTACTTTTTCTTTTTGGTTCTCTTAAATTATTTCCACATGCCTTCGATGAATTCTTTATGTCATCTGTTCAATTTCATTCTCAACTCAATTCGATTTTCTGCAATAAATCGTGTTCTGCTAAATTAAATATTCCCGCTTTTACTGCGGATTTTTGAAATTTATTTCGCCCACGTGTATCTTAAATTTTTGAGAACGAACTTTATTGCTTCCTTTTCGATTTTTATTTATTTAATTTTACTCTCACTTACTTTTTTATTTTTTGTTGTTTTGTTTTTATTTTTCCACTCGCCTACATTTTCATTTCAATTAAACGATCCATTGAATTCATCTCTTCGGCAGCTATTTTTACTCTCTGTGTGAATGAATTCCGAAATTCTGAATCATCGAATTCGAAAATCGAAAGCACATGTTTCCAATATGTAACACAAATATGAATATGAGGAAACTGTCAAAAGTTCTCGTTTCTTTTTTGTTATTTCCCCCCCAGTCTTTATTGAGTGTTGACCATGAACTTTATTAGTTTTGGTGTTTTTTTTATTTATTTTTATGGTTTTTGTTTGAGGTCGAGGTATCGAGAATTTAATTTGGATTTATTTTTGGAACAATTGAGGGATGAGTTTAAAATAAATTTCTTTAAAGAGTGGAGAACTTTTGAAATAGAGTGAGGTAAAGATAAAATTTGTTTCCTCAACCGAGATATAGAAATAGGAAATGATTTATGAATGGAAACAAATATTTTGTGACATTGGAAACTAAGCAAAAAAAGTTTCTATGATGAACAAATAAAATTTAATAAATAATCACACTGGATTTTCCTTCCTGTGGATAATTAACCTTAAATTTTTCATTTATTCAACTTATGGTGGATTGTTAAAATGTCTTGTTGTTTTAATTAATTTTATTATCATGCTTGTTGAGAAGGAAACATCGTAATTCTAAAGATGATTTAAGCTTTTTTGGTTGTGAACTTCATGGCAAATAAAACTACAGAATCAACAACAACAATTTCTACCATACAAACAAACACACAAAATACAACAAAATAAAGTTTTAATTGAGCAAATGATTTAATTGTTTGCACAAGTGAAGTGCAGTTCACCGAGGCAGATCATAGCATTATCAAAACGAAGTCAACATTTGGTTAATTATATTTTATTGTGACAAATTAAAGTATTTTTGTGTCACTATTTTTAGTATTTAATTGTCATCCTTTCATACAATCACTTATCGTGAGTTTTTGTTTATTTTTGATTTTGCTAAAGTAAAATTGAAAAATAAATAAAATAATTTTTTCCCACAATGCAATCATTTTAATTAAATATTTTGCATCCCATTTAACCATTTTCCCTTGCAATTGGATAACATCATTATTCTTCATTATTATCATTATCATCCAAAGTGTTTATCCGTCTTTGATAATGCTCCGCCTCATGTTAGATGGCGATAAGTAGTGAAGGAAAAAATAGTAAAAATCGCAAAATCCCATGGAATTAAATTCCGCGAAATTCCACTAAATTCGACACGTTCCTCTCACTCAATGCGAACATTAAAGCCAAAGTAAGAGACAGAAAGAAAGGAAAAAACAAAAACATGAAAATAATTGCAATTGTTTGCAAATCTTCTGTTTTTCACATCCGGTATGATTCTCCATGTTGTTGTGGGAGGTGTTGTCATTGTTGTTGTTTTTTCTATCCCCTCCTTTTTCACTTTTATGCATTCCCATTTTTAATGACAGTTTGTCATGCTGCCATTTAGTGGAATTTTTCCTATTTTCTCCGGCTTTGTTTCTTTTATTTGTTCTTCTTATCTTCATTTCTCTTTTCACTTTGTACGAATTTTTTTTTCTTGTGTATTTTTGTTTGAATTTTCCATTTTGTCTACTTTTGTGTGAATTTTCCATTTTGTCTATTTTTATTTGAATTTTTCATTTTATCTACTTTTGTGCGAATTTTCCATTTTCTCAATTTTTATTTTTTTTAATTTTTAATTTTTTCTATTTTTATTTTTCATGTCATCTTATTTTTTTTTTAATTATTCGTTTGTATATTCTTGTGTGTTCTTTCTATTGTTTTCCCTTTTTCATCTGTGGACTTTTCCGCACACAGACTTTCATTTCTCATTTCTTGGCAATTTTTTCATGGCAATTTTTCTTATTTTACGATCTTCCAATGTTTGTTTATCCGGAAAATTTGTAATTTTCTGAACTCGGTTTATTTGCCTTTCGTTAAAATGTTTTTGTTTTCCATTGAATTATTTGTGTCTTTCGTTCAATTGTTTTTGTTTTCTGTGTTTTTGTTTTCCGTTTAATTGGTTTTGTTTTTCCATTAAATTGTTTTTCTTCTATTCATTATTTTTCTTTTCCATTAAATTCGTTTCGTTGTTTTAAAATATTTCTATTTTGTAAATTGTTTATTTTCAGAAATTGTTTATTTTTTCTCTCCACGCGATTCGTTTCGAATTTCGTTTATTTCGCATTTCTGTTCGTCGTTCATTTTTCATTTTTCATTTCCATTTCCGTTTCCTGTTGATGTCGTTGTCGATGCGATTGTTGTTGCTGTTGTTATTGCTTTTGTCTTTCACACAAAACCGTGTGATGACCCGTTGGCAACACCCCGGAATTACGTCAACCGTTGGCAACTCTGTGGGTCATTGTTTTGGTCTGCGTTTTGTTTTTCCAATCGAAATTCAAGGCATTTTCGAAAAGTTTCATTCATTCCGAAAATTGTATTTCGAGTCAGTTTCGTTGTTGTATTTTTATTATTGTATGTTTATTTTATTGTTTTTTCTCATTGTATTTTGTTATTATTGTTGCTGACTTGTTGACGACGCCATCACGTCATCGGCGACAGCTGCGGCGACAACGAGGACGACGTCTGCAACAATTGGCGACTGATCTTTGCAGTCGATAGTAATTTGTTGTTGTCTCTGTTCTACAGGGTGTTTTGTTATTGTCAATTCTAAAAATCTGTTGCAGATTTTGCTCCAGACTTTTTTAAAATAATTAATTCTCGATGAAATTCATATTAAAAAAAAAATCATATCAAAAATGAAAATAAATCATGAAATCCAACTGTGTAATTAAAAATATATCATTTTAATAATTTTTTGTTTCGATCACTAAACTGATTGTAAATTGAATTAAAATAATGTTGAAAAATAAATATGAATAGTACTTTAAAAACAAACTTTTCATAGAAATAATAGGAAATTAAAAATATAATAATTAAAATAATAATAAATAAAATAGTCAATAATTTACCTCGCAGGATGTTTTGTCACCCAATTAGGTTCTGATCTCCAAGAGTCTCTGAATTCCAGCTCGAATTCGTCAAGTCCGGCGATTTTCTTCAGCCTCGCCTTGATCTACCGCCCACTGACTGATGTCACACTGCTCTAATCTTCTGACTTCCTCTCTCACTCTGCTCTCTCTCTCCTCATTCCTTCTCACGCTGTCGTTTCATGTTCCTCCTACCTCCTGTTGCATTTTCTCTTCTTCTCCCCCGCCTTCGTCCCCATCATCGCCATCGTCGTGGTTCATCTTCCAATTGCTTCTAATCATCATTCTTTATGAATTCCAATTTTTCTCGGCTTTGTCAGTTGTTGTAGCAGATGTTGTTAGTGTTATTGCTGTTGTTAGTTTTGTTGTAGTAAGTAGTATTATTATTTGTTGTTGCACACAGAAACTCTGCCAGATCTCAATTTCAGAACGCCTCCATTTTATTCCTGTTGTTTGTATTTTTCTATACGACCGCGACGAATAGTTTTGTTATTGATGATATTCTTGTTGTTTTTGTTATTGCTGTTGTCATTGTTGTTGTTTAAGTTCTTGTTTTTGTTGGTTTTTATTAATGCTGCCGTCACCCACGCTCTGGCGAAAATTGTAGTAATTCGTAATGCAAGAAAAACAACAATAATAATATAGCAACACCAACAACAATAATAATAGCAACACCAACAACAATGATAATATCAACAACAAACAATCATAATAATAACAGCAGCATCTCTAGCATCAGCAACAATAACTATTTGAAACAACAACAACAATAACATCTGCCGATTCGGATCGGATCAGAATCTTCTACGCATGAAAAACCCGTAGAAAAGGAAACATTAATAAAAATAATATTAATAGCAATAATAGTCGAGGAGGATGAAGAAGAAGAGGAAGCATTATGACTAACAAAAGCAATGCGAACAGTAGACAAAATAATACTATAGAATATAATATCATAATAGTTTCTGCTGTCGAAGAGGCCGTCGTCAACTAATGGAGAACGAGATGGCAGCAACAGAAGCAATTGTCGTGAAACGATCAAAGAATAGAGGAATAATAGGTTTATTAATGGCTCGAGCGAAATTGAAGTCATCGACGGTTTTTAAAAATCGCATGAACAAAATTTGAGAGGATTTTTTGGGATGAGTTTCTTCGGGTATTTTTTTATGTGAGATTTGGTTCTATTTTTGGTTTAAAAAATATTTTCTTTTTTAAAATTGAAAGACTTCTGATCTTCATATGGAATTATTTTTTTGAATAAAATATTTTTTTGTATAATGGAAAAATCATTTAATATTTAAAATAATGAGCTATAATTTTAAGCTATAGATATTGTTATAGAAATTACTCACTAATATATTGAAATGTATTTCTTTTATCAAAAAAAAGAGATTATTTTTATTGAATCAATAACATATTTTTGTATTATAATTTTTTTATATAATATTTGACTTATTTTTTGAAATTAAACCATCTTCCAAAAAACCCCATCCTCCCAAATAAATGTTGCCTTCAGACCCCCGAAAACCCCGGAAACCCCACGGTGGAGCTTCAATTGAAGGCGCAATTAATTGAAAAGCTCAGAGAAACGAAGACGGCTGGCTCCATCGAGCGAGGCAACCCCGACGGGATCCCGCTGAACGCCCCGCGGTTCAACGGGCCGACGTCGATGTGTTACGGTCAGTAGGCCAATAAAAATATACAAAATAAAGGAATGGGACCAGCAGCGAGAATTGCAAGAACAAAAAGTTTATACGAAAAAAAAAAAAGAAACTCGATGTGCATGAATGGACAACGAGGGGAATGAACGGGTCGAATAAATGGACAGGCAGAGGGAGAGAGAGAGAGAGAGGGATGGACAGACAGAGAGAGGCAGAGACAGACAGAGAGAGGGAGAGCCAGACAGAGAGAGGCAGAGTCAGAGAGAGGCAGAGTCAGAGAGGGGCAGACGAACAGAGGAGAGAGAAGAACGGACAGACACAAAGTCAGACAAAGAAGACGGACACACATGTTGAGTTTGCAAATAAATAAACAAAGCCAACGTCTGTCTGTCTCTCTGTCCGTCCGTCTGTTCGCACTTCTCGCTATTTCCCAATCGCTCCACATGTTTCGGGCTGTCTGTCCTGCCGCCGCCTGTCTGTGCATCCGCCTGTCTGATCCCCCAGACATCCATATGTCGCCTCTTGCATTCGCCACCTCCCTCCTTCACCCTTCAACCTCCCTCAACCTCATGGTCGCCCACCCTCGCCTGGTTTTATGGCGATTTTTATAACCCGAAACCCTGAGCAAACAAAAGTCGAAGTTTATTTCATTAAAAATCAGAAACAAAGCGAAAATTTTTCCAAGAAAAACGCTCTGCAGAAAAATAACAATAAGAAAATAGAAATGAAGAAAATATGAAAAAGAAAAAACTAAAAAAAATAAAGAAAAAGAAGAACAATAATAAGAAAAGCATCATAAGTAAAGATAATGCAATAAAAATAAGATAATACAATATGAAAAATATCAAGCGAAAAAAGATCAACAAAATAGAAAAAGCTCAATAAAAGATATTATATTTTGGAAAAACAATGTAGAAGAAAATGCGATTTCCAGAAAACTGCGTGGAAATTTTCCTCCAACTCTGGACGATCGACAGCCGTCGAAATCGAGTTCAGTTGCGTGAGCAACGAATTTTCCTCGCCTCGCTCAACGATGCGTGGCTAATTTAATTCAATTTATTTTAATTTAATTTATTTCGTTGCATTTCGAATTTGCCTTGTTGAAGAGGGAAAAATTCAATTCGAAATGCATTGTCGAAGTCCAGCAGTCGCAGTCGAAATCGATGGCGAGTTGTGATTAAAAACTTTCATTGGTTTCCATCCATGGTTTCGAATCGAAATAATTACAATGTTGCCACTGATTTGCATCGACATGGTGCTGCCACTTTCGCCACACAAAAAGGATTCGAAGTGGAACCATTGGAAAAATTTCCATGGGATTTAGAGTATAACAATTCAGATAATATTCAAAATAAATATTTAAAATTGGGAGAAAATCTTTGTAACAAAATAAATTTCGAAAACAATGCATAGAAAACTTTTAAGAAAATTATAATAATAATTTCAAGAAAAATGTTCAAACTAATTTTAAGAAGAATCTTCTGAAAAAATTATAGTAAATCTCTATACAAAATCCCAGGATAATCTTTGAAGACCATCTTCGAGAAATGTACTAAAAATTAAAATCTTTGAGAAATTTCACTCAAAATAAAATCTGCGAATTAGAGAAACATTTTGCAAGTTCTCACATTCAATACTTGTTTCCAACCGCAGAGAAGACCTTGAATATATATTTTTAGAAGTAATAATAGAAACTCTTAAAGTTCAAACACCTCGATGTTGTTGAAAAAACAAATTATTCTCTTGGAATATTTGTAGGAGCATTTTTTTTATACTTCTACATGAAATTATTTTTCAGGCATTTTTCGACATGTTTTGTATATTTATATAATTGTGTTTTTTTCTCTTCTCTTTCTAGGTGAGTACAAGTCGAAAACTCTGCCGCGCATCCATTTCGACACCTCGATCAATGATACATCGCTGATTGAAGGTAAACAACCTGAATTTCAAATATTTTCGAAATGAGAACATTTCGTAATGCGAACTTTTTTAATGGAGAAATTTTTAGTAATGGGATAATTTTGGAAATGAGAAAAATAATATATTTTCTTATAAAAAGTTATCAAAAAAATTATTTCAGAATGAGAAATTTTTTAATAACAAATTTTTAAATTGAGTTATTTTTAGTAATGAGATAATTTTCTCAAATTTTCTAGTTTCAAAAAGAGAAAATATCAAAATATGAAATTTTAAAATAGAAAATTGAAATTATAAATTTTCAAAAGGAAAATATTTTGATTTGAGATTTTTCAAAAATTTATCGAAAAAAAAACAAAATATTGGAAAAATGCACAATTAAGAAAAAAATTTAAAGAAATTCCAAGGTTCCTGAAGAAATTCTTGATTAACCACATTTCTCTCTCGATTTTCCACTTTTCCTTCATTCGCTTTTCGCCTACTCCACTTCCCTTCCCTTTTCTTGACGCCTCTTCCTGTTTCCTTTTTCGCTTTTTCATTCCACTCCTTTTTCCCCGTAATTTTCTCGATTTCCGCGGCATTTTCCGCGCCATGGTTGCCAACGGTCATCAGTAGTCGATTTCCTGTGGGAACACAATTAGAGCGAATTGTTTTTCTGCGAAATGCGAAAGTGTGGCAACCTTTTGATGAGTGGCCATTGCCAACAGGGGCAGCGGAAATTACAGAAAAAAACAAAAATAGAAAAAAAAAAACAGAAATAAAAATCCCACAAGAATTGCACACAACAACAGTGTTGCCAACTATGAGAACTGGGGTTGCCAATTGGACGCTACTTGAACTCCGGGCCAGAGTTGCCAACACCTCGCTTGTTACGTGCACCGTTGGCAACCCTGCTCTCGACATGGACCCATTCCATTTGAATTCGAATCGATTCAACTGGATTCAATTGAATTCAATTCGAGTTGAACTCGATTTTCATGGCGCCTGATTGGGGTTTGTTTTTCATTTATGAAGTGTTGTTGTTGTTAATATTTTTGTTTTTGTAATTGTTGTTGTTATTAAGTTGTTTTTATTGTTGCTATATTTTTTTTATTGTTGTTGCAAATGTTGGTAATTATGTTTATATGATCGCCATTATGTTGGTTATTGTTGCTCTATTTGCTTATGTTTTTATTCTTAATATTGTTATTGCTATAATTATTATTTCTATTGTTCTTGTTTTCATTATTATTGCTGTTGTTGTTTTTTTATTGCTGCCTTTCGGTGTTA
The DNA here is from genome assembly GCA_017309665.1 of Coelopa frigida. Lineage (NCBI taxonomy): Eukaryota > Metazoa > Arthropoda > Insecta > Diptera > Coelopidae > Coelopa > Coelopa frigida. Next base: position 27,503,426 of record CM029564.1, read on the forward strand.
ATGGCTCATCTTGCGGCAATTGGAACGTGTTTCTCCTTCGATGGCCCGTGAAACAAACACATTGTTTCTCTTCATCATCGTCTTCATCTTCTTCTTATTCTACTTCTTCTTTTTTTTTCCATTGTTTCTATTTTTCTAGAGATTTCTAGCTTAATTTTTAATTTCTTGTGGCTTCTTTTGTTGTTGCTGTACTATTTTTCCCCCTCCAATGTTGCGAACGGAAGCGGAAGCGGAACGGTCTTTGGGTCCATGGAACATTATCTGCATGGGGGTCGAAAAAGAGGACTCCTAGAGGTCTCCTGGTGGTTTCCTAGAGGATTCTGGAGACTACTGAAGATATTCCTGATGGCTTTCTTGGATTAAAAACCCTTACTGGAAGTCCACACCATTTTAAAAGTCCTCCATATATATTTCGAATCGAAATTCCTTTGAAAATGATATAATAGATAGATATTTTCTCTATAAAAAATCCTTCGTATTTTGATCTTTTGTTCTCTTATTGATATTGAAATCGATATTATAGAAAAATTTCTTATTCCACAGTCGTCTCCACTCCACTCCATGATCGCCACCCTGATATCTCACTTCATTCCTTCAACAATCCCATACATTTTAATTACAAATTCCCATTGAAATCATCGAACAATATACGACATACTATGTATATACTATATAGATACTATGTAGTCTGATACCTTATATAACTCCAGGCCAGTCCATCATTGTGGTTGACAAGGTCTGGCTCGTAAAGAGTTAATGGGAATCGCGTTGTCACAGCGGACTTCTGACAAAAGACGTCGTCGCAGTCGTCGTTGTTGGTCGTTGCCAAGGTTAGTCGATGATTTTCCACGCGATTTCCGCCTCATTGTTTTTATCGAAGTCGTTGTTTTCTTCGGTTTTATTTACTTCTTGCCTTTTGTAAATATTTGTATTATTTATTTATTTGTTTTGTTATAGTTAGGGTTTTATTTATATTATTTATTTGCATTATTTTTATTTCCATTATTGTTATTTTCATTTCCATTATTGTTCTTTTCATTTTTTATTGTTTTTTTTTTACTTTTTTATTTTTATGTTTGTTGCTTTTTTTATTTTAATTATTTTAAGGATTGTCTCTGTTTCTATTAATATTATTTTAATTGATTGCATTTTTACATCGTGTCAGAAGTGAATCTATTAAAGAATCTCGGACGGAAAATTTATGAGTGAAAGAGAAAGAAAAAGCTTTCGTTCCTTTTCTCTCAAACACATTGAGATTTTATCATGGGGAAGAAAAAATACTAACTTGAAAAAAAAAAATCATAATGAAATGAGAAAATATTAAAAATAATGTCAGTTGTTCCCAGCCAATTAGGCTGTAATTTAAGAGCGAAAACAATACTAAGAAAACAATAATAATAAAAGGACAACAAGAATAAAAAAAAACAATAATAATAAAATTACAACTATAATAAAACAAAAACACCACTAATAAAAAAACAATAATAATAACAAGAGAACAATAATAAAAAGATAATAATTGTAGTAATACTGAACACGAGAGAGAAGATGAAACATTGCAATTACATTCAATTAGTCGAGTCGAACATGTCGGCCTCGAATCGATGCGTTCGCAAAAAGCGTGAACTCTGGCACGTATTTTACGATTGGCTGCAGCGCCATCTGGTGGTGACAGTCGACAACAACAACAACAACAATTATATCAATTACACTAACAATAATATCAATTAATACAACAATATGCTCAATATCAAAAATGCAAATGCGATCTGCAGTCATCGTTGTTCTTGTTGTTTTTGCTGTGCTGATTATTGCTTAAATTACAATAATAAATTACAGTAATATTTAGAACGATTCCGCATCATGAATCATCCATCAACTCACGTAATTACAATTCAGAGTTTATTTTTATATTTTTTAAATACAAATATTGTTTATTCATAATATCGGGTGACATTCGCATTTTATTCTTATTTTTGTGTTCATATTTTTTTATAAATATTTTTTTGTTTATATTTAGCATTTTATTTTTTGTGATCTGTAATTTTTTTCTTTTTTTTAATTGTTTTGGTTCTCATAACAGAAATCAAATTATGAAAACAGAAATCATAATTTGATTTCTTAACAAATTCTTTATTTTTATTTTATTTTTTATTTTTATTTTATATTTTTTCCTTTCCATTTAATTATTATTGTATATTTATATTTGTTCTTATTATTCTTCTTATTTTTATTTACTTGTTTTTGTTATATTCTTATTTTCGTCATTCTCCTCCACTCGCCGATTTGATAATTTTTTCATTTTATTTTTGGCGATCGATGACTTCAGTGGACGCGCGGGGAAATCGTAATTAGCCGGCGTTCACCGACCGTCCGGCGATGTCTGTCTTCGAAATTCATCAGCGGAAAGAGACAAACAGAATATTTTTGTTGTATTTGTTTTAGTTCCTTTTTTTGTTTTTATTTTTGGCATAATTTACTAAAAATAATCAAGAAAAATAAGAGGAATATGAAGAATATAGCAATTGATCGAATAATACAGATGAATTTATATGTAATTTAGCTAATTATATATCAGCATAAAAATGCGAAATGATAAATGATAAAATTATGAATTTTTAACTTGAATTTTTCAATATTGATTTTTTTCTTTAATGAAATCATTATCATTATCTTCTTGTAAGAAAATATCCTGAGAGAATTTAATATAAACTAAAATATGTAAATTCTCCAATAAATATACAAATTTTTTCAAGCGAGAAATTTAATATTCTCCACAAAACTAGCATGATAGAAAAACTGTTCTCCCATGCGAAAACTGTTGTCCATTGTCAGAGGAGTCCATTGTGTGGCGAGAACAATGCGTTCCATTGCTCCAAAGTCAGGCCAGTCGTTTTTCGGCGTTGCCAGATCGACTGAATGGAATTGCGAAACGAGTTCGTAGACATTTTCAATGGCTTTTGTCGACGCTTTCAAAGTGGCCAAGAAAAAACTATTGCAAGAAAATAGAAAGAAGAAAAAAAAACGTATTTCCTCTGTCTCCTCGGATCGGAGCGATTGAAAGAGATGAGAAGAAAATGAGCAGAAACGAGCACAAAACAGAGGTGAATAAACTTGTTGCTGGAATTGACGAATTGTTAAAGCGAATAACAACAACAATAGCAACAACAAAAGAGAAACAAACATTGAAATAATGACATGAATTAAAAGCAACAACAACAATCACGAACGAAAACGATACAATTGTCTCATCATCATCGTTGTTGTTGTAGTGGGTTTTTTTTCTTTTCATTTTTTTTTTTTTTGTTTCATAATTTTGATAACTCAAGAAAATTGCGTTAATGTCCAAAGAACAAAAAACAACAATAACATGGAAAATTTCCCTGACCTCTCGAAGCTTTTGCACTAAAAATTTCCAGTTCTTCTTCTCCCGTTGTGTGTTTCTGTAATTTTGACCAATTTCTTGTCCCATTAAACAACTTGGTGAAATAACAGACGTTTTACGATCGGACAAGAACACCATCGACACAACAACAACAATAACAACATAATCGACACAACAACAACAATACCAACACATTATTTTATTGTTGTTTTTCCCATGCGATTTTTATGATTTTTACGATTCTCGTTGGTGTCTTTTTTTCGTGTTTTTCTTGCAATTTCGTGATCAAGCGAACATTTGCCTAACTGTTTCGGGACATTTCGGCCATGGGAACTTTCGTTGGGTGGGGGGAAATTTCGGAAATAAAAAAAAATTCGTACAAAAAAAAAAATTGGGTCAAGCAAAAAAATGTTTCAGTAAATCTTGCGAAATCCATGCAACGATGGGAAATTTTCTGCTGAATGGGATGTTCTTATGGAAAATTTCCCTTTCATAAAATTACTTTTTTTTCCAATAAGAAAAACCCCTTTTGAAAAAATGTTCCACTTTGAAAAATTTCCATTTTTTTAATTTTTTCTTTTGACATGACAGATGAAAATCTTTCCCTCCAGTGTTGCCACATTCTGTCATTTCCATATTTTCCCTCATCCGCCATGGAGTTTTTTTTTCCAACGCCGCCTTGTTATTGTATTTTCCACCGATTTAACCGAAGTAATTTCACTGAAAATATGGCAACGCTGCGAGGCATTTAAATCATTGTAGTTTTGCGACAAGTGGAAGTTGGGAAATTTTTGCATACGTTGCCAACGAGACAATGGACAGCAATGTGATAGTTGTTGTTGTTTGTTTTTTGTTGTTGTTTGTTTTTGTTGTCGTATGGTAATTGTTTTTGTAGTTATTGTTTTTGTTGTTGTTGTTGTTGTTGTTGTACCGCACTTATCGCTGTCGTTGTAAAAGTTGTTGCAGTCGAAGTTGAAGTTTTTGCCAGAGTTTTTTCTTGTTGTTGTTGTTGTTGTTGTTGTTGTTATTGTTTTTAACGACCACATGTTTTTCATGTTCCAGGCGATGTTGTTTTTGTTATTGTTGTTGTAATTTTCCCACTCCCCATAATTGATGGCGACATAAAATAATCCACAACAACGTCATAAATTCGTAACAGAGTCAGCGGAGATGACTCGTTTGGGAAAATGCAAAATAGGTGGCAACTTTGAAAATTTCATAATTCCATTACAAGCAGAAAATCGACGTTCAAAATATTTTGTGAAAATCTTCGCATGTTTCGCAAGATTTATTACTAGAAAACATATCGATCTGGCAACGCCGACTGGTCTATTTTTAAGTCAATGCAACATCGTGCGAGCTGCTCTAAATTCGCCGCCTTCTGCAGTAAATAAAAACATCTTCGGTCACTCGGAATTCATTTCGAGCCGAGAGCGAATTGGGTTTTTTATGTTTTTCTATAAATTTTCGATGTTTTTATTTTTTCATACATATTTTTTTTTATAAATATTTTTATATTTTTATGGTATTTTTTTTTTTCAATATTTATTCCATTTTTATTGCTTTACAATGCATATCCTTTGCCTTTTAACATAGAAAGGCTTACTTATTGTTGGCGATGTTTTTCAATGTTTTTGTAATGTTCTTTTGATTTTACTATGTTTTTTCCTATATTTTGTTCTATTTATATTATTTTACTATGGACATTAAATGTTTTCCTAAAATTTTTTAATTTTAATTTTCAATGTTTTCTTTTTGTTGTCGATGTTTTTGCGATGTTTTCACATTTTTTCACTTCATACCATTTCGTTTCTCTCCTCATTTCTTTACAATTTATTCAAATTATGCGAATTTGCGAATTTATGAGAGCTTGTTGGGTCAGGATGTGGAAGCTTTATGAAGCTTCTAAAATAATTGCAACTGCAACAAGAACAGTAAAAACAACAAAGAAAAACAATAAACAAACCGAAACCAAAAGAACATCTCAACAAAAATGAGGAGAATTATTTTGTTTGCAGAAAAATGCGAATTTTTTCTCAACTATGTAAAATGTTTGCTCTAAAAATAAACGAAACAACCAACGGTTGAACGCAACATGATTTCAATTCCTTTTTTTTTCTTCCTCCACCACTTATTTTCGCATGAAAATGAGTCGAAATGAGTGGCATCGCTTTTTTGAGGTTACGCGGGCTCTTTTTTTTGCGTGTGTGTATTTTCTTGTTCTTCTTCTTTTTTGGCTCCCTACTCGACCGCCTTTGATGCCGAGTTTTTCAAGCGCGACTGCGAAAAAATTCCGATCTTCAGCAAGATTTGCATTCGTTTCAATTTAAATTGACGATTTCGTAATCAGATCATCATCTAGAGCGGAAGGGAGAATGAGTGGGAAAGAGAGAGAGAGAGTGTGGGACGAATTTCACTAAAGAGGGGAATTTCCCTCTAGAGGGATATTTTTGACTCTTGAAAGTAATTCTAGAATTTATTTTAAAAAATTAAAAAAACGAAACAGTTTTATTTTTCTGAAAAAATTTAATGTAATAACGTATTTATTTTTTAATATTACAATTGAAAAAAAAAATTACAAAATGTATATTGATATTAATTTTCATGCATTTTTTTCCGAAACAATTGATACATTTAAAATTAACATTTTATAACGGAAAATATTGGATTTAATAATGTATATATATATTTTTTTAATATATTAATACATATAAAAAAATCACTAAAAATTATTTTAATATTATTTTTATATATTTTTTTCAATTTAATGAAATATTTCAATTTTTTTGTTGTAAAGAAAATCAACGAAAAATTATTTGTATTTTGCCTTTTTATCTTATTTCATTTTTAATCATTTTCAAATGTTTTCTCATCTTAGAAAAGTACTTTCTGAAAATTCCAAGAATATCCCAAAAATTCGTAATTTTCTCAAATATCTCTTAAATTCTCTTCAAACTTTCTTTCCCCCACTCCTTCTTTGTCTCTTTCTACTTCAGTCCTTACGGTGGCCTGTTGGACTTGCTCTGAAAAAATTCTTGATACCAAAAAATCCTATTCACCGAATAAATTTTCCCTACCTTAAAAAAATTCCACACACCCAGGGAAAATCCCGGCCTCTGAAGGCCAACGGGAAGAACGGGGAATTTAAACTGATTTCTCCGCGCACGGCCGATTAACACGAAAGCGACTCAAATGACAACTAACATGAGAACAACAAAATGTAGAGTAGAAAAAAAAAACAATAACATGACTAGCAAAAAACAACAACATGATATTAATAACAACAACAACAATAACCGAGTCACACCTCAAAAGCTAACACAGTGGGCGATTATTTCTCAAATTTCCCTCGATGAGGAATTTTCGCATTTTCGGGGGTGAACGAAAGGGTGGTCGAGAAATAGAGATAGGGTGTGGGGGAGAGAAAGAGATAGTGTGAGGAAGAGAGAGAGAGATAGTGTGAGGAAGAGAGAGAGAGATAGTGTGAGGAAGAGAGAGAGAGAGATAAGGTGGCGGGAAGAAAGAGAGAGAGAGAGTGGGATTGATAAAGAAAAGCTTTCAATGCGAATGTGGGACGAAATTCAGGGCGAAACCGAATGAATGACCGTTATTTTCCATAACGAATAACGGGGTCGCGCCCGATCAAATGACAGAGAAAGAGAGAGAGAGAGAGCGACAGACGGTAATGATACGACGATGATGACACAGAGCCCTGCCACAGCGTTGCCAGATGCGACCGCAAGGTTCGCAAGCGGGAAATCGTTACAATTTGTGTCATTAACGCCAGTCGATAGTGGCTCCCTTGTTGATATTCTTCTCCACCTTCTTCTCTCCACCTTCTTCTCTTCTCCTTCTCCTTCTCCTCTTCTTCCCCACATTTTGTCGTTGTAGACAATGACGACCGCAGAAGGCGTGAATATGGGGATGGGGAGAACACGAAAGGGGTGGGGAGATGGGGGATGGTGGACGATGGGGCAACGTCAGGGCTGTAATTAACCAGGGCTGCAATTATGACGATGTCGTTGCGAATCTTCTTCCAGCGAGCTGGGAAAAACCTTTCGAAACCGAAGCGAAATAGAGAATAGATTCAGAATTAAATATAACTATTTTAAAACCTATTAAAAATTATAAAAATATAAAAATAAATAAAATAATAAAAATAATAAGATAAATCAAACTAAATAATAATAAAAATATAAAAAAGAAAAATCACAATAATGTCCTAAATAAAAAATTGTGCGTCGTTGCGAAAAAAATTCTCCCTCGCAAATTCCCTCCTCTTAGTCGCTGTGAAAAATGTCCCTCCTCGAAAATTTCCCATCAGTTTTATCTTCATCTTGATCTCCGAATTCGACTTCGAATCGCGCGCGCCCTTTCATTAACTTTTCCTATTATTTAATTAATTCCCACACGACGCACGAATAAAAATTTCACACCTTTGCATGCAACGAAAGAAAAAACAACAAAATTCAGGGTGAAACAAAAACAACAACAATGACAAACTCTCAGGGCACGACAGACGGACAGACAGACAGACAGATAGACAGACAGAAATACAGACATACGTCATGGCTTTCACTCTAATTTCCGAAATTCACGCCATTTTGCGTTTGTCGTGCGATCGTGGAAAGCATTCAAATTAAATGCGAAGCGAAATGGGGCGGGTCAAGGGGCGCCGGGGGGGAAGGACGAAAAAGGGGGCGCGGGGGGTTGAGGGTTATCGCTTGACGTATGGGTTGCATAATTAAAAAAAACAAAACAAGACCACTGCACTTGATGATGGGGGCGAAGAAGAATTCGAAGGCGACGACGACTTCTTCGCAAGCCAGGTGTGTAAATAACATGATTTTTTTTTATTTTTAGACATTTTTCGGAATCAAAAATAGAGATAAGAATAAACTAAATTTGTCTCAACACACAATTTCATTTGCTATAATATTTTGGCACATTTTATTTAATTTTATGCATCAAAAATCAGAATTACTGAATTAAAAAAATAAATTACTCAATTCATTTAATTTTCAAAAAGAATAATATAAATAAAATATATATTATCAAAATTTATTAATTGAAATTTTATAGTTAAAAAATTTTTCAAATTCAATGCACTTTAAATTTTATTCAAAAATGTAATTTTTTAAATAATAAAAAATCAATTGAATTACAAATTTGAAAAAAGAAAAAAAATCCAAAATGAAAAAATAACTGATTTTATTATTAAAATAAAATAAGAAAAATAAATAATTATAAATACAGTTTAAAATCAAACAGTTCAATTCTCCTATTCTCATTCTCTTTCCTTCCATTTATATTATTCTGAACCATATTATTCGTTTAGCCTCCACTGTGCAATGAAAAATATTTGAAAATTCCTAACTAAATAGATTTCAGATTTCTAAAATTCCATCGCACATATTTGTGTTAATTGCGCATAATGAAAAATGCGGTTTAATTCGATTAGCCACGACTGTTGGCCGGTGTTGCCGCCGCTGCTGCGCCTGGGAATTAGCGCGAATTTCTGCGCCAACAATTTGTGTGTGCGAGCACATTATTTATTTGCATTAAACTTTATTTATTTCGTTTGCATGCGAGTTTTTCTCTGACTCCCTCCCTCCCATTCTCCCCTTGTCTCTCACCATCTCCCTCTCTCTCCTTCCCTCTGTCTCTTTTCTTCGTCGTCGTCTCCCGTTTCTTCGTCTATTTTTGCGATTTTCTTAATTTCAAGGTTTCACGCGAGGCTCAGAAACGCAAGCGAAGTCGTTGCAAAGTCAGCTGCCTTGTTGTCTGCTACCTTTTTTTCTGCTACCTTTTTTCACTACCACCACTACTACTATTTGGAGTTCTTGTTGGCCGGTTAATTGCTGCTCTTTTTGCCAGCTTCAAATGTTATGTTTCTGGGACATTTTTTCCCGCTTCCAGCAATTTAGTTTGAATTTTAAACGGCTTTTTTTCTTTGTCGTGGAATTCGAAATAATTGCAATTCCATTGCACCAGCAATTTGACTTAATTTCATAAGAGTTGTTTTTCTTGTTGTTATTATCATTATATTTATTATTACCATTGTTGTTGTTGGCGAAAAGGAAAAGTTCCTCTTGTCTTTTTTCTCTTAATTTTATTCGTTTTTAAACCCATCTATTGGAAAAAGATGACTTTTTTTGTGGATGAAATGAAGAAACATGCAAATGTTTCATTATTTTTATAATATTATTATTATTTTTACGCTCGAGCACGCTTCACAAATAAGTTTCTAATTATTTCGAACCTTTTTCTGCTATGGTTTTGTATTTTCTTCTTCTTATAAACCGTTGAAATATCGAATTCAAAGTCACCTCCACAATAACGATAGTAACAAAAACAATAGCAACAAACAATAACAATAGCAACAACAACTACAACAACATTAGCAGCAGAACGTGTTGCGGCCGCGTGAATTGCAAAGCATGAAAATACAAAAACAACATTAAAACAATAACAACATCGGTCACAAATAAATAAAATCAAAGGAAAACAACTTGAAGCAAATAAACTCGTAAATTATCGCGTGTACACCCTGTGGTCACGAGCACCCTGAAAGCATGCTATGATTTTTAACATCGAAACAGTTGCCGATGGTTGAATAATCAGAAGGCCTGGAAGTATGCAATGGTTTTTATCTCTTTCATAGCGAACGGAGGAAGAAATTAAAGTAAATCGAAAATTAAAATTAAATTGAATGCAATCAAAATAAAAATCAACAATTTCAGATTTTTAAAATTAAATCTAAATACGATTTATGAAATATTTTAATATATTCCAAAAATATCAGCATGCATTGAATTTCAAATTCCCGAGAAGGAAAAATTGTTAAAAAATCATATTACATAAAAAATTCCAGCAAGTCCGTCGGAAATGCATTTTCACACCCCTGTGTCTGCCACACCCCGTTTCTTGATCGTAAATTCTTCCACTCAACGCATATTCACAACGCCGAAGGACATAAATCTTGATGCAACAATGTCATCCTTGTCGTCGTCCTGTCTCAGGTTCGAGCTCGGATTTCATTCAGTGCATTCAAAGGACGGCAACAACAAACACATTGGCAACAACAACAATCACATTGTCGGCAACAACAACAATCACATTGTCGACAACAACAACAATCACATTGGCAACAACATCATCGTCGACAATCATTGCAACAACGACATGAGCAACGACAACAAACAATTAAAAATGCATCTTATTGCGATTTGCGTGCATTTGTGCGAGGGATCGTAAATCACGAAGAGGATGAATAAAGAGAATAATGATGCAAAAGAAGAAGAAGAAGATGCTGAAGAAGAAAAATGTGGCGAAGTGAACACGATCGAGCAGGATCACACGAAGTCGTTGTGCGAATCCTTGCGATGAAATCGTTGCTTTAATTGATCCATTGATTTATTTCCTTCTCATTGTTTGATGTGTCACCAATTGTGTTGTTGTCACCTAGGTTGTTGTCGTCTTGTTGTTGTAGTGTTGTTGTCTTCTTGTTGTTGTTGTTGTTATTTTTATTGTTTTTGTTTTGTCAACGATTGCCATAAATCACATCACCTCTCGACATCCTGCTTAACAGGACATTTGCAACATTAAAAACGATCGCTTGGTTTTCTATTTCAATTGAGATTTTGCAATTCTCTCTCTCCCTCTTTTTTTTTCTCCCTCCCTCCCTCATCGATCAGCATTTGTGACATTTTTATGAGTGTCTTTGTGTCGTTTTTTCATGGCAAATATTTTTTATTGCCTCAAATTTTCTTCTCTCTTCATCTGCTCCTCATCGATGTCAACGAATTTTTCCCGCATGTTGATTTTTTCCCGCACGATCGGCGAAAAACATATTTAAGTCAGATGTTGCAGCGTTTCTTGATGTTGTTCTGACTCCTGTTGTTGTTCTGACTCCTGATGTTGTTATTGCGGTTTGTTGTTGTTGTTGTGTTATCCATGTTGCTGTCATTTTTGTTATTGTTGTTGTCAATCAGCAACCACTCTCGCTGTCAACTTTGTTCACTTCTCTCGCTTAAAGATCACTTCAGCAACCATGAGGAGGTAGTGAAAGAGAGAGAGAGAGAGAGAGAGGGTGCTTGAGTTGAAAAGAAAAAGAGAGAGTAAGAGAGAGAGAGAGGTTGAAGTGATTGCGATAACGATGCAGGCGCCTTCATTCTAATTACTTCCTCCCCGCCTCCTCCTCACGATCCTTCACTCAGGCTTCTGGCTTGACGGATTTTTCTTCAATCTCGATTCAGAGATCGCGAAAGGAAAAATTTCCACGAGAGAGTGATGGAAAGAGGGAGGGAGAGAGAAAATTAAGGAGGGATTGGGAATGAAGGAATGATTGAGAATGAAGAAAAGATTGAGATAGAGTGAGAAACAGAGCGAGAAAGCAAGTAGACTTCTCAAAGGCCGTCTTCTGTCTGTCCATCTGTCTGTCTGTCTGTCTGCCTGTCTTTCTGTCTGTCCTCCTCCTAATCCTTCTCGCACGCCTCTTTCGCTTTCCGCATGTGTCAATCATGGACCGTTAAGCGCTGATCCTCCTCTCAATTCGTCCACTGATCCTCAATTCGATCCGTGGACTTCGGAGCCAGCTTTAATGAGTTTCCCCGCCCTTCGCCTCCTTCTGACGGCGCCAGGCTCTTCGAGAACTTTTTCTGAAGTGATTTGGTAAATTTCGACTTCATGCGGAACCTCGAGACGATGGGAAAAGGAGAAAAATTCAAGGATAGGAGTGTGAAATAAAGAGGAAAAATCTTAAATAATTCTATTAAAAATTACCGACAAAATAATATGGAAAATATAAATGAATTCTATTTAATATTTCCAAAAAAATCAAGTTTAAATGATTTTTATTTATTTTTATTATAATTTAATTAATGAAAAAAAAAGTAGAAAAGTAATATTAATTCTAGAGAAAAATAAAGTGAAAACATTTTATTAATCGTACAAAATATATCCAAAAAAAAGTTGGAAAATTAAATTCACTAAAAATTTACTTTTTAAATTAATTAAAATTTTATATTAATTTTATAAAATACGTCTTAAAAAATATACTAGACAATTTAATTAATTCTGTTAAATAAAAAAAATAGTAAATCGGAAAAATAATGGTGAAAATTAAAATTAATTAACCAAAAAAAAACTTTAATTCCATGAAATATTGCGAAAAATAAAAATGGAAAATTGAAATCAATTCCATTAAATATTTCCGCTAGTTTAGAATAGATTTTATTCGTTAATTTTCCCCTCTACCTACGATATCTCTTCTGGGTCAGTGGGTCAAACGACGTTTGTCGCCGGCGACCTTTGATGAAGATTTGTCGTGTGGCTCGTAAATTTCCCTCACACCAGGGACGGGGAAATTTCCAAGGAGAGCAGAAGAACAAGAGCTACAGAAGGAAAGAAACATGAGGGCGAGAGCGGAGAAGAAACCGCAGAAGTGTGAATTTGCGGGAAAACAAAAAGGAAAATCGCAAATTTACGCGCCAGGGCGGAGGAAAACAAAGAAAGTCGCTGAGTTCAAAGAGAGTGAGAGGAAGGGAAGGAGCCTGAGCGAGAGGAAGAGAAATCGAAGGAGAGGGAGGGAAAGAGAGCGATAGTAGGTGAGAGGGAGAGCGACCAGCCGCTAATCGATGAGGTGTAAATTTCCGCCTTGGGTTTTCGATTATCGCTTGCGCGTTTTTTCCGCCAATCTGCAAATGTGCTGCCATATTTTCCACAATATTTCTCTCAATGTTTTGCTCGACCTTCGCCCCGGCTGCTGCAGGACGTCGACATCCTGCCAGGACACGTCCTGCTTCCTGCGGTGATCTCAAGGATCATTAAATCCATGCGACTCACTGAATCCTTCTACGATCGTTGAACGCTGTGGACAAAGGCTTCAATTTCACATTGAAAAGTCATCGGTGGTCTCGAATTGATTTGATATAATCGAAAATAATACCTTTTTCACAATTCTCTTGATCCGCTCTAAGGAGTTCCATGTGATTGAAGTCTATTTAATTGAAGTATTTTTTGAATTTTGCTGATTCTATTTGATCCAAATGAACATTTATTGAAACATTTTTTCTTTTACAAAATTGATGCCTTTAAAACAAATAAATTTTTCATGTAAAAATATTTTAAAAATTTTCGAAACAAATATTTAAAGCTACAATTTTTTTGAAAAATATTTTACAAAATTTGTGATAAAATATTTAAAAATTCAAATTTTTCAAAAATATATGAAACTACATATATTTCATATAATATTTAAAAATTTCAAATTTAATAAAAAATATTTAAAATACAATTTTTTTCACAAAATATTTAAAAATATTATAAAATAGGTTTTTTGAAAAATAATTGCAACTACAAATTTATTTTAATTTAAAATATGAAAACAAATATTTAAATTTTAATTAAACAAATTAAATAATATAAACCCAATATAAATCTTTGATATCATCTCCACGACCTTTTTACAAATCCTCTCTGAAAACTTCAACTGTTTTACGATCCTCAAAGGATTCTCAGACTGGTTTCTCAGCTGCCTTCTCTTCAGATCTCTTGAATATGGAATTCTCCCAAATCTACCTACAAAAAAGAATCAAAACCATGTAAAATGCGTTTCTCAAAAACTCCTCACCACATTCTTCCATTGACAACTGAGGAGTCAAAAAAAGAAACACAATAAACACTCATTAAAATGTAATTCAGGAGGTTTTTTCTGTTTCGTTTCGTCTTTTACGACAGCAATAAAAAATGAAAATGTGCGTTTGTGCGAGAAAACTATTGTTTTACACACATTTTTTACACGTAAAAAATGATTTACGTTCGTTTGCCTGAAATTATGCACTGATTTTAAGACAAAAGAAACGGAGGCTTGAGTTTTTTTTTTTTGTGTCCCTTTTCAAATTTTTTCGAGTTTTGAAAACGTGTTTCGAACACGACACCTTCGGGAGGGAGGGGAAGAGAAGAATTGCAACAACAATTATCAGAGTTACAACAACAACTACATCGACAACAACAATAACTCCTTGGGTATTGAAAACAAGAACAACAACAACAAATGACAACTACAGCTGTTAAACTACCCATCGTCTGACCCTTGGCTCTGCAGAGTTCAACCTTTCGAAGGTGATCGCGGAGAAAGCGAAATGCGACAAAGGGTCCAGAGAAAGAGGGAGAGAGAGAGGGATACAGAGAGAAGGAGGGGGATAGAGGAAGAAGGAGAGAGGGAGAGGACGAGAGAGTAGAAGAGATGGGCATCGAAAGACTTTGGCATGTTTTTACATGATGTTACCACATGTTTGGCCCAACAGGAACACGGGCGGTGACGACGACGACGCCAACGACAGGAGCGAGTTTTCTTTCTTTTTTTCGGAGAAGGATAGAGTGAAGGGAATGGGGGAAGGAAGAGGAAAGTAAATATAGGAAGAAAGTAATGGAGAAAGAAATGATAAGGAACGATCATGTTGACCAAAGTAACTTGAATCGAAGAGAGAATTCCTAACAAAATTGAGTTGATGGATCTTTTTTTCAGAAATTATCCATGGCTTGGCATGATCCCAGGTTCATTCCAAACTAATACACAATCTCAAAGGGAAGCCCGCTTAGACGAGGATCCTCGAGGAACCCTCGGAAACCGTTTCCTCATGCCGAGGGGTCTCGTAATTAGCACATTCTTTAGAGGTTCGACGCGAAATGCCGAAGCATGAGTCGTTGCCAATCATCGTCAGGAGTCGTTCATAGGTCGTCGTCAGTCGTCGTTCATCGTCGTCAAGCATCATCGCCAATCGTCCTCTTTGCAATCTCGTCCTTCGGCAATTAATTTGTTCTGCGTCATAAAATTTCGTCCGGCGTCTGGATGGCGAAAAGGAGAAGGCAACAATGTGGGTTCCCAGCGGGAGATCCTTCGACAAAAAGGACGAATGGACCCAACGAACTGAGGACTAAGAAACAACAGGAGAGTGAAGAAAGGAGACTGAGGAAAGGAGAGTGAAGAAAAGAGAAAGAGAAACTGAAGAATTTAATACCAGGAGAGTGAAGGAATAGAAAAGAACCAAATAGAAAATAATAAAAAGAAACAAACAAGCTGCGTTTTAAGGATCATATTAATATCGGCAACAAATACACAACATGGCATAAGAAGTAGTCGTCTTTGTCGTTGTTGTTATTATTATTGTTGGTGACGATAACAAAACCAACAATATGATGAGGACCTACTTGAGAAGCGCCTGCGTTTTAGTGGCCATTCAAGTGTGCTCCTGGACCCTCGGATCCTCAACGCAGTTGTTGTAATAAAAAGGATCCTCATCATCGTCGTCGCTGCGAGCTTCGTTTTTTACAGCAGCAACAGCAGGAATTGTAAAAGCAGCGAGAGAGAGAAGGAGGAGGCATCGTGAGAGAGGGAAAGAGAGAGAGAGAACGAATCTGGTTGGCAGCTGTTTTCGCATTTTAGACTTGTTTTCTGAAGAGTTTTATTTTTCATTCGCTTTGTTCGCTACTTTGGAATCTGTTGGGATTTCTTTTTTATTTTTCCTCTTACTTTTTTTCTCTCGGAATTTTTTTTTCCTTCTCTCTGTCGACCCTTCTCGAGAGTCGACCGCCTCCCTGTCAATCGCAAGAGGTGCGGCTGCCTCGAATGGGGAGCCTTTTTCAGTCTGCTCGCATCCCCTCGCTAGCGGACGATCAAGGGTTAAGCTTTCAGTGGTCTCACAATTGGGCCTGAAGCCTTGAAATGCGCATAAAACCGGAGAAAAAGAAATCGTGCGCAAGCCTTTAATGGGAACTATTGTGTCCCTTTTGTGGATATGATTATGGTTTAGAATTTTTCAATGATATTTTTTATATTCTTTCAATTAAATAATTTTTTGAATGGTTTTTGAATATTTTTTTTAAATTTAATTATATTTTAAAGATGTTGGCCGCTGAATTTGAGGGTTACATGGACATAATTTCTGAAGATATTCTTCGCTAAACTTCTGAAACCTTTTATAATGCGATAGTTGATCGATTTTGATCGAAATGAACTTAATGGAGTCTTCTAATGATTTAAAAGAATTATTTAAGTCTTCTCATGGCTTAAAAAACTTATTGAAGTTCCTATTCCTGATCAAAGGAATGCTTTATTAGTCTCGTTAAACCCAATATTCATTATCAACAGACCCCAGCATGCCAAGAGAGTTGATTCGTGAAGTTTTTGACTAGCCAAAGACTCGAATTGGACCACCCGGTAGTGACCAGCTGGCGATAGTCCTCGAAGTCCTTTGTTTTCGACGCAAATACACCCCGTTAACAATAATTTTTTCTTCCTCCTTCTCGCCCCTTCTTCCACCATTCCAATAACATACTTTGTTCACACTTCTCTACCCTTCCTTTTCCTTCCTTCTACCCTTTATTTTGCTTCTTTTTATCCTTTCCTTCCATCTCACCTTCCCTCCCGAATTATAATTTCAAATTTCATGCTTCAATGTTTCAATGTGTATTTTCTCCTCATTTCGAAATGAAAATCGCTCGTTGACAAATTCTCTCTCGACCAACAATGACGATGGGGTAACAACGCAAGAGTTTGTTGCAACTTTTTCTAGCTGTTTGTGTTGCTGATGATGGTAGTGGTTGTTGTTGTTAGTATTTGTTGTTAGTATTTGTTGTTGTTGTTGTTGTTGGTAGTTTTTTGCTAGTTCCAAAGCAGCCGCCGTTCGCCTTAAAAAGCCACACAACGCAATCGAGCACGACGCACACGGCTCGAGTCCCGGCCCGGTTGGTCTCGATCGGCAGGAGCGGAAGTTCGTGACTAGCATGTGGTTTTGTTGGCGATTGTTGTTGTTGTTGGTGATGATGTTGTTGTTGTTTTTGTTGCCACTCTTGTTGTTGCTGCTGCCATTGCTTCTTCTGGTATTGTCCCTGGTGTTTGCTTCTGTAGTTTCATCTATTGTTGTGGCGTTCGCTGTGTTGTTAGCACTTCGGTGACAACAACAACAACAACAACAACAATGGTGGCCTATTCGACAACAACAACAGCAATACAAACAACAAGAATAACACGAGTCCATGTCACCGCTGAATGTATTTCCGGAATTTCCGCCAGCGTTATTGTGATTAGTTCGGCCAAAGAGCCAGAACTTCAAACTAATATTAACCGGGGAATCTGGGGAACAACATGAACATGGCTCGAAGCCGTTAAACGGGGGCCAAAGTTAAACAGAGAAAGACAAAGAGAGACAAAGAGAGAAAGAGGGAGACACAGAGAGAAAGAGAGACACAAACAGACAAATAGAGAATCGGACAGACAATCAGAGAGTGAGTCAGAGACTTAAACAAGTGTCTGCATTGGAAGGATGTGATGAGGATTCCTGGAAGAAAAATACATAAGAAAAATTCCATTTAATACAAATCAGAAATTCATAAAATGAACCGAGATAGGAATCGAGATGGGAAATCGGAAGAACTGAATTATAGGAATTAAGAATTGAAAAAATAAAAATACATTTTAGGAATAAAGTATTTTTGGAATACATAAAAGTGTAAATGTTTTCTCTTTATGATTCATAGAGAAAATTTATCTTTAAAAATATCCAAAAATTCTTTACATAAAATCCTGATAAATTTATATTCAAACTTATTTTTATTACAATTCAAAAAATTATTTTAAATTATTACTTAATTTTCCTTAAAATTCAGATAATTTCTTAAATTATTTTTAATTTTTCCTTAAAATTCAGAAATTGAAATTCATTCTCAAATCTCATTAAATTCCCAAAAAACCTAATTAATTAAAATTTTTGCACAATTTAATTGCATAAATTACGTTGCAAACCCACAAAAACATTAATTAAAATCAATCTAATAATTAAAAATCTTCCCCTCCGAAATACTCAAAAATCAATTGACAGAGGGCCTCAAGAATTTGCATCTTTAAATTTACCTTGATCGCTCGATTGACAAATGACTTGAATTGAAAGCTCGGTTGAAATCGAACCAAAATCAAGGACGACCTTGGGAAACCTCAAAGAAGCCTCTACAGAACTCATCATGAATGCTTTAAGTCGCCATAAAGTATGCAAAAGACGAGTTTAATTGAATTATTTACTCGATCGGCAAATGAAGCGGAACGAATGAGAAGGGAGGGGGAGAGGGCAAGAGAAGGAGAGTTAAGGTAAAGGAAGGAATAAGACAAGGAAAGGGAATTAATTGAGAATTTATTCAACACCTTTCTCGATTCGATTCGATTTGCATTTCGGCGTAATTTGGATTCCGGAAATTTCCCACAATTACTCAAGAGTAAGAAAAGGAGTTGATCCTGTCATTGATCCTGTCGAAGGACAGGATTTTCCTGACGAAGAGGGTCGAACCGGACACCCGAACAGTCGGGCGTTGAAGGGTTAAGGCACGTAAACACAATGAAATGCAAATTACGAACAGAACTCCAAGGATTCAATTGAGTCTTGAGCCAAGGGAGAGAGAGAGGGAGAGAGGAAGGAACGGACAAAAGAAGGAAAGGTGAAAGGAAGGAAGGGTGAAAGGAAGGAAGGGAGAAAGAGAAGGAGAAAGAAAGGGAGAAAGAGAGAGGGAGCGAGGCAAACGTTGCCCTTTCACACTCGATTGCACTTTTAACACGATCCCCGTCTCCTCACCCCGATCTCCCGACTCCAGGTGCCTCCGTCGGGACCCTCGATCGCACAAACAGCAGCTGATGACGACGACGAGTCCTGCGAGAGGAGTGGCCAATGATTGATAATTGATAAGGGAATTATTGATAAAGGCGCCGAGGAATATGGGAAAAATATGAAAAACTATAAATTTCCCCCCAAAGCATTCATCAAACAATGAAAAGGGCAGGGATAAAAATAAAAATATAAAGAGAACCCGATAAAATTGTGTGAATTAAATGTAAATTCCATGAAAAATACAGAAGGAAAATTTTAAGAATTGAAGGAGAAAAATGCAAATTAAAAACTCCATTCTATTCAGAAGGAAAATTTTATAAACTTAATAAATGATAAAAAAATTCAATTCAATTCAAATGATAACAAAATTCAAGAAAAAATCGAGAGAACATTGGAAAGGAAAATTTAATTAATTCAAAGTGAAAAATACAGAAGGAAAATTTTAATCAACTTAATTTGTGATAAAAAAGAGAAAGAAAATTGAAGGAAAAAAAGAAAATTAAAGGAAAATTCAGAACTGCTGCGGACACGCCAGAGTGACCAGAGGTGAAATTTATTATGCTAATGGCGTGATCGCAATCAAACGACAAATGAGGGAAGCGGACGGAGCAAAGGAAGTGATCGTGGTGGAGGATGAGAGGGAGCAAGAGAGAGGGAGGAAGAGAGAGGGAGGAAGAGAGAAGGAGAGGATGATAAGTATGAGGTAGGGAGAGGTCGATAGGGAGCGTTAAAAAACAAATGCCTCGCAATCGGCCAGCAGCTGACGACGATCGCAGAAAAGCACGAGCGCATGCGCATTAATTTCCACTCCCTCTTTTTTTTTATTCTTTCTCTTCTTCTTCGCTCACCCTGTTGTTGTCTCTCTCTCCCTCTCTCTCATCCAGTTGTTGTCTCGCTCACCCTCTTCTTTGTTTCTGAACAGTTGGCATTTCCGCCGCAGGACGATTTTAAGCTCCGCCAAATGTCAAAATGTATTTTTATCCTAATTACATGGGGAAGCCAAGCATCGTCCCCTCTCTCTCTGTCTCTCTCTTGCTCTTTCGACCCCTTTCCGACGATTGCGATCTCGCAGCTTTCATCATCCTTCTTCTCAACCCCTTCTCTGATTGCTTCTGGTTATTATTATTTTTTTTTTTTTGGTTTTTTTGAATAATTTTTTGCGCATCTCGAATTGAAATCCTTTGACGCATGCGCAACGCGTCGTTCACGTCGCACCCTGCGCATGACGTCAACCACGCAGTTGTTGCTTTGTTGTTATTGCAAATGTATTTGTTGCGGATTACAGTGTTGCTATTGTTGTTATTGTCTTCGTTTTTGTTGTTGGTTTCCTCCTTCCCGCTGTTTTTGTCCTCATTGTTATCGTTGAAAGATAACAAAAAACAGCCTTGTTTTTATTTAGTTTTAGGATTCGCGTGGAGCGCGTTGTAAACAAGGGTGCTCAGGGTTGCCAGAGGCTCTTGAAAAATGCAGATTTTATGTAAATAACAGAAGATTTATGAGTTAAAACTTAAGACTAAAATCATATTAAATGAAATATTATTTTAAACCTATTTTTATACACACAAATTTTCAAATTATTTTATAATTCAAATTTTTTTATTTTTTTTTTTAAATAAACTTTTTTATTTAATTTTTTGTTTCTTTTTTTAATCAATTTTAATTAATTTTAGTATTTAAATTTCAATTAATAAAAAATTAAAAATAATGTATAATTTAGTTTTATTCAGATTTGTGATAATTTTTAAATTTATAATTTTTTTTTATGAAATTTATTTTATTATTTTTTTGTAAATAAATATAAAAAAAATGGAAAAATTAATTTCTGGAGAAATATGAAAAATACTTTATAATACAAATTACTAACTTTACCGTTAATTTTCCAATTTCCTCAATTTCCTTTTCATTTGACAAAAATACATAATTTAGGAAAAAAATCTCCTAATCCTTGAATGGACTAAAATACCCAATTTTATTGGCAAATTTTTGCAATAAATTTGTAAAAAAAAAGAGGCAAATCCCTCAGTCGAATGTGATCCTAATCCTTGTCTAAACACACGAATGCGACGATGGATCGTGCAACCGCATGTGGACGGCAGCTAATTGCGTTTTGTGGAAATCCTGCAAAGGATCCCTCGTCCTTACATCCCTCTTTTTTCATTCCCTATATATTTCCCTCTCCCTATCTTTCTCTGCAATTTGCTCGTCCTTCTCCACGGCGCAGGAGGCAACGAGGCGCTCGAAGAATGCACGAATTGCGATCAATAATTTAATCAGCTTATTGTTTGATCCTTGCGGATGGTTCGTCCTCGTCGTCCTGCAGGATATGGCCAACAAGGCGTAAAACATTCGCATAGTGAAATACATACTATGTATAATGAAAAAGGCCGAAGGGGCAACAAAAAAAAAAAAGTGCATAACGAGGTTTGGGATGGTGGAAGGAAGGATAAAAGGAAGGGTTGATGGCTGATGGACAGAAGGTCCTTCGACGCTTCGGCCGCTTGAACTCATTTGCATGCGGCGACGACGGCCGATCGACGGCGATCTTTCAACAGATTTCGCAACAATGGCAGAAAACGAGACGAACAATCGACGATAAATGCAATGACAGAAGAACTCGTGGTCGGCTACCGAAGAGTGGCAACTCTACCAACAACAACAACAACAACAACAATGATAGTAACAACAATAACAACAATGATAGTAACAACAATGATAGAAACAACAATAACAATAACGATAGTAAAAACAACAACGATCGCAATAACAACAACGACTAGTCTCTATTTTATTAAAAAAAAAAACGTTTTTATTGTTCCGGTTGTTATTTTTTTTCTTGGTTAATTTATATTGAAGTAGAACAGCTTTTAAATTAAGCAAATGTCACTTGGTTTCACAATTTTACTCATCCTCCTTTTTCTCTCTTTTTCTCATTTTAGGTAAGTTTTAGACCGGGTCCAGGAATCGTTGGGTGGATTTGAGAGAACTCAAATAGATCATTAGATCAAGAAATTTTCATATTCGAAAACAATTTTCTCTGAAAATGCTGAATTTGAAGAAACATTTTTGGTATTTGGTACTTTCTTGTTATTTTGCAGTGAATGAGTAAGAATTTTAATGCCCATCGATTGGTACTTTGGTATATTTTTGGTATTTATTTGGTATTCTTTGACGAGACTCATTTTTGATCCAAGGTCTTGAGGTAACAAAATAAAACATTTTTACAAAAAATAAAACATTTAAAAAAAAAACAAAAAACATTTTTACAAAATATTTTTTTTTTACTTTTTTCTAGTGTATTCAAATATTTCCTAATCTGATGAAATTTCTTTGAGACCATCAAAATATTTTTAAATTTCCTAATTTTATTTAATGTTAACCCAAATTTTATGAATTTTCCAATTAATTACCACATTTATAATAATTCCGAAATCCACCCTTTGCTCCACTGTGCATCCAATGAGCCTCATACAGTGGGGCACTCTGCCAATGGCAACCCATTCCACTGGAATTGACGAAAAATCGTGAGCAATCAAAATAAAAGCAAAAACCAAAAATAAATAAAGATAAAACAATGCGAAACAGGCGAAGGAGAAACGAGAAAAAATACGCTGAAAATACGCGGCGTAAATAGAAAACAAAAGAGTGACAAACAAAAGGAAAAAAGAGAGATAAACAATGGAAAAAAAGATAGATAAGTAATGGAAAAAGAGAGGCAAAGAATGCTAAACGAGAAATAAACAATAGGACAAAGAGGAAAACAAAGACGAAGACAACACATCAAGAAAACGGAGAACTCTGAAACCGCAAAAACAGCAGTCGTGGACGAGTTGTTGTTGATATTGTTGTTGTTGTTGTTGTAGTGCGGGTGGCGGAGCCGGAGGTGGAGGAAGAATCGAAACTCGTTGGCAACTCGGAAAACCGGATTTCAACCGATTTCGCTTTGGTCGCCTGCTTCGTGAACTTCGTGAGAGCCCTGCTGCATTTTGGTCTCTCTCACTCATTCACACAATCTCTCACTCACCCATTCTCTAACTCTTTCACTCACGTTCTAATTCACTCATTCTCTCTCTCTCCCTCGTTCACATTGTTTTCCGTTTGGAGTGGAATTTGAGGTGAGTTCGAGTGAATCATCGTGGGATTGAGTGAGTGAGAGGGAGATCGTGGCGAACGTCTGCCGCAGGGAAAATGCAACAACTCAGTTGAGTGTGAACTTCGGATGCGATCGTACGTGTGTCGGAGATCGTCGTGTGTTTCTTTCGTTCGTTCGTTTTACAAACTTTGTGCATTGTTTTGTAAGAGAATTTCAAAACAACTGAGAAAAAGAAGATCATCAAGAAAACTCCGAGAGCTCAAACAAAACAAAATATTTCAATTGATTTGAAAAATTTCAATAATTGTATGTTCCTGAAATTTTAAAAAGTTTTATGAAAAAATTTTAATTTTCAATAATTTTGTGATCCTGAAATATTCAATTATTTTATGAAAAAATTGTAATTTTCATTAATTTTACGATTTGGAAATTTTCAATAATTTCACGTTTTACCTTCGTTTGTGTTCTTGAACGAGTCGAAATAATAATCAAATAGTCGATAATTTCGATTCTGATCGTCGATTTATGTTGAGTGTAAGAAAAGTGCATTTTAATTACAAAAAACAACAACAGCAGCAACACGACCGTAGCGCAGTAGAAAAAGGGCAGCAAATGGAGTGAGAACGCAAGAGGAAGGGAGACAGAGATAGCGATAGAGAAGTGCGTTCTCCTCCATCTCCACCTCGTCTTCTTCTACTTCTTCTTCTTCTTCTTCTTGCGGCTGCATTCGTTGCTGTTCTTGTTCTTGTTGTTGGTTTAAGTGTTTCGTGTACGTTGTTGTTGTTGTTGTTGCTTATCTACCGAATTCTTGTGCTCATCGACTGCTTTTTCACCTCCTCCTCCTCCAACTCTTGATCCATCCATCGTTCTTCGTTCGTTCGTTCGTTCCGTCGTCTCGTCTCGTCGTGGTTATTTTTGTTGTTGTATCGTTTCGTTTTATACTTTTCACTCCGGTGTTTGTTTTGAAATTCTTGTCGAACGCACACACGCAATCGCACGCATGCGAGGAAGAGAGAGCGAGGTGAAAGGGAGAAAGAGGGAGAGGGCGAAAGAGTCGTAAACAGCATCGAAGAGCACTAAAAATACCTGAAAACTGTGAAAACTCAACGCAGTAAAACTTAAGTGCCTGTATATGAGATGAAAACTGCATTTTGTCTCTATTTTCGAAAAAGTAGCAAATTCCGAAAATAGTAGTAAAACAATAAATTGGTTAATAATCATATGTCTTAATCTCTCTAATCACTATAAAACGGTTTTAATGTGAAAAAAACAGTGGACAGAGTGGAGATAGTAGTAGAAAAGTACTTTCGGCAATAATATGAGAAATTATTTGAAATCGATCTGAAAGTATCATAGAAAAGAGTATTTTCATCGTGTGCGAAGTGTAGTAGAAAACTCCTTTTTATGCCGGTCCAATATGATAAACAAATAACTTGAGATAGGATTAGTAGTAGAAAAAAGTACAAAAGTGATCGATTAGTGTTGTCAATTCGTGTTTTTCGTCAATTAATTGAATTTCCTCAATTTTTAGATAAAAATATATACGTGAAAAAGATTTAATAAAAATCAAAAGAATAAATATACCAGAGAAAAAGTGTTCCAAAAAAGTGTTGTCCCGTGAATAAACAGTGTTGCCATTGGATTTCGACCAGAGGTTGAGACAACAAGATGTTGTGGACTCATTGCAAGCTCACATAAATGCCACGCCCACTGATTCCCACACGCCCTTCATCAACGCTAACTCGAGAAAATGTTGCAGGCGGTCGAGCAGAATTTATTTGCCCATCAAAACAACAACAACAATAATAATAATCACAGTATCATCAACAACAACAATCATAATAATAATAACAACAACAATACATCGTCGACCAACGCCACGCCCACCAGCGAGGAGAAGACGCAGCGTCGACGCTCGACTTTCTACGTTCCGCTGGTCATCGACGACGACGACAACGTCGACGTCAACGTCAACGTCGCAGTCAACGCAACTGCCGCTGCCGCCGTCGACGACCCCGCCAACGACTCCAGCTGCAGCAGCAGCGTCGGCGGAGGCGGCGCCGCCAGCAGCAGCCTCAGCTCCGACAGCCTAGCGTCGACAGCGACGCCGGAGAAGAAGAGCAGCAGCAGCAGCAAGAGCAAAGCGCAGAAGAACAACAACAATAATAATTTGAAAAAGTCCTCATCGCTGAAGAACGCCTCGGCGACGTCGAAGGTTGCGGCGCTGCTTTTCGAGCGGACGAACAGCAGCCTGGCGCTGACGCCGGCCACCTCCAACAACAGCAGCAACAAAAATAACATCAACAAAAACAATAACAATAACAACAGTAGCAGCAGCAGCAGCAGCAGCAGCAATCGAAAGAAAATGGCGCCACCTTGCGGATTCCATTGGAGCATCAGCGGCATGGCCGACGCAGACCTCGATGACGCCGACAGCGACGGAGCCGAATTCATCCTGGCAGCGAATCGCAAGCAGATGGAGCTGAAGAGAAAGCAGAGCAGCAAGTCCACGACGACGACGACGACGCCAACGACGACACCTTCGTCGACGCCCCTCAAGCAGCAGGCGCAGAAGCAGACGTCGGCAGCGGCGCGAACGAAACGCTACGGCATCGTGCTGAATGGCATCAGCCTGGACGACGAGCGCGGTTCGGTCGCGTTGGCGCCGCGCAGCCAACTCTCCGAGTTCGAGGACGACGACGAAGTCTTTGTGGGGGCCGAGGAGACGCGAAGGAGCGCTGAATCGGCGAAAAAAGGAGCTGAATCCGTGAAGAAGTCCGCTGAATTGTTGAAAAGAGGAGCTGAATTGACAAAGAAGGCTGAATCTTCAAAAAAGGCGACTGAATTGTCAAAAAAAGAAGCTGAATCCTCGAAAAAGTCTGCTGAATCCTCGAAAAAGTCCGCTGAATCCTCGAAAAAGTCCGCTGAATCCTCGAAAAAGTCCGCTGAATCCTCGAAAAAGTCGGCTGAATTGTCGAGAAAAGGCGCTGAATCGTCATCGTCGCCCCGCCGATCCGCCGAGGTGTCCGACAGGTGCGCTGAATTGAGCAGCAAGTTCGCTGAATCCGCCCACAAGATCGTCGCCCCACCCAAAAAGCACATGGCCACCATCACCGTCTGCAATTCGCTAATGCAGATCGACAACTACCCCCAAGTGTCTGTTGACAATCGCTCGAACGACACGACGACAAACGTCGCGAACGTCGACGACGACGACGATGATTCAGAGATAAGCCGAATGCAGACGAACACCTCGACACCGATCAAAATGATGAAGTCACGCTCGCGCACCAATATCTTATCGGTGCCGAGTGTCGAGCAGCAGCACCACAACCTCCTCAGCGCCGTCGCTGCCGGC
Source organism: Coelopa frigida (assembly GCA_017309665.1). Taxonomy (NCBI): domain Eukaryota; kingdom Metazoa; phylum Arthropoda; class Insecta; order Diptera; family Coelopidae; genus Coelopa; species Coelopa frigida. Next base: position 27,529,915 of record CM029564.1, read on the forward strand.
GGTGGCGGTGGCGGTGGCGGGAGTGCGGCGAACGTTGCCACCTCGACGCCGTTGACGCTGAGAGCGAAGTCGAAAACTCTACCGCAAAACCTCTCGCCCTCAGTCGTTTTGCAACAGCCCGAGGCTCTGCACGCGCACTACTCGTCCTCGTTGTCAACGTCGTCGTCAGCGTCGACGGCGGCGACTCATCATCGTCACCAACACCACAACCACGCGTTAGCAACGACAACAAGCACCACAACAACAAAGTTGGCCAAGCAGAATCTGTTCGGCGGCAGCACCGCCAGCCACATCGGCGGCCACGCCTCCACTGCCTCCGCCTCAGTCTCGGCCACATCGCTGATAACGTCGACGTTTCCGCCGAAGAATCTCTTCCTCCTCAAGTCGACGCCGAAACTCTCAACGAGTAATAACACCACAAACAACAACAAACACAACCGCGTCCAACCGTCGATGTCGACATCGTCGCTGTCGGCCTTCGACAATCGCCACCCAACGTCGTCGTCGTCTTCGTCCAAGTCGAAGGTCACCGCCACGAAGAGTTTCAACTCGGACTCGTCGCTCGGGTCGCCGAACAGCGGCGCCTCCGCCTACCCGCCACACCCCCATCAGCTGACGTCGCCGGCGAAGAAGTCCTTGAGTTTCATTCGTCGCGCTCACTCGACGAAACTCTCGCGCAACAATTCGCTGCTCAAGTCGATCGCGTCGCAGCATCAGCACTCGATGCAGCAGCAGCAGCAGGGCTACTGCACTGGAAGCTGGAGCAAAGACATGTACGTCGGCTTCGACGTCTGCTCCCTGGCCATGGAGGAGCTGGAGGAATTCTTCCGTTCCGATCGATGTGTCGAATTGATCCGTGAGCGTTTCAAGGTGCTCGATGTGTCGCTGGGTGACGACGGCGGCGGTCATGCGTCATCGCTGCAGGAGCACGAGCAGGAACAGGAAACGCTGACCAATGGAACATCAGCTCAGAACGCCTCCCGTGATGTGGACAACGATGATGCGGGCATTCATTCGGGTACGTTGAGGGGTTTCAATACTTTTCGGGGCTACTGTGAATATTGGTACTCAAAATCCTTTGGGTCTGATATCGAGGGAAACCACTTTCAAAGTGTTTTTTTTCGTAATTTTTCCATATTTTTCCAAACTTTCTCATCTCAGCTACTTTAGTACCTTTGATAAATACCATAAAATATCACAAAAACTACCAAATATTTACCATGAATGCCACTTTAACTCCTTCAGTACTTTCCTGTCATTAGGGAATATTTATAAAAATACCATAAATCACAAAAAAGTACCTAATATGTACCATGAATACCATCGTAACTCCTTGAGTACTTTTCTCACAATAGGGAATAGTTATAAAAATACCATAAAATACCAAAAAATACCAGAAAACATCACGAAAACTACCAAAAAATTACCAAAAAAATACCAAGCTCAAAGTACCATCTGTGTAGTTGTTGACGTTACCAAATATTGAACCATGTCATGCCACAAATTAATCACCATTAGAGAAACGTGCGTCGAACAATTAACATGTCTCGAAAACTATTTGCCCGGTTTTTCGGTAACCGGTAACCCAGAAACTACAAACACACACACACACACACACATAGAAACACACCTACACCTCCCCACCTTGGTTCGCTCGTCATCAACTCCAACAGCAAGAAATGAAAACAGAATTGTGGAACAAAATCGTGGAGAACAAAGAATTGAAAACCCAAAAAAAAAAAAAGAGGAAAGAAAATAAACATTTTCTTGCTTATCGATGGTTCATTACGAACTCGACCGGGTCTACCTGGGGCATTGAGAAGTCATCTAGAGGAAGTTATGGTTTCGGCCGATGTTTACATATGGCAGAAATAACGCTTATCTCGCTTGATGGATGGACGAACGAACGAACGGACAGAGGGACAGACAGACAGACAGATTGATGTTGATTGCATTGGTTTCTAAACTTCTTTGTTTGGCTTTTCGTCTTTTATCACTGATGTAGAATTTTTTTTGTCGCTCGCTCGTTACCTCTTGAGGGAAGGATACAGAAGGCTAGGGAGAGGGACTGACAAGGGGACAGGAGGACAGTGAGATAGACAGTGAAACCGATAGAAAGACAGAGAGACAATTGTTCGATCTGTTCACAAAGAATGTTTTTGATCAATAGGGAACTGGCTTTAAACCACGTTATCTATGGCCGGTAAATCGAATCGAAATTCAACAATATTTCTCCGTTGATAAGATAACACCGAAATCGAAAATCGTGTGTTTATTTTTGCACCTCCCCCTACTTCCCCCACTCATTACCCTTGTTTGAGTTTTTTCACCTCGAGTCAACACTCGTTCAAATCGTTGGCTTTCGACGCATTTTAAAATATCAGAAGATGAAGAAAAAAATAAAATAAATCGAAATCGAAGGTGATGAAATAGAAAAATATACTTCAAATTCACCTCAGTACAAACTGTCTTCACTTGTCATAAACACCTCCACCATGTGGTGATTTACAATAAATTCTCACTGAATTATGTTGACTATAAAAAGCACGAAATTGTGAGAAAATACCTGAGTTATTGGGTGAAAAGTGAAGGAAATTAAATTCCTCAAGCTTTTACCACCTCCACCTTAAACACCTAATTCACCTCAGCCGTTTCTCACCTCTTCCCCCGCGGTGGATTTCGTCTGTCTGTCCGTCGGCCTTGGTGAATGAAAAGTCAATTTATTTTGGAAATTCATTGAAATAATCCACCATTATTTTTATTATTAATTTTTTCGTACGAAAATTGAATTTTTTTGCCGAGTTGTTATGAAGTTGTCTAGTGTTGAAAAACGATGAAGTTTTCAAACAAAAATGATGAAGTTTTCCATCAAAACCAACAACGTTTACCAACACTATTTCTCATAGGCAGCAGATTATTTATTTATTTTTATTTTCTGCAACGTAATTTTTCAATTATTTTGTTTTGCTTTTCAATTTATTTCGCTATTGTTGCTTATGCTTCTTATTTTTGTAATCTCTCGCACCCAACTCTTTCGCACCCAGTCATCATCCTCACCTCCTCTCACTCCGTCTCTCCCTCTCTCCTTCTCTCTCACTCTGGTCTTCGCACTCCACACTTGGGTGTTTTCTTGCGCCATTTCCATTGTTTGTTTTTATTATTATGATTTCGTCTATTATTTTTATGATTTTTTCACTATTATTATGAATTTTTATTATAACGATTTTTTTATTATTTTGTTTTCTCATTTCTTTTTTTGTTATGCTTTTTAATTTCAATTCTTTTTATGTCGATGTTTTATTTAATTTTTTTTATTTTAATTTTTTCTTATTGTTTTTTTTTACTATTTTTTATTTAATTTTTTTTTACTATTTTTAATTTAAATTTTTTATTTCTGCGATGTTGTATTGATTGTTTTTATTTGCATTTTCTTTTTTTTTCTTCTTGGTTTTTATTCGATTTTTTTATTTAGCTTTTTTTTATTTTTCATTTTAATTTTTTTGTTATTCAGATTTTTATTATCATTTCGTTTAATACCCCGGTGATTTTTCTTAATACCTATCTGCATTTGTTTATGACGATTTTTCGGTTTCGAAACATCGTCGAATTATTACGGAAATTCACAAAGCCTGAAACTGCTGAATCAACTGAGTTTTCTGCTGAAATCGCAAATAGTTTCGAGTTCCGCAAAAATCGGGGAAATAAAGAGAGTTATAGAGAGATATTAAAAGAAATATAGAGTGAGCTATTGAAGGTTATTCAAGAGCGAAACAATAAAATGTGGTTTCAAAGAGCTCAAAGTTTTCTCTTGAACTGTGAATTTTCGGCTCTTATTGTGGATTTTTTGCTCCCTGAGCGGATTTCAAGATTCCAAGAAAACCCAGAAGAATTCGTAGTAAACACGCTGATGAGATGGAGGCGTGACCGAAGACGAACGAAGTCCAAGTGGTCAAAATAACGTCTCATGGGGTCAGTGGGTTGTGAGCGAGCGAGCGAACGATCGTCGGGGAACGTGGCGAATGGGCCTGAAACCGATGGCTAAATCAAGTTGTGGTCAAAACCAAGCATAAAAACAACAATCGAACAACAACAACAACAACAACAGCAATATTGTATGCGTGACTCATTGCCAAAAGGTGGTCGAAGCTTGAAAATTTGAAATTAATAAACCAAAGGTGAAGCGAGACTCAAAAAACAAAAAAAAATAAAACAAGATAATGATTGAGGAGGAAAAATTCTACACGAAACTTGCTTTAAATCAATTATGGAGTTAAAAAAGAGTAAGAGAGAGAGATATTGTGAGAGAGTGAGAGAGATGGAGGATTCAGAAAATTAGAAGATTGACAATGAGTCACTATTTCAATTAAAATTCTCCTTTTTTAAAACGCAATATAAAATGTTAAACAAATATTGTGGAAGAAATTCATATTAAAAGAACATTGTTGGCTATATTGTTATTGTTGTTATTATTTTTGTTGTTATTATTGTTGTTGTTATTATTTTTGTTGTTTTTTATTCTTGTTGTTGTTAGATAAAAACCTTATCAACCAAAACTAAACAACAATATGTATTTGTAAACAAAGCAACAAATTTAAATCCACCCAACAAAAATAACAAGAATGAGAGAAATCATTTGAAATATTATTTCGAGTATTTTCACATTTATTTCAAATATTTTTCACAATTCTGCTGATAAAAGGGGTTTTTTCTTTCCCTCAAGCTGTTTCTCATATTTGTATAATTTTCCCACATTACAATTTCATTTTTATTCTCTTATCGAAGTTTTTATTTTTATTATTTTGTTACTCTTATTACGCCATATTTTCATGGCGATAACTCGAATTTCGGTGGGAATTTTCGGTTGGGGGGCGTTTGTGGGTCAATTTACACCCATCTCCCCGCTCCCCGCCTTTTAATGAAAAAATAATTGGGGTCGCTTTGTTGATGTCTGGGCTCTCAATTAGGCTTAATTAGCGCACGGAGCCCTTGCGTGTTTGACTGTGATTCTCTTTGTCTGTCCATCAAACTATTTTCATCTCTGTCCATCAAACTATTTGTCTCTCTGTCCACCACACATTTTGTCTCACTTCCATTTTAATCACACTTTTGCTTGTGCTATTTTGACATCTCTTTCCCTTCCGTGTCTGCGGATGATCGGCGCTTCATTTGCATGACTTTCCCTTTTGTCGGGCTTTCAATTTCATCGTAGTCACCTGTTGTCCGTCTATTCAACTGTCTGTCTGTCCGTCTGACTCTCTGTCTGTTCTTCTGTCTCTCTTCACGATCCACCTTTGTTGGCCTTTTAATGAAAACTCTTTTTGCTCTGTGAAAGCTGGACTCATTAAAATCTATTAAGTTGTTGTCGTCGCATAAAAATCTGCTAAAGTGACAGATATTAGTCGTTGTTCTATTATTCGCATTCATTTTCGGCTTAGTGGGAGCTTTTTTTTATCGAGTCGAGCTTTCATTTTCATATTGCATTCCGTTCGTCTTTCGTTTCTTCCCTCTTTCATTAGTCTTTTATTTCTTACGTCTTTAATTTCTTCAGTCTTTAATTTCTTCTGTCTTCTTGTGTATCTTCATTTCGTATTCTGTCGCAGATTACGAATGTTGCTTTCGGTTTAATCTTCGCTGAATCATCTAATAAATTCTGTTGTATTTCTTTTAACTTCTTTTCATGTATTATGACTTTTAATTTTATTTATTTTAATTTTTATTCTATATTATTTTTTTATTATTTTTTTACTTATTTTTTATTTATATTTATTTTAATTTTATTCTATTTTTATTTGGTTTTTTTTGTTGTTTATTTTAGTTGTATTCTATCTATTTTTATAATTTTTATTTTTACTTTTTATTATTATTTTCTTTTTAATAAATACTTTTTTTTTATTTATTTTTTCTTTTTACTATTATTTTTTTATTTTTGATATCGTTTCGCTTTTTGTTAAATATTTTATTTTATTATTTCTATTTCTTCTGAAATAAAAGAAATCCAAGGAACACAAAAAAAAAGAAAGGAAAGAAAAAAATTCAAATGTCAAAATGACGTGCGCGAATTTTTAATGTTTTCGTTATACGTTGTTGTTGTCATTGTTGTGGTACTCGTTCATGTTTTTTTGTTATTCACTATTGTTGTTGGGATTGTTTTTTATTGTTGTTTAGTAGTGGTTTTTGTTGTTGCCGGAACACACCCAGAATCCGTCGAAAAGACAAAACAGCATTTGCTTCGGCCCCTACTTCGAGTATCTCTAACAAATGTATCCATCCATCTATTCATCCATACAATATCCAGGAATCGAATCAATTTTTTATTCAATGTATCTACAAAATGTATCCACATCTGCGAATCTGTCGCTTCGTCGTCTGGCGATTGTTCTGCGAAATTCCGCGAAAAGTATCTGCGTCGAATGGTATCCGAGGAATGTGCGTGAAAGTAAGAATTCAAGAATCGTGTGCAATGTATCCTCAGATACTACAATGTATCCCCTAGATACTAAAATGTATCTATGAGCTACATCCACGTGCTCGCGTGCATCCGTCGTGCACAAATTCTATCTTAAGTTAACTACATGTATCTACATGACGTGCTGTATCTGGGTGCGACCTAATTGTGAAAATAGATAGTTCATAAATGTATCTACAGCCTGAACTATCTATGTATCTGCAGACAGAACTATCTATATATTCTATAGATATAACTATCTATGTATCTACAACTGGTAACCACGAGCCGAAAGCTGGTATCTCAGCTAAGACGATCCAACTGTATCTATATACATTTCTAATCAGTTATGCAAACAATAATAAATGTATCTGTATCTTCGTTATCAGTAGCCCGAATGTTCGTCCTCTATTTACTTATTTAATAATAGCCGAAATATCGAGATATCGACATGTTATCATGGCGACCCTTCACTCTATCCCTATCTCGCTCTATCACATATATTTTCTTTCTATAGTGTTTTTTTTTCTTCACTCATTTTTGTTGTTGTTATTTGGAAGCCAGGACAGCTGTGTTGTCGCTGCGCACGAGCTGACAATTGCGGCGATTGTCTGCCGCCGGACAGACATCCAAACAGACAGACAGACAGACAGAGGGAGAGGATTGACATTTTGTTAGTTTCTGACATTTTATTTACAGCCTTTTGTTGTTTGCCCTCTACTCCTTTTTCGTCTCCTTCTCGATTGTTGTTGTTGTTATCGCAGTTGTTGTTGCATTGAATTTTGGGGCCACTCAACTTTTCGGCTGCAGCTGATTTACGACTTCGCGCACACTCGCCACAAAAAGTTCGAACACACTTCGTTTGAGTCTGGGAGTCTTTATCAGCCTCGGGGGCAGCTGCGGGCGATCGAAATAAATTCAGAAAAACTATAATAAACGATAATAAATGTCAATTAAAGTTAAATGATAAATACTTGCGCCCTCTAAACCTCAGAGCAATTGAGTGAAAAAACATAAATAATTCCATGAAATTTGGGGAAAATCCCGAAAAAATTGTAAATTGAAACAATTTTATCTATTCAATTTTGATTGCATTTCTAATTTATGATATCTTATCATTTAAGGTTTTTTTTCGTATTCAAAATTATTTATTTTTCCTTGTCTTATCTCGAAATTTTTTGAAGAATTTTTCAATTTTCTATTTAGTAATTCTTTGACATAATTTATATTTTTTTCTTTATTTATAGTTTTCTTTATTTCGTTTGTTTTGGAGTCTGTATTTTTTTATATTTTTATTTTTTTTTTTATGTATATATTATTTCTTATTAATTTCATTTATTTTTGATTTTTATTTGAAATTTTTTTGTTTTCAATTCTAAATTTTAAAATATTTTCAATTATCTCTCGTGTTTGAAATATTTATGTAAGAGTAATTTTCTTCCTGACATTATTTCGTAATTCTCTACATTGAATTTCCTCTTTCTCTACATCTCTTTCTCTCTCTCTCTCTCTCTATCTCCATCTCACTCTTTCCCCATATTTCCCTTTCATTCTGTGAAATATCTGAAATCTCTCATTTCTACTGCATGCCAATTATTTTACTTTTATCTCTGCGATGCTCATCTAATGCATGTAACTGCTAGACACAGATACATTTCTTCCTCTTGTCTTTGTTTTTGTCTTCCCTCATCTTCTTCTTATTTTGTAATGCTGGTGCTCCGCTGGTGGTTGTTGCTATGGTTGTTGTTATGATTTTATTTGTTTTTGTTGTAATTATAATTTAAAATTCGCCCCAGACGTGCCTCGGCCCCATCGTCCACCAGGCCAAAGACACGAGGAAGCGATACGCTTTGCATCTGACGAATGCAAAAGTATCTGCTGACTGAGTGACTGAATGACTGAATGACTGACTGAATGAGTAAATGAGCGAATGACTGAGTGACTGAGGTAGCGAGATTCACTGGGATGTGCAGAAAAAACCCATTTTAGAGAAATAAATACAGAAATTATTCACATTGTTTCGAGCATGATGAGGTGCAGACAAATTATTTGCATAGGAATTTTTAATAGGTTTTTTATGTTTTTTTTATATTTTTCTTTCATTTGTTTGTTTTTAATTTTTTTTTTTATATTTTTTTGAATTTAATATTTTTTAAATATAATTTTAATGATTTTATTATTTTTTAAATATAACTTTATTTTTTTTTTTTTTTTTTTGTATATGTGTATTTTTCCTATAAACATTTGAAATCTTGAACATTTTTATTTAAAAACAAATATATTTTCCATTTTTTGTATTCAAAACAATTTTATTTTTAAAAATTTATTTAATTGTTTTCAAATATTTCTTTTTTATTTTTAAAAAATTTATATATAATTTTATGTCATTTCTTTTATTTGTTTACTTTTATTATTTTTTGTTTTCAACATGTCTTTTATAAATTTCACACATTTCTAATTAAAATTTTTCCTTTTCTATTTCATAATATTATTTCTTATTCCTATCTCTCTTTTGTCGATGACCCAACATTAATCTAAATATTCCAAATATTCTCAATAAATGTTCAGCTCTGGTTTAATTATTTGTTATCATCCACTTTATCTGTTCTCATTCGAGTTCTCCAATCATTCGCTAATGAATCCTCAGTCCTTGTGTTTCTCAGTTCCTTCGCCACATTTTCTCATTCATATTCTTTTCCATTTAATTTCTTCATTTTCCTTTTCTCCTTTTTATTTCTAATTTCCTAAATCTCGCCACCAGAATCATGAGATTTCCATTCTGATGATTTCGTTTTTGCTTTTAATTAATCTTCCATTTCGAAGGCATTCCTCGGATTAAATGCAATTTCTGCTTCCTTCATCTAGTCTTCTCCTTCGTGGATATTTTTTCTCTTTTTTTTCCTCCTTCTCCTTCGTTGATCTTCCCGCTCGAAGCCCTCCCAGCATGTGCTGCGGGCTCCGTGTGTGGTCCACGAGACGAATCAATGTCTCGGGCCCTCAATGAGCCTTAATTTGACGAAGATTAAGAACTGAAGTGGAAGACCTGGGTCTCTTTTCCCTCTCTCTCTCTCTCTCTCACTCTCTTTCTCTCCCCATGGTTTCGGTCTTTGTTCTTCCGAAATTCTCGCCGTCTGCGCCCAGCTGTTCCGAACTAACCTAGGACTATTTTTGAATCACAAGAGCACGAAAAAAGAAGAGAAAAAGAAAAAAACAACAACTAAAATTTTTGAAATTTTGAAGTTTAGAATTGGGGGAAAGAAATCAGATTCTTTCATGAAATCCATCTGTGTTAATTTCACCATAAAACTACCAAAAAAGCCTTCTAAATAATCCCAGAAAAAAGTCTTTAGACCCTGAACCCGGAGACCTCAACCTTGAACCCCGCCCCTAAAGTCAAACCCTCGTCGTCGTCATCCGTGCAAAAATAAGGCAAAAAATTAACCCCTCACGTGACCCGTGAATTTGACAAAAATCCATTAAATATTCACAAATGTCTCGCCTCAAAATATTTGGCATTTCATTTTTTTTTTCACCTTTTTTTCGACACGATTTTTATTTGTTGTTTTTTTTTCTATGCATTGGTTTTTGGTTTTTAGAATTTTTTCGTTTTTTTTCTCTTCCTTTCTTGTTTTTGTCTAGTTTTGTTTTTACATTTTTGTCTTTTTTTATGTTTTCTGTCTATTTTTTTGTTCTTCCCTTTTTTGTTGCTGGACATTTCGTCCTTTGTTTGGTCTTTGTTCGCTTCGTCCTCCTCATTCCCTTTGATCCCTGTCCACCACATGTCGTCGTCGACTTCGGCCCTCATTCTCAAGTGGAAAATTTACATTCTCTTCATCGGTTCGGTTCGTTTCGTTCGCTATGAAAAAGTCGAGGGACGATCGACCAATAGACCGAATGACCGTCAGGATGTTCAGGCAAAAAGGAAGCGGATCCTTGTGAAGTGTTTTCGCTACGCCCCGGAATCGATGGGAGAGCAAAGGAGAATAGTTAAAGGAGGAGATGAAGGTAGTCAAAGGGAGGGAAGTAGAGGGCAGGAATGACGATTATTAATCCACAGCCCACGAGGGTGAGAGGATGGAATTCGAACACAGGAGTAGTTTGAACCTAGCAGTTGTTCGAATTCCCTCAGCAGGACTCGAGGATCGTGGGGCGTGAGCGAATTCATCATCCATGCCAATTGAGGTAGAGGACGACGCCTTTAGTCTTTAGAGGACGAGAATTTAGCTTGAGGTCTGGGTCTGCCTTTAACTTTGACTCTGAGTCTGGCCTTTGCTTCGACTCAGGATGGATCTTGCTTTGGGTCTGACTCTGACTTTGTCTTCGTTTCCGACTCTGACTCTGTCTTTGTTTCTGTCTCCATTTCTGACTTTGTCTTTGGCTCTACCTCCATTTCCTTCTTCGGTTCACTGGGTCGATTCCTGAGTAACAGCTATTTGGAGAATTTCCTGAATCATCGAAAACTTACGAAATTTTCAACATATGACAATTCAACTTAAAAAAATTCAACGTACGTCAATTCAACCATCGATTCCACATTGAGGCGAGTGAAACTCCAGAGAGCCAAAGATCGATTTATCAGTGGTCGATTGAAGTGCGCGAAGAGAAAACAAGAGTAGACAGACTGAGGTCGGAATTCCATGAGTCATCGGCGTCGCCACTTGCAGCGGGTGGGAACAAAAGACACGCTTCAGGAGTGGATGAGGAGAGAAAGATGTGGGGAAAGAGGAGGGAAAGAGGAGGGAAGAAGGTGAGGGGAAGCAAGAAAAATCGAGTCAGAGGAAGCAAACAACAGTGAGGGGAAGCAAGAGAGATAGAATGAAGCAAGAGAGATAGAATGAAGCGAATGATGGAATGAAGCGAAAGATAGTAAGGAGAAAAGAGCAAAAAAACCAGATCGGAAGACAGATAGACTTCGACTTCTCAGGCCTTTGGTCATTTGGCCGTAGAAGGCAACGATGATTCGCCATCAGTCATCATGTGGAAATTTCGATATGGTAGATTTCAGTAGATTCGGAAATTTCAATAGTTTGAAAATACAGTTCGGTAATTTAAATTTAAAATTTCATATGCTCAGAAATTTCATATCATTCATTCCTTAGAAAAATTAATTTTATCAAAATTTCCGATCTTCAGAATTTTCAGTCGTCCCGAAAACTTCAGTCATTTGGAAATTTCCGACTGGAAAAAGGGAGGCGTCAACCATGGACCATGAGGCGTCCTAATCGTCTGCATTGTTCTCCACGATTATCCGGACAAAACCCTGGTTCAAGTGGCCACCGACACTCGAAAGAATGATCGATCACTAAAATCCTTCCGGCCTGAACCTATAGAAAAAAAAATACCTGCTTCAAAATATAGAAGGCGGCAGGTTTTTGTCCCTCCCTTAGATTTTTCGGTTTCCTCCCTTCATTGTTGGCTTCTTTCCTCTTTTTGGAATTAATTCTCATCGTTCCTCTCTTTTTCTCTCTTCATCTCTATCTCCCTCACTCACTCTCCTCTTTTTCTCGTTTTTGCGTAATTTTTGTTCATAATTTCGTGGGACGACGCTCGAAGAACATCCGGGAGCTCAGAAAAATTACCCTCCGACAGGAAATTCAATTAAATCGTTCTCTTCGGCTCTTTTTGTTCTTTTTTAGTTTAATTTTTTTTTTTTCGCTCCTCTTATGCGGGGTATTTTTGGGAATTTTTTTATTGTTGCTCTCTCTTTTCCTCCCTGGTGTTTGGTGATGGAAACAGGAAGCGAAGCATGCAATTTGAAAGCAATGAGTGAGGGAGACAGACAGAAAGAGTTCCTATACCTGTCGTTGGTCTATCTATCTGTCTGTCCATCTGTATGTCCGTCTGTCTATCCTTTAAATTCCCATTATAAAGAATGGGGTGAAAAAAACATTAAAATCGATCGCAAAAACTAGAGTTTTTTGAGTTTTTTTTCACGTTTTTATTGTTGTTGTTGTCATTTGTTCTCTCGACACCTTCTACTTCTTCTTCGCACGGCGAATTGCGAACAGCTGTTTCCGATTAGAAACTTCCGGTCGATCACTTCCGAGTGTCGGTCGGATCGTTTTCTGGAGAGGGCGATTCTTTGTTCATCACCTTCGTGAAATATTTTTGTCGATTTTTTTTGAATGAAATCATCGTTAATTGTGGGGAATTTTGAGAGGTCTGCATTTCCTTTGTGATTTTCTCAATACTCATCAATTTTTTGAGCTCTCAAAAAACTCTCCACTTGTGTCTAGGAGTCTCCATTTGTAGTGTTGAAAAAAAAATTATATTCAAACTTCTACTTTTCAATTTCTTTTACTAATTCCTAATTTTCTAATTCATTAATTTTCAATTCTTTTTCTAATTTTTATTCTTTCGATATATTTTTTATATTTTATTATATTTTTATGAATGATTGTACTTTTTTGACTTCTTCTAATTTTCCGATTTATTTGACTTCTAATTTTTTGCCTCCGACTTCTTTTTTCAATGCTTCTTCTTTTTCGGAAAACCTTTATTGACTTCTTGGACTTTTTCTAAAGAAAGTGATTTGAATGCATGAGCAGCAACCTATTGTTGATTTTTTTGGTATTGGAATTTTTCTGAACTCATTTCAAATGCTTCTGGCTTTCTGTCTCATTTGCGTTCGCCTCTGTCTGTCTCTCATTTGCATTCTTCTATCTATTTCTTATTTGCGTTTCCTCCTCTCTCTTTCTCATTTGCATTCTTCAATCTATTTCTCAATTGCGTTCGCATCTTTCTCCTTCTCCTTTACTCATTGCCTTTCGAGGAATTTTGACTTCTCCTGCTCCAACTCCTCCTCTTTCTCTGGTCAATTACCTTCACTTCAGTTTCGATTGTCTGCCTCCGCCACCTCCATCGTCGTTGTTTGTTCTCCTTCTCTTTCTTCCTCCTCCACCTTCTCTTTCTTTTCCTTCTCCACCCGCTTCTGGTCACCATCGTGGCTCCAACTCGGATTTTGTGTTCGAATTTCTTTGGAATGAAAATTAAGAACCCATTGGTGTTGATTGATGTTGTTGTTGAAAGTTGGTGTTCACATTATTGTTGTTGTTATTTTTATATTGCCTCATTATTAATCAGAAAACTAAATGAAATTCTACATACAATACATTGTTGTTGCTATTGTTGTTCTTATAATTGTCTTTGTCTGTGAACCAAAGAAATCAAATCAAATCAAATTTCTTCTCATGTCTTCGTTGGCCGTTTATTTGTCTCTAATTTGTTGTTGGCCATAGTTTTTTTTTATTGTTGTCTATATTTGTTTTAATTGCTGTTGTTGTTCTTCATATTATCATTGTTGTTGTTCACCATATAATCATTGTTGTTGTCGACCATATAATCATTGTGGATTTCTTCGCCTTGCTATCATTGTTGTTGTTGTTAACAGTTCATCGCATTTTTTGCATCCGAAAAAGGAATTCCGAAAATTTCTGCGGACTTCATAAATTACTGAACTTTTAAATTTTATCTCTCCTTCTCGTGGATTTCTTGTTGTTGTTTTATTGCTCTTTCTTCGTCGTTCATCGCCCCGTGTTTATGCTTAAAAGGAATCCCTCATTAGTCATTGACAAATCGCCAACATTTTCGAGGAATTAGGAAACCTCACATGAACTTGGATTTATTTGGACATTTTCATAATTGACGAATTTCCATTTTCGGAAAATTTTGCAAACTTTTTTAGGTTTTAGAAATATCGAGATTTTTTTATTATTTTTTTATTTTTTTTTTACTACACTAATTTTGTTTTTAAGAGATTTTTCTGAAATTCAGAAATTTGGTTCAAAAATGGATTTTTTTATTAAACAATTTTTCATAGTTTTTAAAATATTTCGAATTTGTATTAATTTTCTTTTTCCTCTCTTTCAGGTGAGTTTTCCAATGTTGATGATAAAAATTATGAGCTAAACTTAAGCAGTAAGTGGGATAATTATTCCAAAATGATCTTTAACAAATATTCAATAAAAATAAAAATAAAAAGTCTTAAAAATTGTTTCGAAAAATATAACATTTTTTTGAGAAGAATAAAAGCAAAGTTTTAAATGAAAAATTTATAATTTTTGAAGTTTTGATCGTGAAAATATTTTGAAAATTTTTGATTATATAAAAAAGGAAATAATTTAAATTTAATCCTAAAAATTTGAAATTGTTTTCACGAATAATGTCTAAAATTATTATTTTTCCCTTTAAAAATTTTTGATTTATTTTTCAATACAATATTCTACTACAATTTTGATAAACAAAAATTTCAATATGGTTTCATCAAATGTTTTCAATTTAATTTTATTGTTCCAATGCTATTGTGGTAAATATTATTGTTATATTTATTTCCTCCCTTTTGCATTTTCCTCCTTTTAATTACACAATATTTTCTCATTTCCTGTTCCACCCGCCCACATTTATTTAGCCTATTTGAGCACGTTATTTTCAATATGTTTCGCACATAAATCTCGAAAAACTCACCCTCGCTCGATTATTTTGTGTCTCCCTCCCACTCTATATGTCTCTCGCTCTCTCTATATACATCCCTCCCTCTCCAATCATCGCCCTCTTTGTCCCTCCCTCAATGTTTTCACACATTTCATTGCGAAAAACGATTTCGTGTCCGAACAAAACCTCAGCTCGATGCGAGTCACCGCATGCTTAATTTTAACGACACCTCTCAATGGAGCGAATGTTAATTAAAAGAGCTCCGTGGTGGTCGTTTTCTGTCTCTCTTCCTCTCATCCTTTATCCTTTTACTCTCTTTCTCTCCCCTCAAGGACTTTTGGTCCTCTTTCCGAAATGCGCAAATTAATTGGCTCCGTGCGATGCCAGCAAAATAAACAGCGAATTCATAGAAATGTCGTCCAGTCGTCGGGACAAAGAGATGGACAGCAGCTGTCTGTCCTCCTCCTCTTTATGTCCTTCTCCTCCTTTATGTCCTCCTCCTCTTTATGTCCTTCTCCTCTTTATCTCATCCTCCTCATTTTGTCCTTCTTTCAAAATAAATGCGGGTGGACAGAGGACGACGGAAGTGCATTCATTTATTCATTCATTCATCCACCGTTTGTTTTCACATTTGCTTTGTTTATTTTTCGTCCTTCTTTCATAGGAAAATTGCGATTCTATCTTTCGTATAAGAACCCATCTCTCTCCACCATCTTTCTCCTTTATTTTCTGATTCTGAGGGTTTCGCAATCGCGGTCAGCCTTGATTGAGAGAATACACGATGAACAAAAGGATGAAATCCTTTTCACAGCTTCTTCAAAAGGATTCTCGTGGATTGTTGAAAGATGGAGGGAGAAATTGCTTATTAGAAAAAAAAGAAATATTCTACGAATGATCAAAATATTTCGTTTATTATTTTTGAGAATTTCCGACGAGAAATTTCAAACGATCTCTTTTTATCCGGTTCGCAGTTTTAAAAAACCTTTACCTTTTTTCGCTTTCCCACTTTAAAAAAACAATCTCTTTCTTCCTTACACCAACTTCATGTCACCCTCTCTCTCTCTCTCTTCTCCTTCCTCCTTCTTTTCGCCACCACCCCGAGGCATGTGATCGAAACTGTGTCAAAGTCAAGATCGAAATCAGTCGTCGTGAAATGAAAACAGAAAAATAAAAAAATTAAATAAAAAAATGAATAAAAGAATAATGAGAAAAAAGAAGACATTAAGATTAATAATAAAAAAGCATGTGAAAAAATAAGAAAAATGTATAACAAAATAAAAGAAAAAAATCATATTAAAAAAATATATATAAAAAAAAAAATGTGAAAAATTAATAACAAATTAAAAGTTAAACATGTAAAAATAACAATAATTATCTACGCATGCGCGAGCGCCTCTCGAATCCGACACGAAGCAGTTACTCAAATTTTGCTGACAGCCTGAGTGAATGAATGAATGCATGACGTACGCAAAGATTCGACACGAAAGCGACTCTATAAAAGAAACAACAATAACAACAAAGATAACGCAATCCCACTGAAAGGTGCCAACGAAAACCAACAACAATTAACACTTTCGATCAAAACCCAAAATAAAACTAACCTTCGCATGAGCTTCGGCCTGCCATAGAAATGTCGTCGCTAATGGTTTTATGTTTGATTTCATTTCATTTAATTTTATTTCGTTTAATTTACTTCGTTTAATTTCATGTGAATTTTTTTTAATTTTCTTTCATTTACATTTTTTTATTTTACTGTATTTTTCATTTTATGTTATTACATTTGATGTCATTTTATATTATGTTATTTCATTTAAATTCGTTTTATTTCGTTTATTCGATTGGATTTTTTTTTTTTAATTTTACTGCATTGGATTTCATCGGATTTAATTGCATTACATTTAATTTCTCACCTCGCACGATTGCTTCAGAGTGCGAAAATTTCGCAAAACACTCGAAGTCGTGGAAATAAATGGGTTTGAAACGCCATTTTTTATACATTTTATAACTTTTTATTCTTTGTGTAGTTTTTGGTCTATATGTTTTTGAATAATTTTTTTGCATACTTTTGTTGTATAATTTTTGGAATTTTGTTGTATATTTCTTGTGTTTGTGTTTTTTTTATAAGCAAAATAAAACTTGTTTTTTTTTTCATTCACCTTAATTTTTCTACTAGAAAGAATTTGTTCAACTTGTTTTTTCTCCACCTTAATTTGGTAGTCCTCAATTTCTCCCAGCACTTTTCGACCACTTTCTCCACAACTCAATATCAATTAACCACATGCAGATTCATTAAAAAAAAAAGCTCATAGTCGATGAAAAATCCAATCAAAACGCAAACAATCGCTCGGAAATCGAATTAAAATCGAATTTCTCATTAACTTCACCCGATTTCAATCTAATTTTCTCATGCGGAAGTGGTTTTGTTTTTCTCATAATTTTCTTTTCATCATTTTGTTTTCTTTTTATAATGTTTTTTTTTCACAATTTTTTTGTTGTTGTTTGTTTTTCTATATTTTGTGTGGTAAAAACCACGATGGATGTTTTTTTTTTATAAATTTGCAATTTTTATTGTAAATTAAGCGAGACGTCCATAAACTAGCGATGCTTCAAGCTCTAATAAGCAATGCACAAAGTCGAGTGTGTGACAAAAGGCAACAACAGAAAAACTACAATAACAAAAAAACTACAATAACAACAACTCTTACCATGCCTTGAATTACATCCATCCGCCCATCCATCCATCCAACCATCCATTCATCCCAACGCCTCGGGTTGCATCTTGTGTTATTTTCTTTTCCTTCTCTCTCTCTACGTTTCAAATGGAATTTTAAATGTTGAACAACAGTTTTTCTTCGGGGAAAATGAAACCATCCGCCCCCCTCCCGCCCCCTCTGGCCGGGAGGAAAATGTCGTTGACAAGAAAATCGTCAACGCATAGCGAGGTCTTCTTCTTCTTCGTCGTCATCATCTTTGTCGTCGTCGCATTTTAATGACTTCTACTTCTTCTCTTCTGTCGTATAAATATTTCATGAAATGTGCTGCCAGGCAAGAGGTCGGTCGGCCTTTCTTTCCGCTCGTTGGATATACATATTTTCCTTTTTCTTCGTCAAAAGTCAAAGGTCTTGGAAATTTTCTTCACTCAAAATATATCACAATATTTTTATACATATTGAGAAATGTATGCGAATATTTCAGAAAAATAAATTCGAATTTAAAATTTCTCTAAATTTAAAGAGATTTAAAAAAAAATCAAAATATTTGAAGAAAAATATTACAAAATATTTATATAAAAATATTACAAAATATTTATAGAAAAATATTACAAAATATTTATAGAAATATTTTTATATTTCAAAATATTTTAAGAAAAAGAATACAAAGTATTTAAAAATTTTTACAAAATATTTCAATATGTTGAGGAGGCTAAAAATATTTTATTATCATGAGTTGACATCGATTTAAAATGTTACGAAAGATTTCCTTAAAAGTCTCGCCAAATATCTATCTAAGCTCCGAGTATGTCGCTCTCCCTATTTCTCTCTGTCTGTCTCTTGTGCATCAGGAAGCGAATGTCTGAGCGATAAAATGACTGACCCACATTCTGCGGCTTTGCCTCCTCCCCCTTTTCCTCGCGCCTCTCTCACCCTCTATCCTTCTATTTGTTTACTATTTTCCTATTACTTCTTTTGTATTTTAATCTCGTTGAAAAATGCGTTGAACAAATTGCGAAGGCGTGTTTTTTTTTTGCTGTTGTTTGTCTCTTTCTAGAGATGACGACGAGGGCGTTTATTTTGAAATTGTTCTTTCCATTTTATTGTTGTTGTATTGTTGTATTCGAAAACTAATAATTTAAAATTTTCATATGAAGTTATTTACATTTTTATATTTTTTTATGATAATGTTTAAACTATTTTTAAATATAATTTTCTTTTAGTTCCAAGTTTAATTTTCTCAATTTCTTCAATATTATAAATGTTGCAATAATTTCATTTTTTTTATAACTTTTTTGATATACTATTATGTTTTTATATTTTTTTCATGATTATAATTGAAATTTCCTCTTCTTTATTTGACATTATCTTGTCTTTTTTTCGCTCTTCTTTTTCTTCTCATATTTCTCATAATCTTTTGTTCTCTTAATGTTTAATTTTCCGTTCCTTTTCCTTTGAGGTTAAAAACATTTCCTTTTATAACTTTTCCAAGCTGCAGCAGCTCATGTTTCGTAATTTTCTCCACCCTTTAGTAGCTCATATTTCACCATATCTCGTTGTGTTTGCCGGTGTTTGTTGTTGTTATTGTTGTTGTTGGTGAAGGGGTTGCCTGGTGGGAGGGAAACCGGCAAATCAAGTGATGCAACCTCTACCGGTGGAAAGTGGGTGAAAAAAGCAAAGAGTGAGGGAGAATGTGCATCGTTCTTATCTTCTCCACACGCATAAAACCGCTTCATACTGTGAGTGGGGGAGACTTTGCTCAGGTTTGGGGTGATTTTGTACATTTTTCGTTTTTAATTTTAAGATTTCAGTTTTTGTTTCAAACATTTTAAATTGACTAAAAATTTAAATTTTTTTTTTTTGAAAAATTTTATTGAAAAATACAAAATTTCATAATGAAGAAAAAACTTTTTTAAAATAATTTTTAATGAACTGAAAAAAAAATTAAAAATTAAAATTTTTAATTTTAAATCAATTTGAAATGGTAAAAATAATAATTTTTGTAATTCAAAATTGAAAAATACTAAAGTTTATAAATTTTTCTAAGTTTTCTTTTATGAAGAAGTGAATAATATACAATTTTATAATTTCAAAAATTTATTGGGAATTAAATGGAACATTTTTTTTCCTGATCTCAGTTCGTCTTCCTCACGGTGTTTCTCAAGTGGTCTACAGCTTCCTATAAGATCAGACATGGGCCTTTTGATCACAACAACAACAACAAAACCAACATCGACTACAACAACGAATGCGGAACAACAATGGGGTTTTCAATGTGATTTCATCACGTTTCGATATTGAAATGTGCTTGAGTGAAGAACATTCTTCCGCACTCAACACAAGAAATAACAAAACGCAAGAAAACATTTCAAAAGAACAGAACAAGAGAAACAAATTTTAAGAACAAATAATTTTTACGCATAATTTTTGCTCTGAAACGTGGCAATAACAACAATAACAATAATTACAAAAACAACTATTGTAAGAAAACCCCATTGAACTTGAAGCGTTTAGAATAAAAACAACTACATATTATGATGTTGTTGGTCTATTCTGGTTGTTGTTGGTTTTATTGTTGTTTTAATTGTGTTTTTATTTAAATTTTTGTTGTTGTTATTGGTTTTCTTGTTATTATTCTTGTGGCTATAGAATGTCAAACATCTTATCTCGTTTTCAGTTTCCACAATCTTTATTGTTCTTCATCTCACGTTGTTGTCGATTTCGATTTCTCCCAGTGCAGCCAGGGTAATCAATCAATCTTCTTCTTATTCTTTGACCAGCCCTCACTCATTCCCTGTCTTCACTTGCTCTATCTCTCTCCCTCTCTCTCTCTCTGTCTTCACTTGCTCTATCTCTCTCCCTCTCTCTCTCTCTGTCTTCACTTGCTCTCTATCTCTGTTTCTGTCTTCAGCCGATTTCGTTTCTTTTTTTCTCCCTTACCACTTTCATTGAAATCAGGCAAAGAAACGACTTGAAAATCAATTTAACTCTAATTCTTCTCTTCTTGGAAAGTCTTTCAAATTTTTACGACCTTCAACCGACACCAACTGCATTTCAATTGTTGGTTTTATTTCCTATTATTTCTCTATTTCTCATACTTTTTGAATCATTTTCTCTTCTCGTATTTATTCCACGTTTAGCTTTTTTTTTGAAAACAATTCGTATTCCGCTAAAATTTCCGCGGAACAGAGATTAAAAAATTAAAAGTTCAAAATTTAAATGAATTTTTTCCCTTCGAAGAAAACCTTCAACATTTTATTCTCAGATTTAAAAATCCCCATCAGAAGGAAATCTCAAAATTATATATCAAACGTCAAGCTGTCAAAATGCGCTCCAAATAATTGATTGAACCCGCCTTCCTCGGTACAGGGTCTCCAAAGCAAGGTCGTGTCTGGTTTTTTTCCTCCTTCTCTCTCTCTCTCTCTCGCTCTCCATTTGACTTGACTTGATTTGTTGGCCTTTTCCGCACATTAGAATTTTTCATCTAATGCTTTCGCAGACCATTAAACGCGACTTGAAGCAGTAGGCCCAAGGTTCGGCTCTTGCTCTTGGTTCATGACGAACGAACGTCTGACGTCTTGGGGCAGCTCCGACGAAGCCTTCAGCACTCGAGCTCACGCTGTGACTCATTTGGGGAGCGTTTGGGTGGAGGTTCTGTTGGAGCTTGGCTTTAGATTCGATGTCAGTGTCAAAAACACACAGAAACTTGGCTTGATAATTATTTTTTTTTTACCTTCTTTTGACTAGATTTTCGCAGTTTCTACGCGGCGTTTTATTTGTTTAAGAGTTTTTTATTATATGTTTTTAATTACTTGTTTGTAATTATTTTTTAAATAACGTGTTACTACTTTTGTTACAAATTCTACTCTAATTTTATATTTACGATTTTTTATTTTAATTTTATATTTACATTTTTCTACTTTAGTGTCATATTTCAACTTCCCCATAACATTCTGCAGTAATTATCTACAATGTTTTTATAATTTTTAAATAAATTTTACGTTTTTGATAAATTTGTATACAATTTTTTCCATGTGAATTTTCCGTTATCCGACTCCTTTTTCTACCCCTTTATTCCACTTTCTCATAATTTGTATATTTGAATTTTTACATTTTCTTACATTTTGCATCATTTGTTTACTTGTTGTCTTTTCCCTTTATTTAAACACATATTAATTCCTTATTCCACTCACTTCCCTGTCTCATTAATTTTACTTATCTGACTCATTTCTCATCCTTGTGGAAACCCTTTTTCCTTCCCCTCAGGCCATTCGTTCTCTTCGCCACTTGTTGTCTCTTTGTCTCTCTCTCTCTCTGCCTCATCCCTCCCTCCGACTACTTTACTTATTTTCTACATTGTTTACGCGTTCTGTTCGTCGTTCCATCGCTCGGGTTGAAGACAAATTAATTGCCCTCAATTTACAGTTGAACCCAAAGACCCCCAGAGACTTCTTCTTGACATGACTGCTTCATTTCTTGCTCTTCTCTTCGCCATATCTTCCGCTTATCGTCTTCTTCTTCTTTCCATTTACCTCATGAAAATATTACATTCCTCTACATCATACGATATGTGATGGTTGTTGTTGTTATTGTTGTCTGTCGTGTCGTAATGTCGAGAAGGAAAACGAAGAAGAGGCAGAGCAATCAATCAAAAATTTGTACGTTGGCATCGAGAGGCGAGGACAAACGGACAAGAGAGGTGGATGGACAGATGGACAGAAAGATGGACGGACAGAAAAATAGACGGAAGGACAGAAAGAGACAGACGGACAGAGAGTTGAAGGCACAAATTGGCATCGAGACAGACAGACGGAGGAATGGTCAGGCCAAAAGTCACATATATTTCAATCCATTTTTTAATTTTAAGGAAAAGATATAAATGTATGAAATATTTTGATTGCCACAAACTAAGTTGTACAGTGGAAAAAATTTAACCAAAGAAAGGTTTTCAAAAAATGATTTCCACCCTCTGGAAAACACTTCATTCCTTGTGCCTTTTTTTCTCTCAGTGGACTCTGGCTTTGTTATCGAAACCTTCATGAAATCGAGCTCCAAAATAAACACGAGATTAAACCGAGATTCTTCAGAGGTTGAGGAGCGAGAACGACGAAGAAGTCGGAAGAGCGAAGACGAAAGGGAGGTCAGAAGGAGAAGACGAAAGGGAGGTCAGAAGGAGAAGACGAAAGGAAAGGAAAGAGACTGAGAGTGAGGTAAACAAAAGACGATCGTGGTCTTCGTCTGGCCCTCGAAGGCTCCCCTCGAAGAGGTTCAGCAGACTTCTTCGGTCAGCACCATGAGTGGATCAAAACGGAATCATTTCGATTCGATTGAACCCAACCGTACCCTAAGAAGGAATGAGAAAAGGGCACCAACAATGACACCGAAGTTGGGACCCTCAAAAATGATCCCCGAGACATCATGGAATGAACGAACGAATGAATGATGCACAAACATGTTAACAATTTTTCAATTTAAGCCACATGAGGTTCGATGCGGAGTCGTTCGTCTGGCTTCGTCTACTAGTTGTAATTCTTCTGATATTTTTCTTCAGTATTTTCTGCATTTTTTTCAGTATTTTCTGATATTTTTCTTCAGTATTTTCTGCATTTTTTCTTCAGTATTTTCGATGTTTTTTCTTCAGGTTTTTTTATGTTCATTCTTCCTACTTTTCTGTTGCTTCTTCGTCTACTTCTTTGGTTCATGGTTCTGTGTCTTTTTCTCTCCATGATTCTTGTTGTTATCGTGTTGTGGGTGTTTCGTCCAAAATCGTTTTCGTCTGGCTGCGATGTCATGGGAATGAGTTTCGATACGAGGCGTGGGTTCAGCCCAACCTTGGTATCATCATCCATCCGTCTGTCTGTCTGTCCGTCCATCAGTCTGTCTCTCTGTCCGTCCCTCTGTCGTGTCACTATCTCTCCCTCTGTTTCTCATTTGTTTACCTCATAAACACATTCAAATTAGGCCTTTTTTTATATTCAAGTTCCCTCCACAGGTTGAACCAAAGGGAAGGTTCTTTAGGAAGGTTTCTTTCTCCACATCTTCCTCCATCGTCTCTTCATCTTTTGGTAGCTCCCCAAGATTCCCTCGATCGATGGAGACAAGTGGGTGTTTATCGTTTATTTTTGGAATTATTAATCGTTATCTGTCGATCGTTTACGATCAGTTTAGATGGTGTTTTGATACCGTTCTATCGTTCTTACTGTCAAAATACCCGCAGTTTCATTTCTCCTTTCTCCAAATGTTCCAAAATATTTTATTGTGAAATTTATTATTTTTTGGCAACACGGGAAGGAATTTTCGGAATCGAAACCAGAGTTGCAAACAAAATTTCAAACTGAACTAGAATTAAAAATAAAGCAAAATTCAAATTCAACAGGTGAAAATTAAAAAAAAACATGAATTTAAAAATAACTTAATTTCAAAATAATATAAAATTGAAGAATAGACCAAATTTTTATAATAAACCAAAATTCCGAATAAGCGGGCAAAGTTATCAAAATAAACAATTAGTCAAAATAAATTAAAATTCTAAACAAATCAAAATTAATTGATATTCTATACATTATCGATTAATTGGTAGAAACAGAAAATCTCAATCAATTGCACCATTGATTGCAATCAACTTAATCGCTGTCGATCGTTTTCTCTGACGTCATTCGATTGATTGATTGATTGGATGACTCAGAAATTGATTGAAAGATCCGATTCTTACCCTTGACCTCTGTGTTTCTCAAACTGTTCCACCTCAGTGCTTCTTAAACAGTTTCTTCCCCTATATTTCTTTCTTTCTACATACTGTTTTCTTCCCCTATGTTTCTTTCTTCCTCTCCTTCCTTCCACCCTCAGGTACAGCAATCGCTCGATCGTCGTCGTCGATCTTGTAACCGATTGCGTTCTCGGAAGTCGTCGACGTCTCCGGGACGATCCCTACCTGGTATCGATGTCTTCCTCTTTTTCCCTTCACTCAAATTCTCACCCGAAAAAAAAAACACGATCGCTACGTGTTTTTCTTTCGTACTTCGTCTACCTGTCGCCGTCGCCTTCGGGGGTTTTTACGATCGTCTTCACCGGCTGCAGGTGATATTTTCGCTAATTCTTGACATTTGTTAGATTTCCTCTTGTTAGTTATCGCCGTCCTCACGTTCGTCCTTTTGGTCAACCCGCTGTCTGTCGTCGTGTTTGGCCATCCCGCCGCCGATCGTCAGTCAATTTCGGTGGATCGTCGATCGCGTTTCTCAACTCAGACGCTCTCGGTCGCTTAATTAGTCGTCCAGTTGTTGCTTCATTAGTCATCGAGTTGTTGCTTAATTTTCTGTTCACTTGTCTCTGGACTACAATTAATTCCGTGATAGGAGGAGATCTAGTCGAGGATCAGTGCCAAGGATCGAAAACCATTGAAAGATCGATTTATTGGAGCAGCAAAAGTGATCGTGTGTTGGTGGAAAATAAATACAAATCGAATAAAATGGATACTGAGATCAATTTCATCAAGTGATCGTGCTCAATACAGTGAAGACATATGATCAGTGAGGAAGATCATCACCACGATCACTCGATCGATCGATTGAAATCGAAGCTCGCATTTAAAGTAATCGATGAATTTATAGTAATCGATAAATTTATAGTAATCGAGGAATCGTTGGACTAACTTAAATAACAACTCAGAAGATCGTGAATGAAAATTCATGACGATCGTTTGATGTTTTTTCTTCGAGAAGATCATGACCAAACGGTCGCGATCAGTAGATAAATCACGGCCACACGATCGGCCATCGCGATAGACGAGAACAGGTTCCGACACGAGCAGTTGGCAATACAACGATCGACAATGATCGTGGTGATCGTGTAATGGCATCATAAGAACCTTACCAGAGGGTACAAATTTGAGCCAAATTGATGATACAGAAAATTGATATTACAGAAAATAGATGTTACAGAAAATAGATATTGAAGAAAATAGAGTTTACAGAAAATACATCTATACAACAAAATACAACACAGAACCTTAAAAGAAGTTACATAAACAACTTAAGACAAGGTGGAAAAGAAGCTTAAGAGAAGATTTTTACAGTCGAGAACAAAACCTTAAAAGAGTCCAACAAAAAAAAAAAAAACCTCAGTTGGAGTGGAAAACAACCTCAAGAGAAGCTTAAAAGAAGCTCAGAACAACCTTAGACGAAGTTTTAAAAGAACCTTAGAGGAAACTGTAAAGAAGAACTCAGAAGAACCTTAGAAAAACCTCCAAAACCTCTACAAGAACCTTAAAAAAACCTTTACAATCACCCTAAAAACCCTCACCCAAGCAACATGGACAACAACAACTATGTATAACAACAAATCTCAAGTCCAATAACAACTCACTCTCGGACGACGCGAGTGTTCGGTTTCATCGCGTTGCCATATTTTTGCGATCAGGTGTCACCTTCGCTTTCGCATTGCCAACTGTTCTTGTTCTTGTTTTGTTGTTGTTGTTGTTGTTGAGTGAGGTGTGGTGAGGGGCGTAAACCGGCCCCGCCCCCTTGGCTCCCTTGAAGTGAATGGACTACTACAGCAAGCTCTTCGACATCTCCCAGACATTGGGTCTGAATCTCTCGCAGAGCCGGCTGTACCTGGTGACCAGGCGGATGATCGATCAGTTCTGGGACAGCGAGCCGAGCAGCTACAGCCTCGAGTATAGTAGAGGTGAGACAGCAATAGAGTGGGGGAGGGAGACAGCAATAGAGGGAATGGAATACGGAGATGATTACAAAAAATAAATTCTAGAAAATGTTTGAAGAAATCAATTCTAGAAAATCAATTCTGAAAAAAACATTCTAAGGAATATTTCTAAAAATCAGTACTCAAAATTTTTCAATTCTATCATTTAAATCATTGAAATAACTAATTTTAGAAAATTATTTAAAAAATCAATTCTAGAAAATATTTCCATTCTATTCTATTCTACGAAATTATTGAAAAAGTTCTAGAAATTAATGAAAAACTCAATTCAAGAAATTAATTTAAAAAATCTATTCTAGAAAATTATTCAAAAAATCATATCTAGAAAATTATTGAATAAATCAATTTTAAGAAATTATTGGAGAAATGTCAATGCTAGAAAATGATTTGAGAAATCAATGCAAGATGATGAATTCTTGAATCAACTTCAAGAACGAATATAACTATGACAACAATTATATCAACTACATTTGTTAGCCATATATGTGTTAACAACTACAACAATTACGACTACCTTAAAAATAAACACAATTACAACAAAAACAGCAACAACACTGAATATAACTGCAACCACATTAACAACAACAAGCAATTATATAACAAACAATAAAAGCTAGATAAAAATGATGAATTATTTTCAAATTAAAACGTCTTTTTTAAAAAATGTGATTTTTTTCCAAAGTGTTTAATGTTGTTGTGTTTTTATTGTTGTTGTCATCGTCTTTTTATTGTTGTTGTCATCGTGTTTTTATTGTTGTTGCCATCGTCTTTTTATTGTTGTTGTCATCGTGTTTTTATTATTGTCAACTCGTGATTTTGATTGTTTTTGTTATTGTTATTCTTGTTATTTTTATTGTTATTCTTGTTATTTTTATTATTATTTTAATTATTTTTGTTGTGGATGCGACTGTAAAAATCAAGTTAGGACCAGAACAGCAATAACAACAACACCACGACTCGGCAACTACAAAAGAAAAATTTATATATTCAATAAGTGAGCAATTACAACAACTATGTACAACAACAATAACATAAATAACAACTGTTTCTTGGCAACAACATGTGGTTAATAACAGCAACAAGAAATCCTACTAGAACAATAACAACTACAATAACAATAATGACAACAATTCACCGCAATCGGTCAAACAACAACAACAACAACAAAAAGAACAACAAGTGATTGATTGATGGTCAGTTGTTATTGTTGTTGTTGTTGTTGTTATTATTATTTTTACAATTGCTTTTTTTTCTGTTCTTTCTCGGATTTTAGT
Organism: Coelopa frigida; assembly: GCA_017309665.1. Classification (NCBI taxonomy): domain Eukaryota; kingdom Metazoa; phylum Arthropoda; class Insecta; order Diptera; family Coelopidae; genus Coelopa; species Coelopa frigida. The sequence continues at coordinate 27,557,493 of CM029564.1, forward strand.
AAATGTTGTGGTAGTTATAGCTGTTATTATTGTATTTGTATTAGTTGTTATTCTTGTTGTTGTTGTTTCTATCATTCTTTCTTTCATACGTGTCGTTGTTGTCAATTGCATTGTTTTATTGTTGTTCTTGCAGTTTGTTCTTGGTTTTAAAATTTGATTCTCTTGCATTTGCTGAAACTGGAGGTTATAAAAAACTTTTCAATTGTTTTTGTTTTTCAAATACCTTTTTTAGTTAAAAAAATTATTATTTTGTTTTTAAATTTCAACATTTACTAAATTTTTCAATGTTTTTTTCAAAAATAATTTTTTTGCAATTTTTTTTTTATTTTTTATTTTTAAAATTATTTTTTTTTTTTGCATTTTTTATTATATTTTTATGTTGATTCTTTCTATTTCATTGATCAATGATTTACCTCTATTTTTCGTCCGCAATTCTATTCCATTATATTTTACATTATTCTCTCTCTCTATCTCTCTCTCTCTATCAATATTATTTTTCTCCACCTCACCCTGTTTTCGTGTTGATATCAAATTAGCATAAATGTTCGCAAAGTGGATTTAATAGTTCTTTATTCTTGTAACATTTGTTTTTGCTCCTTCTTGTTGTTATTTCTGTTGTTGCTGTTGTTATTCTTTCAAGGCGTAAACATTCCACACAAGGATTCGTCGTCGCCCGAGTCCTCGTCATCGCCAAAGGAATGCGACGCGGAGGAATTTTGTGCAAAAAAAAATTAAACAAAAACCTTCAAAAAGGAGTGAAAAAGAGGAATTGAAAAAAGGGTCAACCACAATGGCAACAACAACAACAGCAACAAAAAATGGGGGACAGTAAAATAAGGAAGAGCACAAAATAAAGAGAAAAAAATAGAAGTAGAGGAAAAAATGAAGGAAGAGTAAAAAATAAAATAAAGGAAAAGAAAAGAAAAAAAATATAAAATAAAGGAAAGGAAAAGAAAAAAAAAATAAAATAAAGGAAAAGTAAAAACCAAAAAGAAACAAAGTTAAGAAGAGGAAACGACAAGAGCAGGAGTCACAAGAATTGGATACAACAAAAACAGCTGCTGCTGCTGCTGTTGCAACAACAAAAACAAAAATAACAAAAACAACAATAATAACAGCAATAACAACAACTATTGCTTACTACTCAGAAAATTGCTTCAAGCGACGTTTGCAAAAGAACTCGTTTAGACATTGGCAACAACGATAACAACAACAACAACAATCTGCGTGCCACTGCAACATAACCACAAGAGAAGGAGAAGAAGTAGAAGAAGTAGTAAAAGAATTATAACAACAACAACAAGAACAACAACATAAACTGTGGCAACAACAACAACAACAACAATCCATCGATTGATCGTTCGTTTCTTCAGTCGGTCGATCGTTCGAACTTCCAGCTGCTGTTCGAAGTCGTTCGATGTCGACATCGAAGCCGCCAAAACGCAATGCATGCGACGGCGTTTTGGCCGCAAAAGCCACGCCCCCATGCCCCGCCCACTTCTTGAGTTGTGGACTTGGTTTTATTATTATTTTTTTAAAATGCTTTTGTTGCTTTTGTTTTGGTCCAGTTCTTTCAATAAAAGCACTTTTAAATATCGCTCGATCGATGAATCGATCCTTTCCTTCAACTTCCCTCTCTCTCACTCACTCTCACTCTCACTCTCTCTCTCTCTCTCTCTCCTTCATCATTGGCGATCAATCGAACGATCGTTTGGCCGACGATCGGTTGGCAGTTGTTGTTGTTGTTGTTTTTGTTATTATTATTGCCGCAGAAAATAATTAACGTTTTAATGTCATAAATAAAAAGGAATTGCGAGCTACAATTTTTAATTATCTATATTTACAAGAAGTACAACAACAACAAAAACAATAACAACAAACAACAACAACTATAACAAAAATCGCATGCAACTTTTCGCAAAGTTTCATTGATTTCAGTTTGATGATGGTTGTTCGTGTTATTGTTGTTGTTTTAGTTGTTGTTATTGTTGTTTTAGTTGTTGTTGTTATTGTTATTGTATTTGTTGTTATTATTGATGTAAATTACATTCGCTAATGGATCGTGAAACGCGTTTTCATCGAAGTTTCAGGAAGTTCGACGCCCGATTTACGAAATCAACTCAATTTTCGAACTTGCTACCGATGAATTTCGAATTCGATTACCATAAATTTCCAGAGGTGGTTGAGATACAAAAAAAAAAATCGAAACATTTTTTATAATTGTTTTTACAATTTAATTATCGTTAGAAAATAAAATCAATTTCTGAATTTATTTTTTAAACTATCTTATAATTGATAAAATTAATTGGAAATCGATTTCTCAATTGCAATCACTTGCTGATGTTCGAATCGATTTCGAAAGACACTTCGAATTCGACAATCTCTCGTTTGTTATGCACGATGCATTCGATCCATTCGATCCATACAAAATAAAATACTATACAAAATAAATACGATCACGTATTTCGCACAAACCCCAACTGATCTCTCTCTATCTCTTTCTCTCTCTATCTCCCTCTCCTTCTCTCCCCATCACTCTGAGCGCCACCCAGTGATTCATATCGCAATCCTTTAGTTCGAAAAGTTCGAAATTAATATTCTCAACGTGACATCATTTTCATATAATTTGCCATAATGAATTGCATTTTATTTCTATTCTTCTGTCTTTATTATACTATATTTATCTCTCTAATAATAAGAATTCAAACAAAATCAACAAGAAATAGAAAAGTTTCTAATGAGGTCGAAATTCAAGTAGAAAAAGTGGTTTCTACACTTGTTTTCTCTACTTTTGAATTGTTTTTTTATATATAATTTTTTGAATTTTTATTTTTTATTATTATCTATATTTTTATTATTTTTTCTATTTCTAAATATTCATCAATTTATTATTTAAGGTTGAGTAAATATTTAATAACTTTGGAAAATGCTGAAACTCCTTGAAAATTCATTCGAACAAAGATCGTCGAGTTCGAATTGCCAGAGTTTCCTTGAAATATATAAATATTTAGCACATTCATCGAATAGAAATCCCTGTGTTTATATAATCTCCAAGACTAAAGCAGATAATTAAGTATAAACCGAAGCAACATTGGTTTTCGAACAAAAACAACAATCCGCTGTTCGAAATCGCTCTCGAGCATAAATCTTTCGATTTGTATACAAAAAAAAAAATAACCACAAAAAACAAAAAAGAAATAAAATCAACTCTCGTTTTGCATACTAAACGATAGGAAATTCACACGCTAATTTCGAAACGCTTTGTTTTTGTATTTGAATTTAATGACCGGCGAAATCTATCGATGAATTTATCGAACATTGAAAAAGCGTAGCGTGAATGATTAAATATTAATTCAATTTGTTTCTACAATTTCCATTCGTCGAGAATTGAATAAATATTCATGTTTAAGGGATTTTCTACTAATTTATTTTACTATATTTCACTACTATTTTTCACTACTATAATTTACTACTATATTCTACTACTATATTCTACTACTATATCATTACTAATTATTATATTATTTTTTTTTTATTTTTTAGATACATCATACGAGAAGGCATGTAGGCGTGGCTCGGCTCCAGCGACCCCCATTTTGGGGCAAAAACAGAATCAACAGGAACACAATACGACTTCGAGATTCACGAATTTCTTCTCAAAAAGGTATATTTCCATCTCTTTCCCTCTCCCTCTTTAGATTCTCCTCTATTTCACTATTTTTATCGAATTTGAATTTTTCAACTCATGAATAAATGAATTAATAGTTTCATTAATTTTATTTTCGAAATTAAAATTCTCATTCGAAATTAATATTCTCATTCGAAATTAATATTCTCATTCGAAATTAATATTCTCATTCGAAATTAATATTCTCATTCGAAAATTAACATTCGAAACAGAAAATTATCTTAATTTAATTGAGTTCGAATTGATTGAATCGACTTCAATTCGTCGTGCATTTCAATATCGATTGATTGATGGCATAAATTGAAGTGTCTTTTCTTCAATTCGAAACACTTTCGAAGATTGAAATCTAAACGTTTGCAGCATACAGACTTCGAAGTCGATTATCGAAAATCGTTTTGCATTCTGAGCCAATCAAGCGGATGTTCGACACTTTCAAGAGAAACAACAAAAACAATGACAAAAAACGATGACAAGTAAAACGATAACAACAACCACAACGATAACAACAACCACAATGACAATAGCAAACAAATGGGTGGCAACGCTGCCAAGAGCAGTCACCACAATTCGAAATGCAAACAAAATTTCGTTAACTCGAGAAGAAGACGAGAGGAAACGAGAGAAAATCGGGATTTTTTCGCAACTGAAAATGGGGGAAGAGTACAACACGATATCGCCCACTCTCTCGCTCGCGCTCCCTCGTCATTGTTGGCAACGCTGGCGGGCGATTTTCCACACCTTGCACCGTGTGGCCAACGTGCAGCGAACCGACAAATCAAGTTAACTAAACGCCGTCTCTCGCTCTTTCCATCCATCCATCCATCCGACCGTCCGTCAGCGATTTCGATGCTTGCGGCAACGCGAGCTTTGAATGTCGATTGCAACGGTGTTGGCAACACGCTCGATTGGCAATTGGCAACGCGCCGCAGCGGAAGCAAAGCCTATCGATCAGGTGAAGGGGTGAATTTTTGTTGTTTTTTTTTTCTTCTTTGATTTCACATGAATCCCATGAGTTGGCCGAGGGCGTTTGGAGGGTGGTGGGAGTGGCCGCGTTGCCGGAAGGAAAGCCAGACTCACGTTGGAGCGTTGCCAGACTATTTGGATATTTCCTGTCGTTCCGGCAGCAGGCAGGGCGCGAACTTCGAACATGACTTGAATCGATGGAATTTTTCGAAATTCCGTTCATATCATCGAGTACTACTTCGAAGGAATTCCGTTTGAGCTCAGTTTTTGATTATTTTTCCATTTTTAACACAGTGTTTTATATTTTTCAATCGGATTTCCAACTCAACATTTGTGATTTTTTTAATTATTTCATAATTTTAAATTCAATGAAATTTATCAAATTTGATATTTTACTAATTGAATTTTCGAAATTTCAAAATCATATAATCTATTTTTTATGATGGATTTGATCGAACTGATATATTTTATTTTTGTTAATTAAATTTTGAACTATAATATTTTATATTCTTAAATGTTTTTATTTTATTAAAAAAACAATTTTTTTAGATGAATTAAAATTTTCGTAACAATTTTTTTTTTGTAACTATTTTTTAAATTTTTTTTTCGTAACTATATTTTTAATTGTTTTTTTTCATAAAAAATGTTGTTTTTATTTTTTTTTTCTTAAAAATTTTTGTTTTTATTTTTTTATTAGATTTTTTGAATATTTAAAAAAAATATTCCATAATTTAAAATTTTCATAAAATTTCAGTCTCACTAAATTTTCGAGTATTTCTGATTCTTTTTGAAAGTTCATCGATTTGTCGATTTCTGACTATTTTTTCTCTATGCTCTGGTTTTTTTTTCTTTCTCTTTTTTTTTACTCCTTTTGCTACTTCCTATCCAATTTCCTTGGTTCCCTCTTTCATCCATTGGTTTCTATCAATTGATTTCTTTTCCATTGCTTCCATCTTCCTTCCCCTGATGACTAATCCAACTTCTCATCTCTCTCGCTCTCTCTCTCGCTCTCGCCCGCAGATCGAATCCCCTGAAGCGCACGAAGTCCGTGACCAAATTGGAGCGGACCAAGCGAGGCTCGGGCGGCCTTCGCGGCTCCCGCTCGCACGAGAGTCTCCTCTCCAGCCACGCCGTGATGTCGACAATAGGTAAGAATTCCCACCATTCAATCACAAAGGATTCTCGTTAACGTCTTCTCTTCTTCACCCACCCATTTAGATCTCTCCTGCACGGGGGCGGTGGGCGTGGCGCCGGTGCATCAATCAGTGCTGGGTCGACGCCATTGTTTCCAGGTGCGCGGCGGACCACGAGGCGAACGCTACTACAGCTGTGGATCGCGGCAGGAGCGCGATCTGTGGATCTATTCGTTGCGCAAATCGATCGCGCCGAATGCGGAGCACATGCGACGGACGGACAACTCGTTGAAGATGTGGGTCTACGAGGCGAAGCATCTGCCGCCGAAGAAGAAATACTTCTGTGAACTTCACCTGGACAAAACTCTCTACGGTCGAACGAGCGTGAAGCTGCAGACGGATCTTCTCTTCTGGGGTGAATATTTCGATTTCCCCGACATACCCGAGATCAATGTGATCACGGTGAATGTGTTCCGCGAGGTGGAGAAGAAGAAGAAGCGCGACAAACACACCTTCGTCGGTTCGGTGAAGATTCCCATACACGAGGTCACGTCGCGATTGTTCTCCGAGGACTGGTATCCGATCCTCAGCGAGAAGAGCGGCGGCGGCGGCGGCGGCGGCGGCGACAACAACAGCTCCAGCCTCATTTCCTCGTCGACGTCGTCGTCATCGCATCGCGGCGGCGGCAAGGACAAGGATCGCGAGGTGATCCCGACGCTGCGGATCAAGTGTCGCTTCCAGAGCACCGACATCCTGCCGATCGCCGTCTACGGCGACTTCCTCGCCTACCTGCGCTCGAACTACAAGCGGGTCTGCGAGACGCTGGAGCCCGTGATCGGGGTCAAGGCCAAGGAGGACATCGGCCAGGCGCTCGTCCTGCTGATGCACGCCCAGGGGCTGGCCGGCGCCTTCCTCACCGACGTCGTCGCCCTCGACCTGCTCCGCGTCGGCGATCAACGGCTGACTTTCCGTGGAAACTCCCTGGCCACCAAGAGCATGGAAGCCTTCCTCAAGTTGACGGGGGAACAATATCTTCAGGACACTCTCGCCCAACCCATTAACGAGATCATTCAATCGGACCGCGATTGCGAAGTCGACCCGACGAAGGCGACCGGATCGTTGCAGCGCCAACAGGCAGCGCTGCGGGCGGCCGTTCGCAACGCTTGGCAGAGCATCTACGAGTCGCACAAACACTTCCCGCCCCAACTCCGTGAATGTTTCGCCACGTTCCGCGAGCGCCTCGAGCAGTTGGGCCGCCAGGACATGGCCGACAATCTCATCTCGGCCTCGATCTTCCTGCGCTTCCTCTGCCCCGCGATCCTCTCGCCCAGCCTCTTCAACATCACCAATGGTGGGTTTTTCTTTTCCTCAATCATTGACCATAAATTAATAAGTTTCCTTGTTTTTTTTTTTGCAGAGCTGCCCTCATCACGAGCCACCCGCAACCTGACCCTCGTGGCGAAAACCCTTCAAACGTTGGCCAACTTCACCCGGTTCCAAGGCAAGGAGAACTTCATGGAGTTCCTCAATGATTTCCTCGAGCAGGAGGCGCCACGCATGAAGGAATTCCTCCAGCAAATCTCGACACGGCCCGAACACGCCGCCCCCGAATCGATTCTCGACTGGGCCGGCTACATCGATCAGGGCAAACAGCTGTCGATCCTCTATTCGTTGCTCAGCGAGAGTGTGGCCAAGCTGCCCGAGGCGCGTCAACACGATCTCGACCCGCTGCTGCACATTCTCGACGAGATCACGAAGGCTCGCGACAGCAACAGCTTCCAGCAGCAATTGTTGACATCGTGCGAGAATCAAGAGAATCGTCATCCGGACGACAGTGGATCGGTCGATCGATCCGTTCATCATTCGACGACGGCGCAATTGGCTCAACCGCAACATGCGGTGGTGACGAAACCGATTCCAGCGGAGCGCGGCATCATGAGGGGCGTCTTGACCCCCAGCTCATTGGAGAAGAACATTTTCCGGTATAATGATCCGACGGTGACGCCGTTGCTGCAACAGGTGGGACTCAGTGGAGGAATCGGAGCAGGAGGAGTTAATGGAGGAAGCAATGGAGGAGTTAATGGAGGAAGCAACAGTGGAATTAATGGAAACACTGTCGCCGGCCTCTTTGGGCGTCGACAAGCGTCACTCGAACAGCCAGACCTCGATCGCCGGCTCGCAATACTCGAACACGACCAACCTGCAGCACTCGCAGTCGCAGACCTCGATCGCCTCGTCCTCGATGGGCGGCGGCGGCGGCGGCGGCGGCAGTTGTCACAACATCCTCCAGCAGCAATCGCTCCACTGTCCGCCCGCCCCCAACGCCTCGGCGACGAACACGGCCGAGCGGCATTCGTCGAACACCGGCGATCGCCATTCGAACGGAAGTCACTTCTATCCATCGAACGGAAGTCTCTCGAATGGCAACTGCTCGACTCTGGGCAGCGATCGTTCGTTGCCTCGTAATACAAATAATAATAACAATAACACAATTATGATGAGTTGAATGGTGAATTCATTCAGATCTCGGGACTCGACTCGAGCAGCGCCTTCGTTCGCAAATCACCGACGCCGCTCTTGAAAGGCTCAGCGTCGGCGATGCAGCGTCAGCGACACGCGGGCCTCAACAACTCCCAGCTGAGTCTGACGCTGGGCGAACGAACGCCGAGCAAGCTGAACCTGGGAATTCCCGATCATTCGGCTGCTGGTGGAATCGCCACAAGTTCACCAATCGCCGTCAAGACGTCGTCGTCGTCGTCGTCTCAATTCCATGGTCGTCAACGGGATTCGAATCCGAACAGCAACATGCCGATGAATCTGGAGGATCTCGATGATCTCTTCAAGTATGCCGAGGAGCATGCGGTTGTGGGCGAAGTGACGCCCACTTCGGGAGGCGTGGCCGGGCAGCAACAACAGCAGCGACGCAACAACTCAAATTGTGGTCCCAAGGAACAATTGTGCGCCAAGAGCAGCAACGTCTCGATCGGCCATTGCAGCAGCGGCTACCAGAGCATCGCGACGAATCCCTCGCAGTCCTCGAGTCCAGTGGAGTCGGCGCAATTTGCGCACAACTCGCTGCAGCGTCATCAACAACAACAGCAGCAGCAACAACAACAACAACTCCAGCAACAACAACAACAGGCTGCTCTGGCCTTCAAGAATCCCGCCTATCAGTTGCAATCGTCGGTGAATGGTTCGAGCTCGCACCATCACCACCATCATCATCACCACCACCAGCGAAACAACTACAGCAGCGGATTCGTCAACGGAAGCAACGGAGGAAACGTCGGCGTCAACGGAGGCAGCGGCGTCGCCAACGGAGGCAGCAGCGTCGCCAACGGAGGCAGCGGCAGCAACGTCGCCTCATCGCAATCGGCTCACCAACAGCTCTTCGGCAACCGTCCGACACGACCGCACACGACGAACGGCGGAGGCCTCGTGGCCGCTCGTGCCGCCCTCCTCAATGGGGGCGGCGGTGGCGGTTGTGGGGGCGGGGCCAGCAGCTCGCTAACGCCCTCCAGCTCCGAGGAACGTTTGTCCAGCGACAATTTCCACATCGGCTTCCCGCCGACGGCGCAGCTGCTGAAGGCGTCGCCGCACGCGTCGCATCCCGACGCCCAGCGATCGCTGAGCAACAGCTCGTCATCGTCGGGAGCGAATCTCACAAATGTCGGCATCGGCGGCGGTGGATCTCGAATGCCGCGCACGAATCCTCAGTTTAAACGCGATGAAATCTACGCCCCGCTGCCGGCTTCGTATGGTGGCGGCAGCGGCGTCGGCGGCGGCGTCGGCAGCGCTCACCCCGGCACCGTGGCCATCTACAATGGGGGCGGCAACGGTGGGGGCGTGTCGTATGGCTCGAAGATGGGGCCGGGCCCGTTGAGCGGTCGTTACCAGCGACGCCTGAGTCTCGATTCGGCGCGAACTCTGTCGGACAGCTCGACCGACACCGAGGCCCACTGTGCGCCGCACGAGGGCAAGCGGCGACGTCAGCCGCGACCCAACAACAACAACAGCAACAACCAACAACACCATCATCACCAGAACAACAACAATTCCGGTGCCTTCGATCAAAACGGCGAAATCCAATTGCTCCAGGAGACGTTGGACACGTTGCGTCACACGCTCGATCGTGATGAGGCCGAACTGCGCGATTCCAGCGATGAATTGTTCGCCCTCAATCGTCATGCGGGGGGCGTGGTCGGACTCGGAGGGGGCGGCGGCGGCGGCGGCGGAGGCGGAGGCGGCAACAACCTGAGCCTTCAGTCGGAGTCCACGATGCGCAGCATCATCGACAGGTCAGTTGTGTTGGGGTTAACAAAAGAGAATGAAAATGCAAATAGTGGGCGTGTCAATGGGCGTCAGAGGGAGATCTGTCTGAGATTATTGTACGAGGATGTTGTTGACACTTCTTGTTGTTGTTGTCCTCGTTGCAGACTCATCACGATGGAGGAGGAGCTGCGACGGGAACAGCTGAAGATGTCGCTGGCGCTCTCGCACAAGCAGCGCGTCATCGAGGAGCAGGGACAACAGATTGCGGCCCTCGACGCCGCCAACAGTCGGCTGCTCAGCGCGTTGACAGCGCTGCGGCAGCGCTACGAGACGCAGCAGCAGCAACAACAGCAATCGAATCAGGCGCAGCAGTGAGGAAATCATTTCCAAACAGTTCAACTGGAAAAAACATTAAGTATTTGAGAGGAAGGTCCACAGGAAGAGGAGGAGATGAGAAGAAGAGGAGATGAGAAGAAGAGGAGATGAGAAGAAGAGAAGATGAGAAGAAGAAGAGAAGAGAAGATGAGAAGAAGAGAAGATGAGGAGATGAGAAGAAGAATCCCATTCTAGAAGAATAGAAGAAATTATATACAAAGAGAAGAGAAGTGAGAAAAGAAATGAAGAAAGTACCAAAGTTTTAAACAAAAAGCTAAACGGAAAATAAAACACATTTTTTAAAAAATTCTATTCTATTCTATTATATTATATTCTATTAAATTTAATTATTATATTTAATTATTAAGAATTGTTATCATATAAAACACAAATTATTAAATTAAGCAAAACATGAATGAACCACAGAATTAATGATTAAGCGACAAATGAAGAGAATAAAATTTCAATAAATGAAATTAATTTTTATTAATGAACTAAATTTTAATTAATGAAATAAATTTTAATTAATGAACTAAATTTTAATGAATAAACTAAATGTCAATGAATAAAATGTAATTTTTACGAATCAAAAACAATTTTAATTAATCTAATTAAATTGCTATAATAAAATTATTATAATAAAAAAAAATTAAATTACTATAAATAAAATTATATTACTATAAATTAAATTAAATTAAATTACTATGAATAAAATAAAATTATAATGAATCAAATAAAATTTTATTGAATAAAAGTAAAATTAATAAATCAAATAAAACTAAAATGCATGAAATAATTAATAAAATCAATTTATACTGATTTTTTTATATATAAAATCAACATTTTTAATGAAAAAAGAAAATAATAAACTAATGAAAATTCAAAATAACTAATAATTAAATTTATTTAATAATATAAGAGAAAAATTATTAAAACACCAATATGAGAAGAACAAGAGAAACACATGGAACCACAGATGATATTTTTCATAATCAAAAACGACATTTTGATCAATTATCTTAAAAATCAAGGTTTCCTTAAGGAACCCTAAGGAATAGAAGTCATCCAAAGACCCCAAGTTTCGAGCTCCTCGCAGAGTTTTCCAAGCTTCCCCTTCACACAACTTCTTTCATATATTTATCCACGCGAAAAAAATAAAAGCTTTTAACATTTGTTCGCAATTAATTGTCGTCGTCATCGTCGTACACAATCTTGAGCTTTCGAAGGCTTGGCAGCAGCTTTTCAGTAGTTTTAAGCCCAGTTTTAAGCGATTTTCTAAAAATAACACAATCAATTTTTATCAAAGAAATTCAAGTAAAATATTAACATAATATAGAATTAGTTGTTCATAAGAAAAGCAAGCAAGAAGTATATGAGAATCATACCAAAAAAACTCGTCGAACTAAAACTCGATTCGACCGTTTTTAGTTTAGGAACTTTTTCAAATAGTATTTTCTTCTTATTCTTAACATTAAATATATTTGAAATAATATTGGAATTTTATTTGTAATTTTAACGGATTTTTATTTATATTTTTAATCGATTTCTATTTGTAAAGTTAATGGAATCATAAATTTTCGAATTCAAAGCAATATTTTAATGGAGAAATTAAATCGTTAATATAAAACACAAATTTCTCAAAACAAAAATTTTATTCTCTTTATATATTTCGAATTTTTTTTGCAACAAATGTAACACCAAATCATTATATTTATTGTTTTATATTGAAAAAAAAAAATTACTAAATGTTTTTTTATTGCAAAATTATGTTAAATTCTGTTTCGACTATGTTGTAAATATTTATTTAAAAACTAAATTCTTTTAAAAACTGTTTACTCTATCCCTTAAAAATAAATATTATATTATAAATGTATGGATTATTTTTAATATTAATTATAAATATTTAAAGCATATAACATTAAAACAAACAAAATGTGACATTAATTTATAAATAAATGTAAAATAAATAAACTTGTCAAGCTTTTCATTTATCGAGAAAGTTTTATATATTAAAACAATAATTTAAATTAAAACTTATTAAATTAAAATAAAGGAAATAATAAATATAAATAAATACAGAATTTTTATTGGAATTTTTTAAAGTATTTTCTTATTTCAATATGGCGCTTTCCACCTGATTCCGTGGACTCCAACCTCATGCTGAATTATCCGTGACAATATCTAGTAAAGACACGAACCATTTACAACCGAATATATTTTCCCGCAATTATTTTCCCTAGGAATTTCCCATTCACAACGAAACATCCCACGTGCCGCTCTCCTGAATATACTTTCTCTCTCTCTCTCTCTCTCTGTGTCGTTCGTTCTCTTCGCAGCAAGTGTTTACATTTTTTTCATTCGCTGACCACGAAGTCGAAGTCAATGAACTCGGTCGATAAGAGAATTTACCCCCAATGTGCAAAGAGAAGAGAAGCTCGTGAGGGACAGAGTGAGAGCGAAAGCCAAGAGAAATGTGGAAGACGAAACAAGGAAGTCGTTGACGGCTCCACCTCGTGCTGTCGCTCCATCTCTTTCACTCTCTCTCTCTCTCTCGATATTTGCCGCTTCCCCAATGTCGTTGACGTAACCCGGAAAGAGAGATGCAAAAAATGTGCCGTCTCCTGCTCCACCATTCTTGCTCTCTCTCTCGTGTGCGCTCGTCGGCAGCAGCGATGACGATGGCGACGCCGACGACGACAGCGACAGCGACCGTTGACGCTGTTTTGAATTTTGTTTTGGTTCCTCTTTGGGGCCAACGAACTGATGGCCGCCCGAAAGTGATATCGGTTCGCACTGCCTCTCGCTCGCTCTTCGCTTGCCCCCACCACCACCCCTCTCTCTCGCTCTCTCACACACATGGAGCAGTGCTTCTGTGCTCTCTGTCTCTTTCTTTCTTTCGTCTCATCCTCGTTCTCGCGGTCACCTCGGCCACAGAAGATGATGAACAGCGAATTCATTGTGGTGATGTTGTTGTTGCTCCCCTTGTGGTATTATTGTTGTTGTTGCTATTTCATACATTTCTGTTGCTGTTGCCATTTGCAATGTTTGGCATATTTTGGGCATTTTAAAGGGAATTTTCAATGATTGCTGGATTGCTTATTTTTTTTTTTTTATTTGATTTTTTATTGCATTTATTATTTTATTATTTATTTTATTATTTTTATTGAATTGCTTTTTTTATTGAATTTTTATATTTTTTTATGAAATTGATTTTGTTGGTCTTTCGTTTTGAATAGTGTTTTTTCTAATATCTACTGCTACCTACGTTTTCAATTATGATTCAATTGTTTTTTTTTTTCAATTGGGTTTTTTTGTTAATTTGTGGAAACTTTCTGGAATTCGAGATTATTTAGAATATTTTTTTACGATTATTAGAATATGTCCGTTGAATGAAGCAAAGTAAAAAATAGAAATAGGGAGTTTATTAGAGGAAATATAAATAAAATAAATAATTAAATTAAAACACAAAAATAATAGAATAAATAAAAATTAATAAAAAAAATTTTAAAATAGCAGGGTACATTAAAAATAAATTTATTTGAAATTAAAAAATAAAATCTACAAAAGTTTTTTTTAAAATTATAGTTTTTAAAAGAATTTTATTAACAATTACGAAAAAAGGTTAAAAAAAATTAATATAATAAAAGCAATAAAAAACTATTACAAAATTAAATTCAAATAACAAAAATAAAAAAATTCGTAAGTTTAAATTTAATACGAAAAATAAAATATAAAAATATGTCTCATGTATTATATGTCTCAAAAATAAATCTAATGAGTTGTGATTTATTTAAATTTTTTTTTATTAATAAAAACAATTAAAAAAAAATTACAATTTATTTAGTAAATAAAGTAGTTGAAAAGCCTTTTCCATCTCAGAAAAGGCAGGAGCTCATGCAACACTGGCGGAGAAACAAATCGAACCTTAACTGCTGACGTTCTGCGATACAGATACAACAATAACGAAAACAACAATAACAATAAAAGCAACAACAACAACATCAACTACTACTTATTCTGCAACAACTACATACTACTACCACAACAAAACTAACACTAGCCACACAAACACTAAAACACACACACACACATATTGAACGACTTCGCAGTAGAGCAAAACGTTTGCGAATAAGAAGAGGAAGCAACGAGCGAGAAGCAGCGAGCGAGCGATGAAGAAGAAGCAGCAGGCAGGAGTAGAAGTGAATAAACGCGTGCTCAGCGTGGAGGTCGTTCAACTCGGGCCAGAGAAGCAACAACAACAACAATAACAACAATAACACGATAACAACGACAACGGCAACGACAGCAATGAGAACGACAACAACAATAACAAAATGAACAACAACCACAGCGACAACAACGACGACGACAACAGCAACAAAGAGAAGAAAATAAAATAAAAATCCAATTGAACCAAAAAATGAAGAAAGCGAAAAACAACAAAAACAACACCAAGAATTATAACAACAACGAGTATTACAACAACAACAACAACAACAATGAGAATTACAACAACAACAACAACAAAAAGAATTACAACAACAACAATGACTATTACAACAGCAACAACAACAACCACCACAGAGGAGCAACAATGGAAAAGAAAAGAAATGCCGGGTGGATGTAAAATGTAAAGAGAGAAACGACCGCGAGAGAGAGAACGAGCTAGAGAAAGAGAGCGAGCAAAGAGCGAAGGGAGGAGACATTGACCGAGCGAGAGAGAGAAAAATATTAATTCATAAAATCAATGTACAAAATTGATATTTATGAAACACTTAAATATTTTTAATAATCATTGAAAACGCTTTTTTTAATTGAAAATTTATTTTTAATTGGAAATACATTTTTAATTGGAAAATAAGGTTTTTAAACAAAATTTTTCATTACTCTGATTTTTACAAAAATAACAAAATTCCAAAAATAAATTTTATAAATATGAAATGCGAATAAAATGTTTCCAAAAATACTTTTATTCAAAGTTCATTTAGTTCTAATTATAAGCATATATATATATTATAAGCAAATATATTTTTATGAAAAGAATGTGAGATTTTTTTCAAAATTTTATTAAATATTCCCAAATAAGAACAATTGGTCGAAAAATCGCTCACGTTTTTTAATTTAAGAAAAAAAATCGCTGTTCGAACTCTTCTTCATGGTGGAAGAAAAATAACATAAAATACGAAAAAAAAAAAACATTTCATCGTTTCATGCAATGCGAGTGAATGAACTTTTCTCTTCGTGTTTTTGTTGTCGTTTTGCTCTCTCATCCCCAACTGTCCAATCGCTCTCTCAGTTTCTCGCTCCATGCGTCGACGATTCGTTGCTCGCTCTGCCGAAGAGCGAGCGCTCGAAGCAAATCATTGCTGCCGCAGCGCTGCTCGCGTTCGTTCGTTCACTCGCACGCTCGCTCGCTCGGTCGTTCGCTCACTGGCCCCGCTCTTCGGCTCCACTTCGTGCGCCCGCTGTCGTCGTCGTTTCGCTAAACGCCGTCGTCTCTGTTCGCAACCAATGTTCGTCAGCGCTCGTCGTCGCCATCGGATGCGTTGTTGTTGAGCGCGTCGCGTCCGCAGTCCAACGTCGTGCGTTCGAAATTCTTTTTAAAAAAATCCGCACACACGCCGAAATAACAACAAACCATTAAACAAAAAATAATAATAAAATTTACGAAAAACCAACGTTCAATTATCGAAATCAAGTTTCGAAGTTTCAAACATCTGGCGGAAGTGGGGAGTGCGAGCGACCGACCGTCCGTCCGTCCGTCTTCCGGCTGCGATTCTCGAAAATTGTGTCGATCGCCGATGTCGATGTCGATGGAGTGTTCGAAGTGTGCGAGAAGAAGTGCCGAGTGTGAAAGAGAAAGAAATACATGAGTTCGAAGACCCATTGGGGAAGTTAGAAAGAAAAGTTACAGAAAAATACAAAAAGTTACAGAAAAATACGAAAAGTTACAGAGAAGAGAGAAAAGTTACAACAGTGGAATAAATTGAAATCCCAAAAATATATTTGTTAAAATATGATTTCAACCAAAAAGAGATCAAAGTTTGTGAAATAGTCGATTAAAATAAATAAATAACAGAGTTTCAAGTGCTAGGCTGCAACAACAAATACAACTACAACACCAATATCAACAACAACAACAGTGGGTCTAAGTGGAAATTTAAAAAAATTGAAAATAATTTATAAAATAATTCAATAAAAAAATGCATTTACTTACAACAAATCGCATCTGTTGCAATGACAAATTTAACATTTTTGTTATTGTCAAAAATACGATTCGTTTTAAAAATACCTGAGCTGTGGTGAGATTGTGTTTCGGTGCTCCAGTGTGGTGAATACAATCGTTAGTGAATTCTTTGCAAATAACAACAACAACTGCGTCAATAACTTATCGTTGTTGTTGTTCATATTTATTGGATTAGTTGCTGACGAAAATCATCATATTCATCACGAATTTGGATACAGATCGGATTCGAGTGTGGTGAGTATCGAAATTAATCCTTGGAAGAATTTCTTATGGGGTCAAATAACGTATTTAATTCACCTCGAATTATGCCTCAAACTCACCACAGTCTTGGATGAAGTTATAAAAAAAGTCACTTGATTCGTTCACCTCAATTCGCTTCGATTGTGGTGAGTTTAGGTTTCATCCGTGGTGAATTTCATGGTAGTATTTTATAAAAATATACAATAAGAATTAATTTTTTCTTTCTTCCAGGTGAAAATCGTGTAAATAAAAATTAAAATCAAACAAAAAATAAATTAATAAAATAAATCAGAAAAGTGCAATTTAGGTGAATTTTAAAATTTTCATAAATATTTTCCCAAAAGGTTTCAAAGCGGGAAATTTTCGAGCTTACCAAAAAAAGTTGCATCTGGAAATCTTGAAACTAATAAAATATAAAAATACCATAAACGAAGTTTTAATAATCAAATTAAGTTTTTTATACGCATGTAATTTCTTCAATACTTCGATATTGACAACGAAGATTGAAAAAACAAAAATATAAATGAAATTTTACAAAATAAATTATACAAATGACATAACTTGAAGTGATATTGAAAAAGTTCTAGTGGAAATAAAATTATCAAATAAAGTGAAAAGTACTAAATCAAATATTGAGAAGTACTAAATAAAATATTGAAAAGTACTAAATAAAATATTAAAACAGTACTTATTAATCAAAAATAACAATACATACAAAATAACACAATAAAATAAATAACATTACAAGAAAAATAACATTAAAAGAAAAACAACATTAATAGAAAAAATAACATCAATAGAAAAATTTTCGCGATCAAAGAAAATAGTGGAAAAACTATGAGGAAAATGAGGAATTTTACTGAGTGGTGAAAATGTCGCATTTTCAAAAACAATTGAGGTGAGTTTCTCAAAAGCTTTTAATCTTATATTTACTTTTCACTTGCTATGAATTTTTTATTATTAATTTTATTAAGGATTTAATTTTAATTATTTTACCACAAAATAGTTTTTCTACGATATTAAAATATATTTATATTTTATCTATTTTTTTGAGTTCATTTTAATCTATTTATTTGAGTTCATTTTAATTTATTTATCTGAATTCATTTTTATCTATTTATTTGAATTCAATTTATTCCATTTTGGTTGAATTCATTTCATTCTATTTATTTCCTTTGACAAAGGAAATAATTTCATAAATTAATTTCTTTCCTTATCTCGCCCCGCACCTCACTCTCTCCCTCCCTCTATCCTCTCTCTCTTTCTCCCGTTCACTTGGCGATCGTCGCTTTCGTCTCGTCTCTGCCTCTCGGCGATCGACCTTCATCTCGGCTCCAGACGATGAGTAATCGTAATGCATGCATTTTTCTACTTCTTCTTCTTCTTCTTCTTCATCGTCGTAGTCGTCGTTGTTGTTGTTGTTGTTTCTATCTCATTGGTGTTGTTGTTTATTGTGGTTGTTGTTGTTGTTGTTGTTGTCGACTCGCTAGACTAGGAAGCAAATTTTCCAAACAAGTCGTTGATCGCGCCAAGCGACAGACGAACAGACGATCGGCCCCGAGACGATCGTCGCATTTGTCGTGCACTTTTCCCTCTCGCTTTCTCCCTCTCTCTCTCTCTCTCTCTCCCTCTCTCTATTGTTCACCTCTCACTATCTCCCTCTCACTCACTCCCACACGCTTTTCTAACATTTTACTTTTCCTTCAATTTTGTTGTTTTCCATTTCTTTTATTTCTCTCATTTTGTCGTCTAATCGAGAAATTCAACTTTTTCTCTCTCGTTCGCTCTCGTTCTCGTCTCGCTCTGAAATTCTCGATCGACGACTTTGGCTTCGTCTCCGATCGTGGGGCGATCGTGGTTTTCATTTGTCTCTATCGTTTCTTGTTATTGTTGTTGTTATTATTGTTGTTGGCATTGTTGTTTTAAATAATCTTGTTCTTGTTGGCTGATATTGAGGTAGTTGTTGTTTTTCCAGTTGTTTTACTTTCATTTTCTGAACGATCATAATTTTCCTAAAGAGTAGGAGAACAAGAAAAAGAGTAGCAGAACAAGAGAAAGAGAGAGAGAGCGAGAGGGGAGGAGTGTGAGTGAGGTGAGATGGAAAGTGGTGGAGGTGGGGTGGAAGAGGAAACGATCGATGTGGTGGGACCTGTGGGCGATTGTGGTGAGAGAAGGAGGATCGCCATGGGAAGAGAGAGAGAGAGAGTGAAGTGAAATTGAAAGGAGAGTGGGAAGAAGGAGGAGGAGTAAAAGTTCAAGCTGAGTTTAGATAGAGAGGGAGGGAGGTGATAGTTAGAGTCAAAAAAGTAGTGAGAGAGGGACAGACAGAGTTTGAGAATTAGAGAGGAAAATCAAGAAAATTCCTCGTGAATCACAGAGAAAGTCGTCAGGTCAAGGTTAAGAGAGAACTCGATCGTGGTTCGAAGATCGAAATCGAAGAAAGTAAAAACTGATGATCGATTTGGGAGAAAGGGAGACAGAATGAGGAAAATTATGAGGATACGGAAGAAGAAAATGATGGTAAAAAGTACGAAGAAAATTAAGAAGAACAGAAGATAAGAAAAATTATGAGAACATTTATGTGGAAAGTTATGAAAGGCATGGAAAATGTGAGAAAAATTATAAGAAAAATTATGAAGAGAATTTGAGGAAAAGGATGAGAAAAATTTGAGGAAAATAATTAGAAAAATTTTAGGAAAATTATTAGAAAAATTATGAGAAAAATTAATTGGAAAATTATGAAAAATATTATAGAAAACTTGTTATAAAATTTTTGATTAAAAGAATGAGAAAAAATATGAGGAAAATTATGAAAGAAATAATTATTATTATTATTTGATTATAATACGGTATTAAGATCAATGATGAGAAAAATTATGAGGAAAATAATCCGAAAAATTGTGGAAAAAAATGAAAGTCTGAAATGAAGTCAACTGAATCATCGAATGATCGCGAGAGCTTCCTGAGGCTTTTTACTTCCCATTTTACGACTCTTCCGGGGATTTCCATGACGAGAGAAAGTTTCCACGCTTCGTCATCGGTTCCCGAAATGCTCCACCTGCTGCAAAACCCCCCCCATCACCCAGACAACGTCATCGCCTTCGGTTCACCTTCGAATTCAATTTTTCACTTCACTTTTTCTCCTCAGATTTTCCTCGATTATTTATTTTTTTATTGTTTATTTATTCTCGTGGAAGGTGATTTATTTTCGTAATATCGCAATAGCAAAACACCAACAACAAAAATAATAACAACGACAACAACAACAATAACAATGACAACAAAAACAATAATAGCAACAACACACATTAACTGTAACATTAGCAATAATAACAACATCAACACATCAATTGCAACAACAATAATATCTATTGTAACAACAATCATATATGAACAATAACAAAATCAGCAACAATAACAAATACCAGCAATAATAACAACAATAACAATAACAACAACAACAACAAATGGCTTTATGGGAAATTTTTACCTGCCAGTCATTTGAATACCGTTTGTCGTCAAGTGCGGCCCGAGCCGAACAAAACCGAGCCGAGCCCACTGCCGAAGTTCAACGAACTCATTGACGACGATGATTATGACGACGATGATGATGAAGATGACGACGATGATGATGATGACGAGTGCCGTCATTTCGTACACGAAGTTCTATGAACTTTTTTCGCCGGCTGTGCTGGGGGTCGTCGATAAGGAAAATTCACAAAATCGAAATCACAACCGAAAATATTGAGATCAAATATGAAAATTTTAAACGAGAATTTGTTTTATTCGTATAATTTTAATAAAGCGGTCAAAATATTTATAAAAATTAAGATATAAATAAATTAATAAATAAATATAATTTAGAAATATTTTTTTTTTAATTAAACATATGAAAAATTATATAAATATTATGAGGAAAAGAATGAGAAAAATTACAAAAATTTAAATGCATTAAAAATTGAATATAAATTTCAAATACAAATACATTTTGAAGTAATGAAATAATTATGATATTTTATAATACATTTTTAATGAAATTTGAAAGATGAAGATTTCATTACAAAAAATTATAAATACAATAAAAAGTCATTTCCGTAATATAATTCGAAATAAATAGTAAACATTAATAAACGGCAATAATAAATAAATAAATAAAAATAATAGGCAATAATAAATAATTGGTAAAAATAAATAATTCGGTAAAAATAAACAATTAGCAAAGTTAAACAAATACTAAAAATAAATAATTACTCAGTGACTAAATGAATGACTAATTTTTCATAATTACAAAATAAATAATTTGTAAAATATAAAGAATTGGTGAAAATGAATAATTTGTCAAAATTATAAAAATTTTATCTCCAAGAAACAATTTTATCTCAATGAAATAGTCCTCTTACAAAATATTCGAAAATTTTCTTTCATTGTAAATTTTTTTCCATTTTCCGAACACCGAAATTTCGCTCACGCATTGCTCATGCTCTCTCTATCTCTTTCGCTCTCTCTCGCATTCGTCTTTTCCTATCAACCCCACCCTCTCTTTTCCATTGCACTCTCTCTCTCGCTTGGCCCACTCTTTCTCTCTCTCTCTCTATCTATTCCAATTTCCTCCCTCCCCCTCTCTCTCTCTCTCGCTCGCTCACTCTTCGTTTTGCTACACTTTGTTTACGCGCGCTCTCGGCTCGAGGCCCGAATTCGTCGTCCGTGGGAATCCGACGGAAACGCGAGGGGATGACGAAGCAGAGTTCGTTGAACTTTGCTATTGAAATTTTGGGAACAACTCGAACACACCAATACACACACACACACACACACGAACACAAACATTCGGCTGTCGTCACGCTTACTGCCAACCAACAACAACAACAAGAACACTTTGCTATCGGTCCACGAGGCAGAGTTTGGTTGAGGGGCGGAGTGGGCGGTAGAGTTGTTGTTGTTGTTTGTTGAGGTTGTTGGATGTTGGTTGAAGGTTGCGGGAAGGGGGGGGGGGGGCGGAAGGGGGTGTGGCCGGGATGTTTGTGTCACTTCGGATGAGCGTCTGCAGTCGGAAAAGTAGTGACAAGGGCGACCGTTGGTCGGTGGTGGGAGGCAGAGTGAGAGAGAGATCGAAGAGAGATAGAGACAAGGGATAGAGGGAGGGAGAGGGTGGTGATAGAGAGAAGGAGGTTGAGAGATTGTGGTAGAGAGAAGGAGGTTGAGAGATTGTGGTAGAGAGAGGGTGATAGAAAGAAGAAGGTAGAGAGAGGAAGGTTGATAGAGGGAAGGAGGCAGAGAGAATGAGAAGGAGATAGAAAAAGGAAGTTTGATAGATGGATAGGATAATGATAGAGTGATCGGAGTGAGTGAAGAGGGAGGTGTAAAAAGTAGGTGGTTTGATAGAAAAAAAAGAAAAAAGGTGTGGTGAGGGTGGAAAGAAAAGGAGAAAACATCAGTTATAGAATTAATTTGAGAGAAAGAGGGCGAAATGGTGAATTCGGAGAAGGTGAATGATGATGAGTCCAAGGGAGGTGAATTTGGTGAGTTCGGGGATGCCTCAAAGGATGATTGAAGGGTAGATGAGGTGAATTGTGGCGAGGTATGAGGAGCTATGGTAAGGTATGGGCAACTGTGGTGAGTCAAATGGAAGTATGATGAGGTAAGGGAAGCTGTGGTGAATTATCTTGAGGTGTTGGAAACTGACAGCGATTTGAGTTGGGTGTCGAATGGGCCGAATTTCGTCCCCTGGACACGTCAGAGTTGCCACCTCAGCCCCCCACCCAACCTCTCCTTGACAAGGATCCCCACCTCGATCCACGGATTCACGGAAACGGATCGCAATTTATCACACATTCTGTCAGTCGTCCAACAACAATAATGGACATAAATTCCTCTGTCAATTGGGGATTTTCCATGAAATCATGGAAATTATGTTTTTACTAAGAAAAAAAAAAAAAACATTAAATAAGGTATCACAAGAAAATTCATGCAGAAAAAGAAGATTACAAGGAAAACAAAAAAGAAAATCAAATTATTATTTATTATTTCTGGGTGAAATAACAAAAGAAAAATTTTAATAATTCAATGGAAAAGCTTGAAATCGACGTAAAGGAAAATTTCGAAAATAATTCAGGGGAAATTGAGTTATTTCGGTTCATAATATATATATAAAAAATCTATATCTTTATAAACTTTATGAAATTTCCTTCTGTACAAAACAAGAAATAAAAAAAATAAAAAAAATAAAAAATATTTCCCGTTTAATTTCCCGTAAAATATTCGCAGAAAATAACAAAAAATTCCACATAAAAATCTGAAAATATCCCAAAATTTTCACAGATAATACTAAAAATATGCAAAAATATACACAGAAAATATTATATGTCCTAAAATATCTGCGTAAAATAATACAAATTTTCCTCAAATATCTGCAGAAAATATTGAAATTGTCCCAAAATATCTACCATGCGTTAATAATAATTCTATGGACTGTTTTATCATCAAACCACACCCCCATAGACATTATTCTCTCTCCCCCTTTCTCTGTCCCTCTTTCTCACTCTCTCTTTCTCTCTCTCTCTTTCTCTCTCTGGCGACATTGGGTGGCAATGAACTCACTTAACCTTTGCCTCACATTCACACGAACATTTTACAAAAACAACAATAATGCGTCCTGAACAGGACATTGACCAAAAAAACAACAAAATATATATAACAAAAAAATAAAATATAACAACAAAAACAAAGCAACAACATATATTAACCACAACAACAATAGAGAGAGAGAGAGAGTGCGTAAATGGAAACCATGACAACGAAAAATGTTGATTCATAAAATTGGTAACATGTGGAGAGTGTGTGGAGAGTGGAGACTTTTCGGGAAAGCGGAAAACTTTCCTCCTCACAAATACATCTCGCTGTATGTATGTGTGTGAGTGTTGAGATCTCTTTATGTGTATGTGTGTTGATGTATACCAATCTTTGTATTTTTGTATTTTTTTTTTCCTCGAACATCTGACGAAATTCGTGCATTTTCTCAAAGAGAACAAAAAAAAAAAATAACAAATGAATTGTTGGCAATTTCTCAAGCGGTTGGCAACACTTTGTCAACACGACAGACAAATTGCGAAAAATTACAGAGAATTTTCAAGAACTCCACCGATTTTAAAATATATGAGGGAAATATTCGAAATTTCCTTTCAAGTATTTTTTCTCAATCGGAAAGAAATGATGGGATAAAAATTTATTTATTTATTTTTTTAAATATCTACATGTTATTTTTATCAATTTGTTATTTTTATCAACAAAGTATTTTTATCTACTTGAAATTTTAAAAAACTACTTTTTAATATTTTTTTAAATATTTTTCCTTCAATTTATTAACAATTTCCTTCCATCCCTGGGAGAATGTGAAAATTTCCCTTGCCGTTTGGATTTAATTGATGACAAATAGAAAGGAAATAAATTTCATTCAAATGCATTTTGCTTATTGTTGTTATTGCTGTTGTTGTTGTTGTTGTTGTTGTTGTCGACACTCATCATCGGCTGCATATTTTTTCTGTCCCGTTATTTCATCGCTCTTCACACACTAGCTTCTTCCTTCTCACTCGTTCTCTCACCCTCTCACCGTCCATATCACTCATTCTCCCCCTCTCTCTCTCTTTTTCCCTCGCTCTTTCTCCCTCGCTCTTCCGTTGAATTTATTGCTAGACGCAATTTAGTTTAGAAGTTATGAACAATTTGCAGCCATTAAAAGTGACTTTGCATTTGTTATTGTTGTTGGTATTATTGTTGCTATTGTTGTTGTTATTGTTGTTATTATTATTTTTATTATTGTTGTTTTATTTTTTTCATATTATTATATTTGTTAGTTTGTTGTGGATGTTGCTGTTAGTTTTTATTTGTTTTTTATTTGTTTTATTTTCTGTGCAATTTTCTACACTTCCGCATTTCGTTTGACATTTGCCAGCGCCTCGAGTGAAAATGGCGGCCAGGCGTCGCTTTCGCCGCCAGGGTTGCAGCTTCATGAAAATGGGAAATTTTTCAAAAAGTCTCTTTTTCAAGAAGAAATAATTAAGAAAATTATTTTTTATTATCTTCAAATGTATTTTTGTGTAAAATGATTAAGTAAATAAATTAATTTTATATCTTTCGGAGGTTTTGGCAATTTTTATGGAAATTTGTATCATTCATTACGATGGTAAAAAAACAATTTCAAAACTACCTCAAAATAGAAGAAACGAAAACCTTTTTATAGAAACAATTTCACATCGAATTTTCGTTATTTTATAAAGAAATCTTCTCCGTTTTAGACATGTTGCTCAGTGAAACTTTTCCGCGTTTCCACCAATGCCGAATGTTATTATTTCTCCCCAATGGCAACAACAACAACAAAACGAGGAACGTCATAAAAATCTCCCTCCTGCCATTTTCTGGCGTGGAGAAAACATCCCTCGTCTTCTTCGTCAGTCAGTCAGTCGGCGGAAACCTTCAAAAGCTGTTTCAATGTCATTGCAGTTGGCCTTTGTTGTTGTTGTACATATTACAATAGAATTACAGAGTTACAACATAACAAAAACTGTTATAACAACAACACGGACTGTTACAACAACTAACAAGTTTAACAACAACAATAACAAGTTTAACAACAACAATAACGACAACATCAAAGACAAGACAAAACAAAAGGAGGGAGCAAAAACAAAAAAAAAAAAATCAATGTCGAAAATAAAATAACTCAAGCGCCTGGAAACAAGTTGTTGGCAACTCTGGATGCCGTTGCACCCTTGAGCGGGGGGTGGGGGTTGATGGTCAGGGGGATGGGCAGAGGGGGGTTGGAACATGTTACCGATTTCACCCTTGTGAAAAAGTTTTCGGTGGTAATTTTTGTAATTTCGAAAACCTCGGTTTTGGAGAAGGAAGAAAGAATCAGAACAATAAGGGGGATGGTGTAAAAAAAAACAAAACCAACAACAAGGGAGTAGATAACAACAACAAGGGAGTAGATAACAACAACAACAAGGGTAGTAGAAAACAAAAAGAGGAATGAGGAGAAAACAACAATAAATACAAAAACAACAATAATAAATACAAAAACAACACACAAAGGGTATTGCAAGGACGACAAGGACGATGACGACATTGACAATGATTTTCAGTGTCAGACGATTTTCGCTCAGAGGCTCGGAAAATTATGAAGAAGAAGAAGAAGCTGAAGGGATGAAAATCTCATCCCCATCTCCTTCTGGTTTTCCATCATCTCGTTTTCCTCTTCACTTCACCAGCTGTCGCAGAGAATTATTTTTTGTTTTAACTTTTTTTCATTCATTTTATTTTCTCTCCCGAATGTGAACCGGTTTGGAAAAAGGGTTGGAAAAACCTGTGGCACCGCTGCGGAAAACCCTCAGCTATTTCCAAAACGAGTTTTCCCCGATCTGAACAAGTTTTTCCTGGTTTCCCGAATTCATTTCGGATTTCGTTACGAGAATCGGGTTTTTTTGATCGCTCTGATAACAAGTTCTTTGATCTGCAGTCAACAGCTGTTTCCTTGTTTTCTATTCGTGTTCAAAATTTTGTGGAGGGGGAAATTTTTGGGAGAGGGGGAATTTGGATCTTTTTTTATTAAGAGAATATTTAAATGAAAATATATCTTTGAAACTTTTGAGAGATTTCAAAATTAGCAATAGAAATTTAGTAAATTATTTTTTGTAAGAGTAATAAATATGAAAAAAATTGAATAATTCCAAAATATTTAAATGAAAAATAAAAAAAAAAAAAAATTTTGGAATTTTTACTCCGAAAAAGTTTTCTCTCTAGTTTTTCGCTAAGTGTAGTGATTCAGAGATCGCTGAAGTTCAAGCATTTATTTCAGGCACATTCCACTTAGCATAAGTTTTTTGCTATACGACAATAATGACAACAATGACAACAACAACAACAAATTGATAACCAACAATGGAGTCAATTATAAACAAATAAAAGTATAAAATATATTAAAAATAGAAGAGAAATTTAAAAAAGGAATAGAAATTAAAAATAGAAGAGAAATTAAGAAAAAGAATATAAATTAAAAATAGTAAAAATAATTATAAAAATAGTATACAAATTACAACACCTGAAAGGCAAGTGACAAAATGAATCGATGAGTTTGTCATTTTCTTCCTTTTAATTTCTCTTTTCTTTTTCTTTCTCTTCCCCTCCTACTTCCCACTTCCCTTTCAACTATTTTTGAACGAGCAATACAATAACAATAACAATAAAAAACAACAATAGCTCATCCATTCCATCCCTTTTGTTGTTATTGTTATGGAAGTGTTGCCAATTTTGTCGACATGACAAACTTTTGCACCTCGTACTTCATTGTTAATGGTGTTGTTTTTTGTTGTTGTTGTAATATTTATTATTGTTGTTGTTGTAAGTACACATAGACAAAACAGACAGAGAGACAGATAGAAGTCCAAGGTCCGTTCGTTGGCCCGTCCTACAACCTAAAAAATTCCCTTTGAAGTGGACGAAAAGTTTTTGTTTTTCTTTGGAGTGAGATCGCTTTTTGGGAAATTTGTTGCTTTCTCTTTGGAATAAATTATTTATTGTTATTCTTAAAATATTTGCTAATAGGAAAATTATTTAAAAAATATCAATTTCAAGGCTTAGTTAATTTTTAAATTGGTTTAAAAAATATAAAAAATTTAATATTGGGAATTTTATAAAACATGATTTTTTTATTTTTTTTTAAATCCGAAAAAACATAAATAAACATGTAAAAAATTTACAGTTTAATTATATCAAATTTTTTTTGTAATATTAATGTAAATAAATAAATAAAAATTTAACAATTTTTATCACCAATTCTTTCTCGAATAACAAACAATTCTTAATTCGTTTAAAATAAAACAAATTGGTGAAATAACAATTCCATTTTCAGGAAAATAAATCCATGCAATATTCTTATTTTTGTTGTTGTTGCTTTTCCTTTTCTTTTTATCGCAATGAATGCCATTTTTTCAATTATTTTCTTTCATTTTTCTTTTAATTTTTATTTTTAATTATTTGTTGTTGTCCTCATTGTTGTTTTTGTTGTTTTTGCTGTCGCAATAAAACATTCAGAATGTCGTCGATGTCGTCGCTCGTTCGTTCGTTGTCAAGTTCATTGGCATCGATGACAGAAGCAATCACAACAACAACAATCACAACAACAACAATCACAACAACAACAATAACAAAAACAACAATCACAATGATGTCAACAACAATGCCAACAACCACAACAATGGCGTAGAATTTTCCTTATTGTTTATATTTCTGTTGTTGTTGTTGTTGTTCTGGTCGTTTCTTGACTTGACTGAGTTGTTGAGGGGAAATTTTTGATTTATATATCGATAGTTATTAATATATCGATAATTATTAATATATCGAGAGTTCTCCAAATATCGATAGATGTTGATATATCGACATTGACGTCTCTTTCTAAGGAATTTCTAATATTTCAGTCTAATATTTGAGTCGAAAATATCCTTGAGCTATTTGTTATTTTTTCAGCATTTTTTTTTATTAATTTATTTTTGAGAAATTTTGTTTACAATTATGAAATGTTCATATATATTTATATGAATTTATATGAATTTATATTTATTATATTAATTATTATTTTATTATATTTATTATATTATGTTTTTATTAAATAAATTGTTTATATTATTTCATTCTTCTTAATTTCAATTTTATAAAATTTTTCGTACTATAATCCTAAGATTCTTGTTTGAAACCAACACGCATGTCTATCCATCTATCGTTCTCTCTCTCTCTCTCTGTCCCTCTCATTCAACTCTCTTCCACTCCCTTTCTTTCTCCATTTTTTCAAATCAACTGCGCACTTTTTGTCCGTCCATCTGTCTATCCCATTGGTGTTGTTGTAGGGTTATATATTGATGTTGTTGTTGCTACTTTTGTTCACTTCCTTGTTCCACCAGACTTTCTTCCTTCGTTCTCTCCACCATCGCCTCTTCCGTCGTTTTCTCCACCATCGTCTCCTCCTTCGTGTTCTCCACCATCGTCTCCTCCTTCGTGTTCTCCACCATCGTCTCCTCCTTCGTGTTCTCCACCGACTTCGCCTTCGTCGTTGTCGTCGTCGTCGATCGTCGTCTGGTGCGATCGGCTCGTTTCGCGTCTCCCACCTTCTCACCACGGTCCCGCCTCCCGCCTCCTGCGAGTGGGGGAAATTTATTGTTGATAAGCTTCGTTGTCGACCTCGGCGTCGCGCCGTCGACGTTTGACGACGATCCGGTCGTATTTATAGTTCCACCGGCATCGGCGTCTGCGTGTGACGATAATCAATTTCATTATTGCGTTATAGAAAAATGTCCCCATTGAGGGAATTTTCATGGAGTAGGAAAAATAGTTAAATTGAAAAAAAAATGTTCGTCGTATTCCTTGTAAATTTTTAAACTAAGTTATTTTATTTTTTTTTTTTTTTATTTTTTTTTTTTTTTTTATTTTATTTTATGTTTAATACAAAGACATTTCAAGAATTTTTATTAAATTGGAAAAATTGTTTGATTAGAAAATTTAAATAAATTAATTATTAAATAATACATTTTGAATGAGTTTCAAATTTACCGAATTTTTATGAAATTGGAAAAAAATTTTAAATTTGGAAAATGAAAACTAAATTTTGGAAAATGAAATATAATAATATAATTTAATAAAAATATCAAAATAACATAAATACATTTCTGTGTTGAAAGAATTTTTAGAAAAAAGGGAAAAATTTTGGATTTTCAAAATTTTAAATATTTTTTTTGATTGATATATTTTAATTGATAAACTAAATAAAATACTTTAAAAAATGTAATTTTTTCAATAATATAGGAAAATGTCTCTGTTTCTCTTTTTTTAAATCTATAGAATTCCAAGTAGCAAAAAAATGTATTTTATTATTTTTCTTTTTATTCTCATTTTCATTTTCATTGATTTGCATGCTATGAAATTCATTTCATAACTATTTAAAAAATGTAAAAAAATCCCACACTTTATGATATTTCCCACCGATTCTTCGTTGATGGAAAAAGAATTTCCTGCGTGGAGAAAAATTAAAAGAATTACCTGCTTCAAAGCAAACGTCATTTGTGTTAACAACACTTGGCCAACACAATGTTGCCAACCGCCAGTTGAACGAACGAACGACCGAACGACCGAACGAACGACCGTAGACGACGGCGTGAAGAAGAGGAAGAGTCGAAATTAACCCAAGAGTGGATCGTCGTAAAAAGCAACGGTAAATGCGGTGCTTCAAGAGGAAGAAAAAGAGCCCGATGAAGCTGATGGAGATCGAGGAGATGAAAAAGGAGATGGTGAAGAGGATGAAAGAGGGAGATTGATAGATCGATGGATGGGGCCGGCGTTTCTTTGCCGTCAAATGTCGTGTCATTCATTTGAGCGGCCGTCATAATTGAAACCTCCTCTTATCCCCCTCTCCCTCTCTCTCTTTCTCTCTCTCTCTTTATCTCCCTAACTCTTCTTCTCCCATTTGGCTTTTCATCCATTTAGATATTCTTCCATTTAGATTTTCTTCCATATAGATTTTCTCCCATTTGGCTTTTCTCCCATTTGGCTTTTCTCCCATTTGGCTTCTCTCAATTCCCTTCACTTGATAGGTTTTTAAAGTCTTTGACTTTGTTGCTTTTGCTATTTATTGCTGTCTGTTTGGTCGTAAGTCACGCTTGAACTTTCTATTGGTCGGTCCTACCTTAACAACAACAACAACAAAAATAACAACAACAAGTAACAACAAACAAAGCTTCGGAAGAGTTTTTAAACAGATTTTTTTATGTAGATATCCATGTCGTCTATCTGAAATATTCATAAATAGTTGATAATTCACAAAAAATAAGTAAAATAAAGAATTTCATTTTTAATCGTTAAATGAAATGCATTCTGAGAAACGCCTAAGTTTAAAAATATTTGCTAAATGGAAAAAAGCAAAATAAATAATTTATTATTCAAACCTAAGAAATATTTATTTAAAAATAAAAAAATAATAAAAAAAATAATAAAAAATACATTTGTAATTTTCTAAAAATATTTTTCGATTAAAAAAATTAACTTAATTTTTAAAAAATATAAAAATTGTTAAAATAAATTGTGTTAAATTGTTAAATTAAATTGTCATTATCATTTGGAATTTAGTTCTAAAATAGAAAATTTGTTGTTGTTTCTCTATATATTAATTATTATTTACAATTTTTTTTTTATATGTAATATATTTTGTATTTATTATTATTTTTATTTTATATTTATTATTTTGTACTCGATATTTCTAGAGATGAAAATAATCTAAAAATATTTACCAACTATAAATTTTTCTCCATCGAAATTTAAATTGCATTATTAAAAAGAAAGCAATGGAAACTTTTCCATAAATATCTAATTCCTCACTTTCTTGAAACTTATCATCATCTGGTATTGATATGCCGATTTATTTTCCTTGGGGATAATCTCTGCACCCAAGCTCCGAGGAATCCGAACCCGAATCATTTGCGGGGGATCAACTGACATGACACGATGCTTATTTTCTTATGTTTCACGGTGTCATCGACCCAGATTCTTCTTTTTGGTTTCCTTTCGTCCCTCGTCAGGTTTCGTCCTTAATCTGAATTCTTTGGAATATTTCCGGTTCATGGATCCTTTTATTTTGTTTCCTCTACTTCTTCCTTCATCTCCACATTCTCTCCTCCATCTCCCTTCTCCTTCTTCTCTCCACCTTCATCCCTCCACCTTCATCCTTTGGTCCCATCTTTCTGCCCACTAATTACCATGACATTTCCATTTCCGCACCGAACCTGCGAAGGATTTTTCCACGAAGAGGAATTTCCCTGTGTCGGCCAACCCCGGGGGTCGGGAATTTCTCGACGGATGGGCGATTCAAGAATTCCCACAGCGAACGCATGGCGGACCCATGGGGGCGTGGCGGAGGAGGAGGAAGAGGAGGGCGGGGTCGTTTCCATTGGAGGCATGTTCAGTGTGAATGACCTTCGCTAACACACATTTTGCGGCTAATAGAGAGCAACAACCATAACAACAAAAACAATAACAATAACAACAACAATAACAACAACAATGCATCAACGACCTAAGCGGAAGATAGAAATGAGAGGAAGCGAGGAAGAAGATAGAAATGAAAAATTGCCAAAAACGTAATTAGCCCGGAATAAAAATAAAAATAAAACGAAACGAAAAAAAATGCAAATCATGGATATAAATAAAAATAAATGAAGAAATAATGAGGCAGCAAAAACTGAGAAAGGGAGGGAAAGAGAGAGAGAGGAACAGAGAAGAAGAGACAGAGAGCAAACTAGAATAGCCGCGTGAGTGAGAGAGAGGGAAAGAACGAGAGAGGGAAGAAAAAAACACGAAAAATTATTACGAAATTTCTGCAAACAAATGCTTAAGTAATACTACTAAAACAACAATAACAACATTAACCAATGACTACAAAAACCACATGCCCTTATCTACACATACATACATACACCACATGCCAAAACATATATGAGGAAATTCACCCGCAACGATGATCGAAACAAAATCAAGCAAAAGTCGTTAAACTTTGAACGATGGACACAGAGAGAGCGAGAAAGAGAGAGAGCTCCACCACAGCCGGAGAGAGAGAGAGTATTGCTCCAACATTTTCTCTTTCCCCCCCCCCCCACATTTCGTCACTCGCTCTCTATATCTCTTTCTCTATTTCCTTCACTGTTCTTCACGAACACTTGCTGCTCTTGCGCTCTGTTATTGTTTTTTTTTTCTACTGCTTGTTCGATTGGAGCTGAGAGAGCGAATGAGATGGAGCGTGTGGTGCAGAGGGAGAGGGAAGACCGTGTAGAGCTCTACGTTCGCTCTCTTTGTTTTAGCTCCCGCTCTTGTTCTTGCTCTCACACTCTTGTTCTTGCTCTTGCATCATCGCCAGCGGCGTCAGCGTGTTTTAAAAATATGGCGACCGCTCCAACATAGAAACGACGACGACCGCGCTGCCGACGCCTCTGTCATCGTGTTGGAGCTCTCGTTATTCTCGTTGTCGTTGTCGTGGTTCTCCTCGTTGTTGCTCTCATCGTTCATGGTGCTCGTTGTCGTTGGCGCTCTCGTTGCCTCCGTCGTATTCCTCTCGTTGTTTTTGCTATCAGTCTCGTTGTTTTTTTCTTGTCGTTCTCGTTGTTTTTTTGTTGTCGTTCTCGTTGTATTTTTGTTGTTGTCGTTCTCGTTGTTGTCGTTGGCGCTGTTGATTGCCGGCAAATGTCATTCACCGCCGCAGAGAGCGCTCGCCGAAGGTGAACGACCGACCTAGCCATTTGTTTTCGAGCAGCCGCTCTCTCTCGCTCTCGCTCTCTTGATTTCGATCTCCAACTCGCTCTCGTTGGTTCTGCCCCACACAGCTGAGAGCTTGGAAGACTGTGAGAGCGTGAGTCACTCGGAAGGAGGGGACGGGAGGGCGCGACTCCAACATTCTCCAACATCGAAGCCGCAGCCGCTTCTGACAGCTGCGGTTTGACGGAAGAACGAGCGCGCTCTTTTCTGACATTTCTGGAGTTTTTGACGTTTCATCCGAAGCCCCCACCTGAAGCTGGGTTTTGGAGGGAGGAGAGGTTGATGGGGGGATGAAGGGCGGGAGTCGTTGGCGTCGCTCTGCAGGGAGGTGTGGTTCACATTGTTGTTGTAGTTGTTGCTTTTGTTGCTCATAATTAATGCGAAATTCCGCAAAAGTTGCTGTTTCGTTATTTTTAGCCATGATTTGTTATTCGCCATCGTTTGTTCCTGTTTTTATTTTTATTTTATTTTTTTTCTATATCAAAATGTTATTTAAAAAAAACACTGGGATTGTCTCATTTGCGGGGGCGCGAGTTTTGTTGTTGTTGTTGTACAGAAAGGTATGCAAATGATCAAAAGATAACTTATTTGGGATTATCTATTTCGTCTTTAATACATGGGATTTGACATCTTCTTCTGGTTTATTTTTGGGCATTGGTTTTAAATAAATTTACAAAAAAATTACATTTTTATGAAAACAAAGACATCATCGAAAAATTAAAAATATTTTGTATGAAAAATATTGCACAATATTTAATTTTTTATTAAAAAATATTTCAAAATATAATAAAAAGTTCAATAAGAGTTGAAATTAAAATAAAAGTGTATTTATATAACAAAAATAAAAATGAATTAGAATTTTTTTAAGAAATAAAAATTCTGTTAATGAAAAAATAATTCTAATAACAAGTTCTAATAATAATTTTTTAATTTTTTAGTTTTAATAATAACAATTTTAATAATAAAAATTTTAATAATAAAAATTTTAATAATAACAATTTTAATAATAACAATTTTAATAATAAAAATTTTAATAATAATAATTAATAATTCTGAATCATTTTTGAATTATTATGAAAAAACAAAAATAATATAAATTACTCAAAATAAAAATCATTAAAATGTGAAAAAAATGCCTTTGATCGAATCTCGAAAAAAAATCGTTAATGAATCGTTAACGAAAATCTCAAAAAAACAAATAAATAATTAAAGTCAAAAAACCAAAAAAAAAAAACAAAAACCAAGAAATATCGGCTAATAAAAATCAAAAAATTCAGAAAATGAAATAAATAAATAAATAAATCAAGAGCAAATGATGAGAAACGCGTAAACGTCGAGAAAGAAACACGAAAACCAGAACGAATGTCACAGTCAAGGTCAAGTTGCGTGTTCCCCACACACACACACACACACACTCACACACGCACTCCCCAACACTCGAGCGTTTTATCTTCCGTTATGTTTTTATAGTTTACGTCAATGAAAAAAAAAGAGAAGAACAACAACAAGAACAAGAGATGGAGCTTCATGTCAAGTTGATTGAACGATGAAACATGGCGTCGACGATGAGTGAGCGAGAGAGGGGGAGCAAGAGTGGGTGAGAAAGAGAGGGAGGGAGGTGGTGAGTGAGAGCAATGCCTCGAATTGTTCTCAACTAACGGTTAAAATTTATTTGGGGCTGCGAACAACAACAACAAGAAGAACAACAATAGCAATGGACAGAGTACAGAGAATAGAATTATTTAACAATTTGGTGAATTTTTAGCAAAAAAAATAAATGGAAGAAGAAATACGTTGTGAAGAGGAATTGAAATAACAACACAGCAATAGCAATAAAAGAAAATATCAAAATAATTGGTGATATTATTTAATAATAATGAAAAATGATTTCTATAAATATTCAACAAAAAATATAAAAACGAACGAATAAACATATTATTAAAATTTATTTTTTAATAAAAATTATCAATTAATATTCTTTAAAAAAAATTTTATTTATTAAATTTATTGTAATGAAATAATTAAAAACATTTTATAAATATCAATGTAATAAAATAACAAAAGTTGAAATAAATTAAATAAATTAATACTCAACATTTTTATTTGAAAAGTAATAACAAGAAAGCATTTGAAAAAATTATTAAAAATTTAAATAAAAAAAAATTACTTAAAATTTCAAATAACAGATGAATAAATTATTTAATTAATAAATTGTCATTAGAGACGAGAATTAAATTTAAGACGAAAATTAAATGAAAATAATGAGATATTAACTACAATTAAAATATTAACAGCGAGATAAAGAATAAATAACCATTAAATGAACAGCTGAGCTTGAGTTTCGATAATTGATTCCGATAAAACGACGATTATTCATCGAATTCAGCTGGGAATCCGAATCTGTAATTGAAACTCAATTGAAATCCAATCGAAACCCAAATCGTAACGAAATACAATCGTAACCAAAACGAAATCCAATCGTAATCGGATCGAAATCCAGGTGAAACCCAAACCGAAATCCATCCGAACCCAACCCGATCTCGAGGTGATGATTCGCCGTTTCGTCATCGTCGTCTTCCTTCTCTCTTCCTCCCTCCCTCCCTTCCTCCCTTCCTCCCTTTCCTCCTCCCCACGCCCTCCGACAAGATCCGATTCCCGTTCGTCTTCGTCTTCCTCTTCCGCTGCTTCTTCGCTGTTTCATCTTGAAAATATTTCCCCATCTTCCTCGAGTTTATTTTCACTTCTATTCTTTTTATTAATACACTCTCTCACGCACATTTCATGTTTCTCTCTCATTCTCTCTTCAATGATGATTCTCCGTCTCCTTCTCTCTCTTCCATGATGAATCTCCATCTCTCTCCTCCTCCTTCTCTCACTCCCTCTCTCTCTCTCTCCCTCTCTCTCTCTCTCTCTCTTACTTCCTCTTTCCCTCTCTTGTTGATTCTCGCACTTTGTATTGGGTTTTTGTTGCTTTTTTCGGCAACCCCGAGGTTATTGAACTCAGTTGTCGATTGTTTGTTGTTGTTGTTGTTGTTCTTGAATAAACAAAACAAACCAAAAAAAAACAAAATTTGCCAAAAATTCGAGAATGGACGCCGCTGTATGGAGCAGGCTAATGATCGGACCAGACCCGAATCGTGCTGATGATGGTGGGGCGGGGCACGAGGGGAGGCCGAGACCGAGGCGTCAGTTTATGGCTCCCTGCTCCATCTACAGCTGCTCCTCAACCTCCTTCTTCTTTTCTTCTCTTCTCTTCTTCTTCTTCTTCTTCTCTCTCTTCTTCTTCTTCTTCTCTTCTCCTTTTTCTCCTGAATCTCCTTCTCATCTTCCACCTTCTCCTCGACCTCCTTCTCTTTTTTCGTTCTTTTGACGATGAACTTTTAAGGAAGCTGCCGTTTACTTCCTTCTCCTCGTTATACTTCGACTCCTCCTGCTTCTTTTCTTCCTTCTCCTCCTGCTTCTTTTCTTCCTTCTCCTCCTGCTTCTTTTCTTCCTTCTCCTCCTGCTTCTTTTCTTCCTTCTCCTCCTGCTTCTTTTCTTCCTTCTCCTCCTGCTTCTTTTCTTCCTTCTCCTCCTGCTTCTTTTCTTCCTCCTCCTCCTCCTTCTTTTCTTCCTCCTCCTCCTGCTTCTTTTCTTCCTTCTTCTCTTCCATCTCCTCCTCCACCTCGTGCTTCTCCTTCTCTTCCTCCTCCTTCCCCTTCTACCTTTTCTCCTCGTTCACTTCCTCGTTCTCTTCCTTATTCTTCATCTCTTTTTTTTTCCTCCTCGTTCTCCATCATCTTCGGTTTCATGTGAACTGTTAATGGCATTACATAATATTATATGTATATTCATTGTTGTTGTTGTTATATTTGTGAGTTTTTTTGTTGTTATTTTGGTGAGTTTTGTTGTTGTTATTTTATAGCTGTTATTTTTGTTATTCTTATTTTTGTTGTCTTTATTTATTTTATTATTCTTTTTTTTTTTGTTATTCTTTTTTTTGTTATTCTTTTTTTTGTTATTCTTATTTTTGTTGTATTTTTTTGTTATTCTTATTTTTATTGTCATTATTTGTTAGTTTTATTCTTATTTTTGTTGTTATTTGTATTTTGTTGTTGTAATTTTTACTGTTCTTATTTTACTTATCCTTATTTTTGTCCTTCTTATTTTTCTGAAGCCTTCGTCTTCGAACATTTTTCGTATTTTTTTCTTTTTGGAGAATGCGTTATTTGAGATTATTTTTTCTCTTCACTGATTCGTTGTCATCGCCTTCTCTTCATCATCGTCATCACCATGATCTTCATTATCGTCGACGTCATCATCTTCATTATCGTCATCACCATCATCTTTATTATCATCAACACCATCATCTTTATTATCATCAACACCATCAACTTCATTATTGCCGTTATTGGCATTATCATCATCATCATTATCGTCGTTTTCGACGTTGCCTTCATTTTGCATCTTGTTGCTATCGAACTTGTTGGTCTTGTTGTTGTGGTTGATGACTGTTCTTCTTGTTATTTTTGTTGTTGTTGTTCACTCTTGTTGATCGCTCTCCTTGTTGTTGCCACAGCATTTTTATCGTCGGCTTAATTTGTCAAAAATTCAAACAGATTTGTATTTTTTTGGGATCTTGTAATGTGGAATTTATTCTGGGGATATTTGTACAAAAAAAAAAAACGCACCAACAACAACAAGGGAGGAAAAATAACATAAATTACAACAACAACAACTTGTCGTCCATTGACAGCCGAACAAAAAAAAAAAATTAACAAATTTCGAACATCATTTTTAGTAATTGTCTTAATTAATCAAACATTTTATAAAGATCTTGAGATGTTGTTTTTGTGGTTGTTCCTTTGCTGGTTAGTTTGTTGTTGTTCATATAGTATTGTATATGTATGTTGTTTTTGTAATTTTCAATTTGTTTTTGGTGCTCGATTTATTTGTTGTTCATAAATCGGTTCAAACTTCGACTTTCGGTAGCTCTCTAAGGATTTATTGCCAACGATTTTGGGTGGTCCGAGAAGGTTTTATTTAAAGTTCTGACTCCAGTTTATCGAAGATCACGAACAAATTAATTATTTGGTTTTGTGTAATATTTTTCGTTAATCTTTTTAATTGTCTTCTTCATGATCTTCTTTATAATCTTCTTCATGATCTTCTTCATGATCTTCTTTATAATCTTCTTCATGATCTTCTTCATGATCTTCTTCATGATCTTCTTCATGATCTTCTTCATGATCTTCTTCATAATCTTCTTCATTATTTTCTTCATGATTTTCTTCATGATCTTCTTCATGATCTTTATAATAATTCTTATTAATCTTCTTCATAATCTTAAGAAAAATCTTCTTCAAAAATCTTCCCATAATCTTTAAAATAATCCATATTTATAATCTTTAGTCTTCACTTATTCACACGACATGATATTTGGAAAATATATTTTGTTATATTAATATTTCATGGTATTTATATGGAAATAATTCACTATATTTGTATGGAAAAATTTTATGGCATGTATTATTCCATTAATTCTTCAATTTATGAATTCTTAATATTTTGAATCAACACTTGACCACAATAACTCTTGAAATCTCACCCAAAGGCTTCTCTACTCATTTCTATTCAAGATCCCATCCAATTGTCCTCCAGAATATCCTCGACCTCAAGTTCTTGGCATCCATAATCATCTTCATAAACCATGCTTACACATGTTTTCATCCTGTTTCCATTGCGATATCTTTGCAAAAGTAGTTCGAGGATTTTCCATCACAAAGTCCTCAAAATAGATTCCATTTGTCTCCAGACTCCTCCTCGTCAATGTGGCGCCAGTCATCCATCCATCCATTTATCCATCTTGGATCCATTTCCTGGTCCTTATCTATTGATTGCTTCTTCGCTCTTTGGTCCTTCTTTCTATCGTTCTTCTCCTCTATATATATATATCATTATATATTCATTATCGATTTATTTTCTATTGTTCTTCTTTCTTTATAGTTTTCAACTATGGTCTATCTTTATTGATTTCTACTCTATGGTCCTTCTTTATAGATTTCTCCTTTATAGTTCTTCTTTATTAATTTCTCCACTATCGTTCTTCTTTATAGATTTCTTCTCTACTATTCATCTGTCAGGGTTTTCTTCGCTATGGATGGAATTTCTTGGAATTTATTCTCTACTCTCCTACTCCTAGTCATTGATCACTTGAAGTTCCTTAAACATTTCTCTCGATAGTTTCCCCTCTTCCTTAGCAATAGTTTCCCCTCTTCCTTCTCAATAGTTTCCCTTCATTCTTAACAATAGTTTTCCTTCTCCACATCAATAGTTTTCCTTCTTGGTTTCTATCAATGGTTTCTCTTGTACCATTTCCTTCTATGGTTTCTCTTTCTCCTTATCAATGGTTTCTCTTTCTCCTTATCAATGGTTTCTCTTCTACCGTTTTCTTCTATGGCTTCTATTTTTCCTACTAGGAAAACTTTCTCATCTTCTACTCTCCAGCAAAACTTCTTCTTATACTCTTCTTCTTTGGCCAAGTGAAACCTCATCATCACCATCACCATCCGCATCACCATTTTCATCCTCATGTTCATCTTAATCCACTAGTCCATTGACCCTCGTTTTCGAAGTGATTTCCCCAAACCATGGTGACCACAAGAGGCGCCACCGAACACGAGCTCCTCATCTTCTTCCTCAATCGCTCACCTCTCTCTCTCTCTCTATCCTACTCAACATCTCCCTCTCTCTCCATCTCTTCATCATTCTAATCTTCCTCTCTCTCTCTTCACCGAACCCATAGTTTAAGTAAAAATACCGCCTACAACGAGCGAAAAAAAAAAGAAAAAATCACTTCCGAATACAATGAAAGGTCAACCGTTCCATGGGATGTAGTGAAACCGCAAAAAACAATAATAATAACAACAATAATAACAATGTTGAATGTTTTCAATGTCAAACCACGAAATAACGGGACATCGCACACCAAAGAGAGAGAGAGAGAGATAGAGATAGAGGCAGTGAGACACAG
Source organism: Coelopa frigida (assembly GCA_017309665.1). Taxonomy (NCBI): domain Eukaryota; kingdom Metazoa; phylum Arthropoda; class Insecta; order Diptera; family Coelopidae; genus Coelopa; species Coelopa frigida. The sequence goes on from CM029564.1 coordinate 27,597,761, forward strand.
AAATTCGTTCCACTCTCACGCATTGAAATCGAGTTCGGCTCGTGTCCGGCGAAACGAGGAAACGACGAATTAATCAAAGAGTGAGGGGGGGATGGTGAAAGAGGGGGTGGTGAGTGAGAGAGAGGGAGAGAGATAGGGGGAGGTGACGGTGAGAAAGAGAGGGAGAGCAGGATGCGGTGAGTGGGAGGAAGAGCGAGATAGAGAGAGAGGGTGAGTAGAGCAAGAATAACGAGCAAGAATAAAGAGCAAAACGATCAAACACCAGAGGGCATTCAACTTCACGGTCATCTGGCAGCTCTGGCTGAGGGTGGACAAGCGAGAAGAGGGTGGGGAAAAGAGAGAGGCATAGAGTGAGGAAAAGAGAGGGAGAGAGAGTGATGAAACAGAGAGAGAGAGATAGATCTTTTATGGGTGTTTCGTAACCGAAAAAAAGAACACATTAATAAAACTTAACAAAATACAATGGAAAATAAAGTTAGGGACAAATTTTGAGGCGATTGGGGCAGAAATATATCAGGGGCTGAAATGGATCAGGGGCGGTTGAACTCGTGGGAGGCCGTTGATGTTGGTGTTGGTATGGAAAGTATGAGAAAAGATTGATGAAGTGTGATAAATGAAGAAGATTAGAAATTAAGTGATTCGAGGAATCGACGACGACGATGATGTTTGCATTGTTATATTCAGGATGATAAGAGTGGGCTGAGGGAAAACTCCCCATTTGAATGAAGGAGGAACGACAAAAAAAATACAACATGTGCATACAAAAATCTAGGCATCAACAAGAGTAAAAAAAAATAACAATAGCAACAAAAAAAATCAGTGACAACAATGACAACAATAATATGAAAAATTCCAACAACAATGACAGAAACAACAAAATGACAACAAGAACAAAATGACAACAAGAACAAAATGACAACAACAACAAAATGAGAACCCCCAACAAAAACAACAACAAGAACAATCGATATCAACTTCAAGAGCCCAAAGTTCGATGAACGATAACGCACGCATACACGGAAAAGAAGAAAACAAACAATTAAATTCAATACAAACACAAAGAAGAGCATTCGTCATACAATCACACATACTAATGCATTCAAACAAATACACATACTAATACACACACGAAGATGTACGAAGGCGCTCACTCGCTTCCCTTATCGGCCATTGTTACGAAGTTAACACGAAGTTGAACTTGACAACAACAAAAAAAAAAGAACACGCACAACCGTTGGGTTCAAAAATAAACCGCGATAACAATTGACGATCAGTGGGTGGGCGGAGGTGGGGGGCGGTGTTACGCATGTCACATACACACATATGCATGTGTGTGTGTGTGTGTGTGTGTTTGTTTCGTTGTAGGGCGCCCTGACGTAAACAATTAACATCGACTCCGATAACTCAAACAAATACGAGACTTCTTGCCGAGGAAGCAAAGTGAGGAACTCTGATTTAGATTGATATCAATTTTTCGTGAAACTACAATTTGTTTTATTGTAGGAATAATTATGAAATAATGGATTCTGAATTATGAAATTTCGTTATAAATACAAAATCTCCTTGCATAAAGATAAAGTAATGTTATCTAATTTTATCTGATTTTATGAAAGAATGAATTTAATGGAATGTAATTAAAAATTAATTTTTTGTATATGAAAAAAAATGTATTTTTGAAAGTTTGAAATTTGAATTTTTTTATATATATTTTTTTAATTATTTACTGATTTCATTAAAATTTTTCCAAAAATATATTTATTTTTTTTATAATTTTTGTTCTTAATATATTTTTTTTATATATGAATGAATATTTATTCAAAATTTCATAAAATATTAATATAGATTAATTATCATTCCACTGAATTCATTAATTTATAATAATTTATTTTACAATTTCTATTACCGAAATTATTTTACAACCAAATAAAAAATATATATTAATTTTTAAATAAAAAAAATCGGTTCATGAGGATTTTTATTATAAAATAAAATTCTTTTGTTCTTTTCAAACATGTAAAATCAGAAATGGGTAAATGGAAAATATGGAAAATTTGAAAAACTTATTCCGATTATGAAATTTTTATAGAACACTTGAGTTAATCTTGAAATGGATCCTGAGGTAGCTCGAACGCCTCTGAGGATCATCTCGAGGAATCTTGTAATCTTGTAGGAAATTCAATCCTTATTGAAATTGCGTAACAAAACAAAAAAAAAAAACCCCGTCCGGTTCAAAGACCTCGAGAGCCTGGTGCAGCTGGAGGAGCCTCAACAAAGAACCTGAGTCTCCTTCGTTCTCTCAGAGAGGGGCCGAATTGAGGAAAGAAATGCATTTATTATTGAAGATTGTGAAGATGAAGAAAGAAACCGATGATGAAAGGACAAAACGATAAAAGGATAATGCGATCAAAGGACAATGTGTTGAAAGAAAAAAAACGATGAAGTAATAAAACGATGAAAGGATAAAACGATGAAAGGATAAAACGATGAAAGGATAAAACGATCAAGGGACAAACTGATGAAAGGACGAAACATGAGCTGCATTTCCTTCGATCAAATGCCGAGAGTTGAATGCATTTTGATCGAGTTCTGAGGGAGTGAATGAGCAAGAGAGAGAGAGGGTGAGAGAGGGATGAAGAGGGGGGAAAGAGAAGCGAGGGGTGGTTGGAGGAGGGGGGTTGAGGGAGGATTTTAGAGAGGGTTCCATGGGACATCGAGAATCGCTCGAGAACCCTTCGACAAATAATGCGTAATTCAATTAAATTCGAACAAATCGAGGGAACGACAATGCAACGGAAGAAGTGGAGGGAGATGTGGGAACAATGGGCGAAGCTGGCAGGACTCTTGGGAATTCCAGAAAATAGGGGGGAATTTAGGTCAAGCGTGGAGGGAATTTTTTAGAAATATTCTCTTCGGAAAAATTTTGAAATAAAATAATCATAATCTTTTTAACGAGATGTAGATTTTCAAAAATATGAAAATATAACACATATATTTATTTTAATTATATTTCTGTTATTTCTGTTTTTGTGTATTTTATTTTAATCATTTTTCAGTATTAACATATTGTTCTTTTTTGTCAATGAAAAATATTTTTGTATATATTTTTTTAATTTCTATATTATTTTTCAACTCTATATTATTATTTTTTAACTCTATATTATTATTTTTGAACTCTATATTATTATTTTTGAACTCTATATTATTATTTTTTAACTCTATATTATTATTTCTTAATTCTGTACTATTTTTCTTACAAATAACGTTTTTTTTTAACTAATTTTTTTTTTGATTATTAATTTATTGGTTTATTGTTATGAAGTTTAAAATTTGTTACTATTTATTTTTGAATTATTTCCTTTGAATGAATTAATTTGCTATTTCATCTTATTTATTCAATACTTTGTTCTCTGGTATATGTATTTTTATTATTTTGTTTTATTTCTTGTTATTTATTTTTATTATAATATTTTATTGTTTTAATTCAATTTTGTAAATTTTTGTTCTTTGACCTTTTGTGTCTTAGAATTTATGTTTCATGAACTGATGAAAGTTTTTGTGAATTTCGGCAACGCTGCAGCTGTTGCAAGGCGTCCAAACTCGCCAACATCTGGCAACGCCGCTCTGCATAGAGTGCATGCGCTGTGGCCGGAAACTATTTTTATTGTTGTAGTTGCAGCTTTTATTGGTGATGTTTTTTTTTATTGTTGCAGACATTTGTTGCAATTGGTTTTTTGTTGTTGCAGAATTTTTTTGGTATTGCAGAATTTTGTTGGTGTTGCAGAATTTTGTTGTTGCTACTGCACGTCAGGATATTCGTTCGTATCCTTGCCCTATGTCAATACAAAATGCATTAACATCCATTGTAATCGTTGGAATTGTTGTTGTAGTAGTAGTTGCTGTTATTGTTGTAGTGGTTGTTGCTCTTATTGTTGTAGTAGTTGCTGCTGTAGTTGTTGTTAGCTATAGTTATTGTTGCTATAGTTGATGGTTTCATCAAGCGAAGCTAGGGCGAAAAAATTATTTTTCTCTCTCTCAAAATGAAATGAATGAAATGTTGTTGTTTTTGTTTTTGTGGCTTCGACTGCATTGGCTAGTGATGGAATTGTTGAGTGGTGTTGAAATGTTGTTGTAGTATTAGTGTTGAGTATTGTTGTTGTTGAAGTGTTATTGTATTATTGTTGATATTTTAGTAGTTATTTTGTTGTAGCAGATGTTGTTGTAGTCGTTCTTGTTGTTGTTGTCGATGTAGATTGAGTTGCAGTTGAATGACATTGCAGTTGTTGTTGTTTTTCCCTTGTTGTTGTTATTGTTGTGGTTCTATATCGAAGAGTTAGACAAAAATGCAACAAATACAGGGTGTTCACCCCAAATTTCAAAATATAAGTTTTTTTTATTTTTTTCTTATTTTTCTTTCTTATTTTTGGAGACTTAAAATATTTATATTTTCATTATTAATTTTTTATTATATTTAAAAAAAAACATTATATTGATATTTTAAGAATTTAAAAATTATAATTACAAAATTCATATAAACAAATTATTTAAAAAAAAACATATTTCACTAAAAATATTTTCTATTGAAATAATTAAAAATAAAAATATATAAAATAATAATAATATATAAAATATATATAAAATAATTTAAAAAATAAATAATTCATGATAACAGTTATCTATTTGCAATATTAAAATTTTCCTATTATTTTTGTATTAAATTTGTTTCCAAAATATTTAAACCCAAAAAATTTAAACCCTGCAATAACTGAAATTTTCTGCATTCAAGTTCTTCCCATTCTCCCCCTCTCTCCCTCTCTCTTCCATCCGCTCTCCCTTCGCCGCACCCTCTCTCGACGATTTCTGTCTGAGTCCTTCGAGGAGTCCTTGCAACAAATGTCTCCGCATTTTCTTCTCTCCCTTGAGAGAGGGCGGGGCTGTGGGAACGAGGGGGGAATGTGATTCAAGAAGAAGAAGAACAAGCACAGGAATTTGCATAGAACGCAGTCGGTTCGTCGCCCTCGGTCGCTGCACGCTGCATGTCCTTCAAGGACTTCGGACGAAAATCGAACCAGCTGGAGAGAGAGAGAGAGAGAGAGGGGGAAGAAGGAGAAATTTCTACATTGAGATAGGTTGGGATCAAGATTGGAAACATCTCGTGGGATTAGTTTGAAGTTTCAATTAAAAAGTTGCATACTTTTTGGAGTTGAATAAATATTTCTTTATTCAAACGAGGGGATATCGAACTTGAGATATGAATTTAAATTCAATTTCTTCAAGTTAATTGAATATTTCATGAATTTGATCTTACGTTCTTTTAACCTTTTATTCTATGTAAACGAATTGATAAAATTTTGAATACTTTAATGAATTATGTGAATATAAAATTTTATAATTTTTATTGAAATTTTCATAATTTATGAAATCTTCATAAGTAGAAAATTTAATGAAATTTAATTTATCATTTAATTTAAGAAATCAATAACTTAATCTACTATATATTTGTTTTTTTTTTCATAAATACAATTAAAATTCAAAAAGTTAATACAATAATTCTTTAATTTTGTTTTAAATTTCACACATTTAGTTTTAAAAGAAAAACTAGTTTTCAAATTTAAAAAATTTAATTTAAAGCTTTAAACATTTATTTATTTAAATTTCACACATTTATTTTCAAATTTAAACAATTGATTTAAAATTGAAAATATAAAATTATTTGTTCCTCTGACTGAGAAGAATCATATCATTATATCTTTAGAAAGAGATACATATATCGTCTAGAGAGAGATAGATATATGTATACAGTAGTTACATTGACAGATTAAAAGAGTGATTGACCGAGCAGACTCTCTTAACCAACTTAATTCGATGGAATTAATTAATGACAACGAGAATCCGGCGAGCAAACAAATTGAAGACGAAGAGAAACAACAATTAAAGAAACAACAAAATTAAATTGCAAATGCAACAATAATAGGAATAAGGAAAACAACAACAAAATTAGCAACAACAACAACAACAACGAAGAAAATAACAATGAAAACAACAATAAAGAAGGAAAAGAACAATAACAAAGGAGAGTAATAACAACAAAATTAAATACATTCCAAACGAGCTCAAGTTTTACGACTTCCGTGGAGGGCGACGTCAGCGTCGACGTCGACGTCAACATCTAAAGAGAAGCCACCCACTGAGCCTGCCACGCCCCCCAAACGCCGCCCTCCCATCGTCAGGTGCCATCGTCCTCGGTCTCCAAAGTCTCCAATTACAACGATGCCGGCAACAACACAACATCGGGCGCATGCGTCGCTAGGGAGGCGCCGATGAGGGTGAGAGAGGGAGGGGTGGAGGTGGAGGTGGAGGAAGGCGACACCGGGTCGACCGAGCGACAAGTGACGAGGCGCCCCAACAACAACGACAAGGATAAAAATAACAATAACAAGAGCAACTGAAGCCTCACGAGACCGTTGCGAGAGAACGAGTGAGGAAAGGAACGAGTGCGAAAAGGAAGAGAGGAGAAAATTTTATGCAATATAGAAAAAGGGATGGTGAGGAGAAAGAGGGATAGGGAGGAGTCACTGAGTGAGAGAGAGAGAGAGAGAGAGAGAGAGGGAAAGGGAGAAAACTCTACAGAAATAGATTTTTCTCGGTATGTAGGATAACGACCACGAACGACCCCAACGACGACGGCCGATGCCGATGACGACGACCCCGAACACGAATGAGGACGATGAGCGGGCGACGAAGAAGACGACGACGGTGGAGCCGAAGTTGAAGCCGACAGTGACGACGACGACATCAAGAGGGAACGAGTGGGGCAACCGAAGGCAACAACGAACGAAGGGCCGAAAGGGATGAGGGCGAATGAGAAGGAAAATGATGAGGAGAGTGAGAGAGGACGATGGTGTTGAGGTCGTTGATGATGATGATGAGGTCGTTGCCGATGATGATGGTGAGGATGATGATGATATTGGGGACGATGATGTTGTTGATGAGGACGAGGTAGAGGCGAGCGGAACGAACGACCGACCGACCACCGACCGAGCGCCGACCACGAGGGAGCGACGAACGAGGGAGCGTCGAGCACGAGGAAGCGACGAACACGAGGGAGTGACGAACGAGGGCCCGACCGACCGCACGAGGAAACCCCGAGCGAGGAACCGACCGAGCGAACGACGACCGAGCGAAGCACGAGTAGGGGTTGGTGACCTCGCCTCAGGGTCGCCTACGGTCGTTGAACTCGTCGTGTGCGAAGGAATTCGTTTTTGTCCCTTTTTCTCTCGTTGGGCGCCCTTCGTTCGATGTTTCGTCGCCCTTCGTTTCTCGATCTTCGCCCTTCGTTGGAGTCGATGTCAGCGACACTTGGGTAGTTGTTGTTGTTGCTATTGCAATTGTTGTTGCAATTGTTCTTGTTTTTGTTTCAATCGGTTCCTGTTGTTGTTGGGGTGTCTCTGAAATGTGTGCTGGTCGTTGGTCCCGACGACTGCAGCGGCGAAGTCGACGCTGACGTCGACGTTGACGTCGTTGTCGCTAGAGTCATGCATCCTTTGAGTTTTGTTGCATCTCCTAGACGGAGGGTTGTTGTTGTTATTATTATTGTTGTTGTTGTTATTGTTATGGGGCGAACAGCTGCAACACTGAAATGCAGACAGACGAAAGGACGGACGGACGGACAGAAGCGAATGCACAGACAGCCAGACGAGCGAGTGCGATGGACAGACTGGGGTTAAAAATAAATAAAACGCCAAGTGGATGACGAAGGAAGGAGGGAGAGGGGATTGAGATAGATAGAGAGGGATGGTGGAACAAGAACGAATCTTATGCAAAACTTATTGTCGCAGGTCGGTTTCGCGTCGGATTTTCCTCGTCGTCGATCGGAAAATGATGACTTTTCATGCAACGAGAGACAGACACAAAGTGAAAGAGGGAGAGAGTGAGAGATGGCGGGAGAAAGAGAAAGATATATAGAGAAAGAGAGGGGAGATGCCTCTTGACTTTGTCTGGTTATTTCGAGAGATGTCTTTAAATATGCAATATGGCTCATATGCTTAATTTACAGAATAAATTAAAGATATTTAAGATTAAGACTTCTCAGAAAAAATGTTTCTCTTCAAAAAAATATCGAAATATATTGAATTTTCCTATACAAAATATTTTTCCTATCGATAAATAAAGATCGATATCGAAATATTTGTAGTTTTCAAGCATTTTAAGATAGAAAATAAATTCATGCAATTTTTATAGAAAAAAGGAAAAAAACATAAAGTTCATGGCATTTTGCCTAAAAGTCCACAACACTTTAATGCCTTAAATATTGAAAACAAGTCAATAAAAAATAAAAACAAAAAAAAACAAATTTTGTAAATATTTATATTTAAAATTTTTTGTCCCCTGTTGAACTGCATAAATTCAAGCATTTACAAATTATTGTTGCAATATTTCAAGCTTTTCGAATATTTATTCAAAGCCTCAAAGTATGCAATGAATTTTTTTCTCCCGCCCATCAAACGATCGATAATTGTGATGATATTTGTTGTTGTTGCTTTGGTTTGGATTTTTTTTTCTTAAATGCAACTAGAGGAAACAACTTTAAAAAACAACAAAAATCAAAAAAAAAATCAGAGAGAGATTTTTCAATCCAATCCAATTACGAATGGAATTAAAAAACAACAACAAAACTAACAATAGCAACAATAACAAAAAAAAAAAAAAACAATCACAACAACAAAATCACAACAACACGAAAAACAATTACAAGAATTGCAATAACAAATAATAATTACAAGAATTCCAACAACAACAACAACAAGATAAACAATTAAAGCGAAAATTGCATAAAAACGAGGAATTGCGAAAAAAAACAATAAAAACAATTACAAGAACAAAAAAAAAACCAAAACAAAAAACAATTGGAAAACCAACAACAAATAGCAGATGTAAGAAAAACAAACACAATCGCAGGAAGGCGGAGAATTGCAATGAAAATAACAACAACAATAATAAACCAACAACAGCAAATGCAGCGTGCTGTACTTTGTTGACCCTTTCATGTTGTTGTTGTTGCTGTACGGGGTTAATGAATCCGATTGGCACACAAAATGCAACTCAAGCACACTCAAACGCACACACACACACATACACACCTATATAAATTAACTCTCTACCACACACACATATAAACACATGACCACCGAGAGACCAACAGCAGACAGACAGATGGAAGGGCAGAAGGGACGGACAGAGAGCGATGCATGCAACAGCAACAACAAAAACAACAACAACTATGGCGCGCAAAAAAAATCATAACAAACCGCTGAACACCAGGAAGCAAAGCATGCTTGAGGGAGAGAGATAGAGCGAGTGCGACGACGCAGACGAGAGACAGAGAGAGAACGAGCGAGCATGAACAACGTGATGAAGACAAACGAGAGCGGGAAATTAATGAAGCAATGACACGAACTTGAAGAGAGAGCGTCGAAAGAGCCGAAGTCGAAGCCGAAAAGAAGAGAATCAAATGATAAAATATCAAAATGGGCAAAATAGAAAAAGAGAGAGAGAATATTCAATCGAAGCATAGGGAAAATAAATTTACCATTTTGCTCTTCCCATAATTTCACTTCTCTCTTTCAATCGCTATCTCTCTCTCTTTTGGCGAACTGCTCTCAATATTGAAAGTGAATTTTTTCACTTCATCCTCATCTTGCGGCCTTTTGTCAATCTGGTTGTGAAGAGAATGAAGAAGAAGGAAATATTTTGAAGAGAGCAGCAAATGGGATGTTTCGATGTAAGTGGGAAATTCCCTGGGATATTATTTCGCGAAAGTTCGGTCATCGTTGGTTCGTGTCTTTGCTTGGTGCAGTGAGGGAAGAAATCTGGCAAGTGGTTTGTGTCTCGGGTATCGTTGTCTCGTCGTGAGAGGCGCCATATTGAAGCGTTATCGAAGTATGTTAAGGGAAAATGTGAAATTAAAATAATTTAAGAACAGCAAAATATAAATACAGAACATTTTTTATTTTCGTACCATTTATTTAATTATATTTTCTTTAGTTATTAACAAAGTTTTAATAAAATAAATAATACAAATTATAGTTAAGGAATTATAAAACCTTTACGATAAAAATTTATAAAAACTGCAGTGACAAACAAAAAAAAAATGTAGTTTAAAATTCTTAAAAAATTACATTTTAAATTATTATAAAATGTCATTTGAAATTATTATAAAATGTCATTTTAAATTATTATAAAATGTCATTTGAAATTATTAAACAAGAAAATTATTGAAATTATTAAACAATAAAATTATTGAAATTTTTTTTTTAAATTATGAAAAAATTCCACTTTAAATTATTTAAAAATATCAATTTAAATTATCAAAATATATAATTTTAAATTAATGGAAACATTTTTAAAATATAGAATTATATATTACAGCATAAACTATAAAACTTAATTTTAACCCCTCATGTCACATGTTTCTCAACCCCTTTTCTTATTATCCTTCCAGCTCCTCTGCATACGTCAATAAACTATTTGTGCAAAAATATTCGAATACAACGAAGACATTTTTTATGAAAAACAAACGAAACAAAATCGTCAAGAGAAGAGAAACGACGACGACAAAGACGACGACGACGTCCTCCTGCTGGCATCGAGAAAACGACCAGCTGAACTTTTTCATGAGGTGAGTTGAAGGACATTTTCTTTCCTTCTCTTTCTCCTTTTCCCCCCTCGTTTTCCATTCTTTTAAATCCATGGTCGTGGGACGACGAAGGATGTTGTCAGCCACACTCGTTGTTTCCTTCCTTTTTCTCTCTCTCTCTCTCTCTCTCTTTCGCTCTCTCCCTCGATTGACGCGTCACGTGGTCGCGAGTTGAACGTCCGGCGATCGTCGTCCTTGCGCCGAGGGGTTTCCAGGACTCGGCGGAGGCGACTCCTCGACGCGAACCTACCGCAACGTGCCGAGGGTTGAGAAGTCCTGGGAATCTTCACATGGTCGGGAAACAATAGATGAGAAAAAATTCTATGAATATTTAGATTTATAATAAACCTGAAAAAAATACAAAAACCGCAAATACAAAACTAATATTTCTTACAAAAAATTAACTAATTGTTCAAATTATAAAAATAGTTTTTAATTTAAATCTAAATTAATACAAAATATATTTCAACTAATTATTATAAATTCAATTAATTTAATTTTAAAAATATACTCATTCCTCAAATATTTAAAAATTAAAAAGATGTCAAGTTGGTAAACTTTTTAAAAATAACGTTTTTTATGAAAATGAGGTAATAACTCGACCATTAAAATTAAATATTAAAATGAAGTTTAAAAAAATTGATAAAATTAGTAGAATGAACAAGTATTTAGAAAATTATAATTTATTAAAACAATTAAACAATTAATCGTTTAAACAAAAAAATTGATTTGGTAATACTTAAATCTTTTAAAAATTTTATAGAAATTTACAGGTAAAATAAAAACTTTTTAAATCATTTTAATAATGAAAAAAAAGAAAATGAAAATATTGGAAAAAAATAAAAAAAATTTATAGTAAGTTTTACAATTAAAAATTATAGAAAATTATAAAATTTTTTTTTTGTAATCCCTTTTCAAGGATTTTTTCCCGTTTGCCCACCGCGGCCGCGACTTGCGCCAACGGAAGCCAAACTCGGTGGAGCTCGAAATAGCTTCACATTGCATTCGTTTGAAGTTCCACAACGACTCTCGGCGCCCGTCAATGGGTTTCTTCTCTCTCTCTCTCTCCCTCTCTATTTATCTCTCTTTTAACAACCTTCCTTTCCTTTCTTTATACTCTCCCTTTCTCTCTCTCCACCATCTTATTTTCTCTCTCTTCACCATCTCCTTTTCTCTCTCTTCACCATCTCCTTTTTTATACCCTACACCCTGTGGGTAAGGGTATATTCATTTTGTCCTTCCGTTTGTAACGCATTAAAGGAGAGGTCGTAGGTATGGAAAAGTATATATATTCTTGATCAGCGTCACCTCCTGAATCGATTTAGCTATGTCCGTCTGTCTGTCTGTCTGTCTGTCCGTCTGTCTGTCTGTCTGTGTGTCTGTGTGTCTGTCTGTGGAAATAGATTTTGTGAAGAAACGGTAAGAGATACTGACTTGAAATTTTGGATTTAGTATTTCTATATTAATAAGCTACTTGTATGTAAAAATGGACGTAATCGGTCAACGGACACGCCCACCTCCCATATAAAGCAAAAGGTTTATATGGGATATCTGGTGAACTATGGTATATATCGAGATGAAATTTTGTGTGTGATCATGTTCCACTGATACGAGTTTAAAAGACAAAAATGGAAAACATCGCCCATCGGACACGCCCACCTCCCATATAAAGCAAAAGGTTTATATGGGATATCTGGTGAACTATGGTATATATCGAGATGAAATTTTGTGTGTAATCATGTTCCACTGATACGAGTTTAAAAGGCAAAAATGGAAAACATCGCCCATCGGACACGCCCACCTCCCATATAAAGCAAAAGGTTTATATGGGATATCTGGTGAACTATGGTATATATCGAGATAAAGTTTTGTGTGTGGTCATGTTCCACTCATACGAGTTTACAAGTCAAAAATGGATAACATCGCCCTCCCATATAACGCAAAAGTTGAATATGGTATATATGATAAACTATGGTATATATAGAGATGAATTTTTGCGTCTGATCATGTACCACCGATACCAGTTTACATACTAAAAATTGACAAGCTACAGCTCAAAAGCTACAGCTCAATGTTGGATATGGTAAACCATATAGACAGTTATTAGATTAAATATTGCTACTAAGAGTTCCCAAGAATCAAATGGAAAATATCTCTTATAGGACACGAGCACCTTCCATACAAAATCGTAGATCTACAAGAAATCCAACTACTTTATGGATGTTATTAGCTGATGAAAGGTGGGAGTGAATCCAAGAAGAAAGAGACCACATCCAACTGAACCTCAATGGACGCCCATAAAAATTGATTATATCTTTTCAATATAAACGTAATGAGCAGGTGACGATTGAGAGAATACAATCCCTGCTGATGGGATCACAATCCACAAAAGTCAGGGAGCTACATATTTCCAAATGGCTGTTCATCTTCAAAGTGGAATCAATCACGCGGCACTATATGTTGCTTATAGTAGCGCAGCAAGTACTTCTGGACTTTATATTGTTGAAAATTTCTACCCTCCCAAGTCTGTTGTTGAATCAGATTTTGTCTGCATTGAAATGAACATCTAAAATAGGAAAAGCAACTAAAGGCACATTATGATTTTATGGCACACAAAAAATCATCGATTCAATTATTCTTCCATAAATTGCTGAGCTTTTATTCGCACTTTCAAGATATTAGCAATGGCACAATGCTGCAAACACCAGAACTACTTCGTTTTGTAGAAACATGGGCCCCTATAAGATTCCTAACTTCACTCTTATTCATAGATTAGACAATCGACACAAAAAGGGTATAATCGTGTTTGGAATACGAAAATAGCTTCAAATATATAATTTCTCTTTGAAATAGGCCACAGTTGTGAAAATCGCACAATGGAGTTAATAGCATTGAAGTGTAATGATGCATTTTCACTAATTATTGATAGAAATTCACTCTTTTTCCTTTAATAAACGTTGTATGCAGGGTGTAGGGTATGTAAACTTCGGCCTGGCCGAAGTTAACAGATTTTGCCTGGGTGGACCAGGCAAACCGGGGGAGCGAAGCGACCCCGGTGCGCTAGTTTTCTCTTCACCATCTCGTTTTTTCTCTCTTCACCCTCTCCTTTTCTCTCTCTTCACCCTATCCCTTTCTCTCTCTTCACCATCTCCATTTCTCTCTCTTCACCCTCTCCCTTTCTCTCTCTTCACCATCTCCTTTTCTCTCTCTTCACCATTTGGCTCATTGTCTGTCGTTCTCTTTCGGTCCTGCTCCTGCTTCACCACTCGACTGCAGCGATTTCCAACTTTGTCGTCGACTGCAACTCGAGGTCTTCGTCCTGACGTCCTCGACTGTCCTGTGACCTCGTCCAATCCTTTCGTCCAGTCCTTTCCTCATCCTTTTCCTCATCATTTCCTCTCTTCATCCTCTCCTCATCCTCTCCTCATTCTCTCCTCATTCTCTTCCTCTTCTCATTCCTTTTCTCGTTCCTCATCCCACCAACGCCTTTCGTTTGAGAAGCAATAGACCAAAAGCACTAAAAAGAAGTGCTCGAAGAAGGCTCGAAGGAGGAAGAGGGACAAGTTAAGAACGATGGGAGGGAGGTAGTGGGAAGGATGAGGTGGCCGAAGGGAGGGATTTCATGAGAGAATCCCACCGTCCTCTGCTGCGTCTGATTCGCCGTCGTAGCCGTAGCAATGACCCTTAATTGGGTCGCCAGCACTCAAAGCCAACACGAGAGTCGCCCGACTCCCCATCCCTCTCGCTCTATCTCACTCTTTTTTTCTCACTCTCGCCCCCTGTCTCTCCCTTTCTCACCGGTCGCTCCGCAAACTATTTTTATAAAATCTCCGAGCAACGGTTTCGCTTCCTCAGAATTTGCAAGCGTGGAGAAGGGGGGGAGAACAGAGGGGGAGAAGGAAAAAGTGGCGAGGAGAGAACAGAAGGAGACGAAGTGAGGCGAGGCAGAGAACTGAAGAGTACAAGTGGGTGGGGCAGGGCGGTGGGCGCTTGCATTGCACTCGGAAAGAGAAATGAGTTCACTAGAAATAGTTCTCTCTCCAAGTGCACTGCAAGAAAACGATGATAAATAGTTTTCTTTAGAATATATTTATTACTAATCTGAAAAACTCACCTCTCATAATATAATAATATAAGAATGATTGGCTTAAATATAATTAAAATAAATTAGCTTTTAATAGTAATACAAATAGTAAATAAATTATATGCAAAAATCAATTTGGGCTTCTTGAAGAAAAAATCGAATTAATAACTTTTAAAAAATTCATTCAAAAATTAATGGAAAAATAATAAAATGGAAATATTAAATGAAAATAATTAAATATTTCCATTTAAATGGAAATTAATGACAATTACAAAATTCAATGAATATGGAAGAAATTCAATATAATAAATTGGTCATACAAAATTTAAATTCATTAAAAAATTTATAAATGAAATGAGGAAAAATTAAAATTTCAAAATTGTATAAATTGCGAAGATTGGAGGATAGGTTGTAGGAGAAAGGATTTAGAGTAGGAATGATAGCGAAATGGAGGGAAGAAGGGAGGAAAAGGGTGGAGAGAAGAATGGAAGGAAAGGATTGAGATCGAAGGATGGAGTGAAGAAAACGCCGTCTGTCCTCACGACTTCGAAGCAATTAAAAGCTACATGTGAGACGTCGACACATCGATCACGTTGTATCATCTGATGTTTCAGTATTTGCTTTGGACTTTTATTCACCACTACCACCCTTTTTCACCACCCTCTTTCACCACCCTCTTTCACCACCCTCTTTCACCACTTTTTTCGAAATTCTTTTCACTGTATTTTTATATTAACCCTTTTGCACCACCCTTTTTTTACAATTCTTTTCACCACAATTTTTCACAAATTTTTTTTTCACCAACCTTTTTTCGTTACTATTTTTCACTATATTTTTTACCACCCAAGACTAATGAAAAAAACTCCTTTTCACCTTTCCTTCTGGTCTCATTTTTCCATAATTTCTTCTCACATTTCAACCTCCATTTCTCCCCTCTATTTCTTACCACATTCCACCACCCTTCGTAATCTCATTCCACCTCAATTTCTCACCTCTGCCCACCTCTATTTCTTACCTTCGTCCACCTTAGTTTTTCTCACCTAATTTCCCCCCTCACTTTCTTACATCAATCCTCCTCCTTTTCTCACCTCAAATCCCTCCCTTTTTCATCACATTTTCCTCCACCCTTTCTCACTAAATTTTCGTCCATCCTTTCTCACCTCATTCCTTCCACCCTTTCTCACCAGATTTTCCTCCTCCCTTTCTCACCCCATTTTCCCACCTCTCGACGACACGTGGAAAATCCTTGAAATGCAATGAACCACGACGCGAACTCAGTCGGTGGCTCGAGTCGATCTGTCCGACCTCCACCTCGCCACCTCATTCCATCATCATGTCGTTGTTTTGTTTGTCTCTCTTTCTATTGATCTCTCTATCTCTCTCTGTCTCTTTCTCTCTTTTTTCTCACACTCCATCGTTAGTTCCTTCTCATCTTCCTCCTTCTCATCCTCCTCCTTTTCATCCTCCCCCTTCTCAACCTTTTCCTCGTCGTTGTCTCGCCAACCTTTGCTTCTGTTGCACTAGCTCTCCCTATCTCTCTCTCCCCCTCTCGCCCTCTCTCACTCTAGCCCTCTCTCTCCCTCTCTCCCTCTCTCTTTCTCCTTCAATCGTTGGCCTCGCACTCAGTCGACTCCGCTCAACGTTCGCTCTCTGCTCTTCTAACCTCATCCTCGTCTTCCTCCACCTCCACCTCCTCCACTCCCGTCCGTCTTGTCCCACTGTGCTCTGCTGCTGCTGTTGCGTCGCGCACGCATTTGCAGTCGAAGGAAAAGGTTCGTTGGACGCTAAGTGGGTAAAGGAAAAGCTTTTACCTCAACTTTCAAGTGGCCCTGGGCTCGCTTTGGTGCTTTATTTTCATTTTCAATGCATGTACATATATTTTGTTTGTTGTTTTTCCATTTTTCACCACCTTATCGTCGTCCTCTTCTCCTTCTCCTTCCTCACTCTTCTTTTATATTTATTGTTCGAGCTGTTTCGAACTTTGGCGTCCACAGGTTTTCTATTTGTTGTGTTTCCACTTGGTGTTTACTTCGCGGTTGTTTCTTCTCCCTCCCTCCCTCCTTCTCTCTCTATCTCCCTCTCTCTCTCTCTCTTCCTCGCTATCTCTCTCACTCCCTCCCACAAATGTTTTCATGTGTGGCCTTCGTTGGCCTTTTATTTATTTCATTTTTTAGTTTTATGAATTTAGAAATTGTTTCCATTGTTTTGTCACTTTTTCGCGACAATGTTTTGTTTGAAATTTCTTTGTTGTGCATCTGTTTTTGTTATGCTAATTATGCGAAATAATAGAAATTATATTACAGTCTCGTCTTTCCTTTTATTTTATTTTTAATATTTAACATTCAATTTTATTTTATTTAATCAAGATGGAACATAATTTTGTTTCACAACTTTACGTACAGAAAAGATTTTTGTTATATTTATATATTATTTTTTTTGGAAAAAATTATTTTTTAAATGAATTTCTTTCCGATAGTCAATTATTAAAATATATTTTCTAGTTAGTATTAAACTCAATTTTATCTGTTATATAAAATTTAAACTAAAAGAAAATGTGTGTCTGAAGTAAAACTGTAAATTTTCGATCAAATACAAAATCTTCGACAAATATATGAAAATATTAAAATCGAGCAAAATCATTTTTAGATAAAATAAACAAATTTATAAATTTATTCGATAATAAATTTTTATAAAATTCAAAATTTTTAATAAACATTAAAATTTAGATATATATTTCAAAGTTTTCGATATATTGATGTCAAATTTTTGAATCAAAATTTTTGAGAAAATTTAAAATTTTCAATATCCCACATGTTGTTTTCATGTATAATATATATTATCGTAAATATATTCTACTACCCAATATGTATATTTATCTTCGTCCTCTTTTTCTCTATCACTCTCTCTATCTCTGTCTTTCTCTTCCCATGTGTTTTTGTTTTCTGTTGTCTCAAGTCACTGACGCGGCCTCGATGTCGACATCAAATGCAAACGCACTTTTAATTATTTGCCCACGATACAAGGACCTCGAATGCAATAACAAAAATGAAAAAAAAAAAACACAATTAATAAAACAAATATAAAGACTAACAAAAAACTAGGCATAACAAAAAATCAAGGAATAATACAAATAAACCACAGTAAAGAAACAAAACCTACAATTGTGATAGAAGAAAGAGTAATGGGAAAAAGAACACGTTAAAAAAAATACAAAAAAAAAACCGTTGCATACTCTCGGGCGGTTCAAGAAACGCTCTTCACATTTCCTCGCACATCGAGGATTCTCCTTAACCTCGATTCGCTACTTCGTCCTTTTCGTCCTATTCTCGTCCTATTCTCAGCCCTTTCAAACTCTTCAACCTCTCCTTCACCCTTTTTCTTCCCCTTCTTCCTTCACTCTCTTCCTTCACTCTCTTCCTTCACTCTCTTCCTTCAGCCTCTTCCTTCAACCTCTTCCTTCAACCTCTTCCTTCACTCTCTTCCTTCATCCTCTTCTTCATTCTCTCTTCTCCTCACTCTTCACCACCATCTTCATTCTTTCTTCTGCTCACATTTTCATGGCGAAAACTTTTCCACTTTCCATGCCTCGACTTCGCCTTGGATCGCTGCGAATCCTTGGCTCTGTTTGTTGACTCTCAAAAGTATGCGATGTTGTTGGTGTTCGTGTCGCCATTTTGTATTTCTCCACATCGCCATTTTCTGTTTCTGTTCATTGCAAAAGTTTCCACCACGCAATGGAAAAACTATTCAACTATTTGTGATCAGGAAAGAAAAATCCAAAATCGCAAAAATTGTTTCAAATTCATTGAAGGATTATTTATTTTTTATATAGGCAAATTTATAAAAAAAATGTATTTGTAATAAATGAAAAAAAATTGTATTAAATAAAAAATTTTACTATATATTTATATACATACAAAAAAAAAAGATGAAAGTTTCACAAAATTAACTAAAGAAAAAAAAAAAAAATTACCAATTTTCCCTGAGACTTTTCTCTTGAGACAATCATAGAATAATATTTAAATCCCTTCTGAAAAACGCTTTAATTAAAAACGTGAGCAAGTTCTCTGTGAAAAAATTAATTAATTTCCATTCAGGAGTCGAGGACTCGTGTCCTGCAAACTACTTCCACACCATGTTCAACGATTGTCGCCCGATGTCGTCGCCTCGTCCTTCGGCGCATCCTTGTTCGCTTCGCCTCGCTCGCCAAAGGACATCGTTCCAGTTTCCATTGTTTGCTCACGGCTTTCATTCGCTGCCACTCCAATTATCGGAGCTCCCGACAATGACAGAGACAACAACAACGGGAACAACAACAACAACAATGACAACGTGCACCCTTCTATTCTTCTACTATTTTCCTTTAGTCTCTTCTCTCCATCAGATCTTCAGTCATTCTCCTCTTCAGTCATTCCCCCCTACCGTCAATCTCTCCTTCAGTCAATCTCTCCTTCAGTCAATCCTTCCCTTCTTCCTTTTATTCTCTTCCTTTTATTCTCCTTTTATTCTCGTTTTATTCTCTTTATTCTCTTTTATTCTCTCATTTCGGTGTCTCTCGGATTCGATGGAAAATTTATGATGAGCGACGAACCTTGTCTCAACTTTGTTATTTGTTCTATAAATGGTTGTTGTCATCTGAGTTTTTGTTGTTATCATCCTTGTTTGTTGTTGTTATCATCCTTGTTTGTTGTTGTTGACATCCATGTCTGTTGTTGTTGTTGTCATCTTAGTTGTTATTGTTGCAGTCATTGTCATTATTATGCGTTGACAGCAATAGATTTGTTTCTCGTGCTACAAAAAAAAAATATGCTCGGTTTTTCATTCATCTCCTCTTAGATTTTCCTATTATGTTGCTTTTATCCTGATGAGTTGTTCATGTTGCTGTGATTCTTGTTGTAGTTTTTCATGTTTTTATGATTCTTGCTGTAGTTGTTGTTATTGTTTTTGCTAGTAATAATTTCTAGTGTTCTTTCTCTAGACTGAAGTCCATTGCTCTGAAGTGTTTCTTTTCATTGTTGATGTTTGCTAAAGCTTCACTGTGCATCATGTACAGTGGGACAAATTTGATAAAGCATTTTCAGAATTTAATATATGTGTGCGATTTAAAAAAAAAAAATTAATCTTTAATACATTTTCCATACTTTCTTTTGTAATTTCAATATACAACCGTTTAAAAACATGGTAAAGAAATAATAAACTATTAATGAAAATAATAACGATATTAAAAATAAATAAATATTTTACACTTTTCTTCTAAAAAATGCCGAACAATTAAAAAAAAATCAATAACGATTAATAAATAATATATGATAAAATATTATTTGATAAATCTATAAATTATTCTTATATAAAAAATATTTGACAAACCTTTTCTTACTGCGAAAAAAATTTAAGAATTTTCTCACTGTCACCCTCTTTTCCTATATCTCTCTAATCCGTGTTTCCCAATTTTCATTTTAATAAAATTTAAAGAAAAATCCCACATAAAAATACAACAACTGAGGAAAACTATGCAAATGGAAAAATTTCCCATTATTGTTAAATTCAGGCCATGCCGAGTGAAGAACAGGTGGAGTTGAGAGAGGAGGGGGCGTGGCCGAAGAGGAGGGAGGTGGGCACATGCAATGACAGGAAGTGCACACCGACAGCAGCCGGAAGTTGGCAACGAAAGGTGTCGGCCGTTCAGGAGTCAGGGTTCAGGATCCGGTCGAGGGCACTCGAGTCTCGATGTTGGTGTTTTTGCCATTGTTGTTGGGGATATTTTCGTTCTTTTTCTTGTTGTTGTTGTTCTTTTTCTTGTTGTTGTTGTTCTTTTTCTTGTTGTTGCTATTCCTTTTCTTGTTGCTGTTCTTTTTCTTGTTATTGTCGTCGTCATTTTGATTGTTTGATGCAGCTGGCAAAGTTTATTGTCCCAGTTATGAAGTGTTCAACTTGAGCAGGAACCACAGCGAAAGGCTTCAATGGAACGAAGAGACGAAAGTCGAAGAGGGAGGGGAGTTGAAGAGAGAGGATAATTGAAGAAGAGGGAAGGAGAGTTGAAGAGAGAGGAAAGTTGAAGAGAGGCAGAGAGAAAAGCCGAGTCGAGTAGTAGACAACAAGATAAAGCCGGCGAGACAGACAGAGGAAAAGGGCCTGAAAAGCAGAAGAATGAAAACCTTGAAGAGCAAGAGTCGCAGCTCAAAATGAACAAATGAACAAAAGAAAAGTTAAAAATTACTAAAATCCAAAAAATTAGAATAATCAACATTATTACAAATGAAATATTAATAATCAAAAAATTCAAAACTTCAATAAAACAATTAAAAAAATCGAATAAATCAAAAATTAAACAATCAAAAAATTAAGAAAAAAATTAATTTAAAATTTAAAGAAGTTACAGAAAATAAAAATAAAAACAATTATTTTAAAAATCACGAAGTAAAAAATTCAAAAAGTTCAAAAAATTAACCAGTTAAAACAAAACAATGAAAAATTTTATAATTTTAAAATTAAAAAAAAAAATAAAAAAATCATATAATAATATCATATAAAAAAAATCAAAAAAATTAACTCTAATTAAAAAATTTGGAATAAACTATTTCTCGTCGCTGAAAATATTGAAAAAGCTTTCAGTGTAAACCAAATTGCATTCAATTTATTTTCTCTCTCTCTCTCTCTATCTGCCTCTCTCTCACCACCCACTGGCCAAGTTGGGCATATGTGTGTGTGTGTGTGTGATGTCGCCAGAGTGTCGGCGGCGTCGGTGCCGCGCCCCCCGCCCACTCTTTGGCCGAGCCCCGACGCTGCGTTATCGACCGAGACCGCCAACGAAGCGCGAGGTCTTCGCCCAGCATCGACATTTGGACGTTGGCGAAACTCAGACGTTGTTGTTGTGTTTGTTATTGTTGTAGTTGCCGCTATTTTTGCACACACACACACACACACATACACACTCTCATGTCTTTCTCAATCGATGAACGAACAAGCCGAAGCGCAATTAATTGAGACGTGGCATAGGTTAAGAACAGGGTTACCAGATTTCACGAAGTGGACGATGAAATTATTCAAAATTACTGAACTAAAAATTAATACAAATCAATTGAAATTTTTCAAACAATTAATATTCTAAATTAAATTTATACCTTAAAATAACATTTAATCGAAAAAGAAAAATATTACTCAATAATAGAATTAAACCAAAATGTACAATTAAGGATCAACATTAAATTAAAAATATTTATTAACTAATAAAAAAAACGTATTAAAAAATAATTAACAATAAAATATATGTATGAACTAAATAAAAAAATTAATACAACAATTATCTTTATTTAAAAACCCAAAAAAATATGTGTAAAATATGAAAATATAATACATTTTCAAATATAAATATCTTTCTTCTCTGGCGTATGAGTGATATTTAATTCGATTTTATTTTCACTCTTACTTATTGACTTTCATTTTCTCCCATTTATTGCAAGATTGATGCAATAAATGGGAAACGAAACCAAAATTTCTATGAAATGAAAAACCTCATTTTTTTCAAAAATGTTTATAAACAGAAAATCTTTACTGAAATATACCAAAATTCATAAAAAATCAAAAATCATATCCCATTAAAAAAAAATCACGATTATTGTAAGAAAATTACAACGATTTTGTGAAAAGCTCTCGCGTGAAGAGCGTTTGTTTTTCTCTTACGGAAAAAACGAAACTCTTGCTTGCTTGCGTTCGTTCGTTCGTTTTTGGCTTTCGTTCGCTTCATTCGCTTCATTCAAATGTAATTTTTTTCTTCTCACATTCTCACACATGTTTAGACGCATTCACACATATTTAGACACACACTCACAGACATGTTTAGACGCATTCAGACACATCCGTCACGCACACACATTTCACACGACGACCAGAAGAAAAGCGTTACGAACACGTAACCGAAGTCGGAGGCGAGCGATGAACACATGATCCAACTAACGGATGGACAGAGAGATAGATGGACAGACAGACAGACAGACAGGCAGACAGACAGACAGATGGACATATAGATGAACAGACGAATAGACAGACAGACAGACAGACGAATAGACAGACAGACAGACAGATAGACAGACAGACAGACGGACAGATGGACAGACAGACAGATGGACAGACAGACGAATGCATGGATGAACGTAAGAAAAACCTCTGGCGACGCCGACCCCTTCCGCCTTCCGCCATTTTTGTTGTGCATGAGTTGCACTGTTACGCCACCAACAACAACAACAACAACAATAACAACACCAACAACACCATCAATAACAACAATAAAAACAACACTCACTCACCGAGAGCGAGCAACCAAAGAGCCGGAGAGAAAGAGTGAGAATGAGAGACTGAGAGAGAGAGAGAGAGACTCATGCATGCGGCGCACAGACACAACGAAAGCGAAAGGCCATTGGCCGGAATTTTGTTGACCTACTAAGCGGCGGCTACACTGTCATTGCCGTCAAGCTGAAAAGTCAGCGACGGAGGACAGACAGACGACGACGATGGCGACGATGGCGACGACAACGAGACGAAGGCACCAGCAACGGCACGAAGCATAGCAACAACAATAACAACAACGGACATAATAACAACAACGTTCATGACAACAACACGCGTCGATGAAAACGACAACAAAAACTTGAACACGAAGCAATACGACAAAGTGTTTGAGAGAGAGAGATAGAGAGAGAACCAAAATGAGAGAAAATATTGAAAGCTCAACGATTTCAACTTTGAGAGAGAGAGGATTGTGATAGCTAGAGAATAGACAAATAAAAGGGGAGAAAAAAACGAGACAGAAATGGAATGAGAGAGAAAAATAATGGGAGAAAGAAAAGGAAGGAAGGAGGGAGAAAAATAAAGACAGATAAAAATAGAGAAAGAAAGAATAGACGAAAAATAGTAGGAAAAAGTTGAAGTTGGAAAGAGGAAAATGGTAAAAATACACAGAGTAGCATTAGATACTGAACGATTGGAGCATAAAACTAGAGAGAAAAGCTCTTAGGAGAGAGCGAAAAATATAGAGGAAATAATCTATTGAGAAGGAGGAAAAGGCTCAAATGAAATCGAAATTGAAAAATTGAAAAACTGATGAAATTTTAGAGAGAAGCATTTCAATTTAGATGGAGATGCACTTTTTACGGATAGAAACTTTCATCGAGAGGATTTTTAGTGAGAAAATTTTTCATGAATAGAAGTTTGAAGTGAGAATAATTTTCATGGATAGAAATTTTTAGTGAGAGGAATTTTCATGGAACGAAATTTTTAGAGTAATAAATATTCAGTGAGATTAGTTTTCGGTTAGAAGAATTTTAATTTTTTTGTTGAGAGAGAAATTTTCTTGAATGCATTTTTTTCAGAGCGAAAAATTTGTATGAAATTGAATTTTCATAGAAATAAATTGTTCAGAGAGAGGAGTTTTCAAGGAGAGGAGTTTTAATAGAGCAGAATTTTCAGAGAGAGAAAATATTAGAGAGAGAAATTTCAAGCTCTCAACATAAAAAGAGCGCCAAACGCTGTTTACTGAACTGAATACGCCGGCGCTCTGCTTCTCCTTCTCTCTCCACAAGTCGATTGGAGCTTTTCATTGGAGCTCGCGTCGTTGTCAACATCGCTGGGTGCCCAAATGTTGCAGCAACATGAGGCGAAATCATATCGTTGGCAACATGTTTTTATAAGGAACATAATTCAAGGGAAGACTTTGTTTCTTAATGATAATTTTTTGAGATCAGTTTTTATTTGATTTAATTTGTATTGAAATATTCTAATAAAATATTTTCATAAAAAATGAATAAAAACAATAATAAAAATTTTGTAAAATAAAATTAATGTAAAATTATAATTAATAAAAGTTCTTCCAGATTAACGTCATAAAATTTTCTCAAAATAAAACATTATTTTTTAGCTTAAAATATATTTGCCTTGAATAAAAATTTTATTAAAATTTTCAGTAAATTAATTTTAAAATTAATAAACATAGCACGAAATTTTCCCTTTCGTAATAGAATTCGTAGAAAAGAACTTTCTTTTATTGTGAATAGAATGCGACTATTTTATTAACAACAATAATAAAACATTAGAATAACTCATTCCAAAAACAAAACAAAAAATCATCTATAAAAAAGAAACCCATTGCATTTGTTTGCATTTCTTCTCATATTGATATGTACAATTTCCCCCCACTGCCCACCTATAGAAAAATTCCCTCACGTCGGGAAAACGTTTCCTTCTTGAACCTTCGACGGCAAAAAGAAACAAAAAATAATAATCACAAAAAAAAAATAGACTCCCCCTTGTTTGAGGAATGACCTTAAACTAGGTTAAAGCTCTCGCATTGCCACATGCAACGCACATTTATATCACATTCTTTCCTCCTCTCTTTCCATTGCATATTGCACGTTGTCATTGTCTCTCTTTCACACTCACTCGGAGTCTCGGGGTTGGGGGTGAAGTGAAAATAATGAGAAGAGTGAAAATAATGAAAAGAGTGAAAAGAATGAGAAGAAAAGAATGAAAATAGTAAGAAGAATGAGCAGAATGAAATGAGTGAGAGGAAGAAGAGGGAGAAGAAGAAGTATAGGAAGACGGCGAGTAGAATGTGAAGAGCTAGAAGAGGAAGGGAATGAAGCGAGGGAGCAATGGAAAGTGAAGTGGGGGGAAGTAAGTGTGAAGAGGAGCTAAAAATAATGTGAACGAAGAAGCAGAAGCTGAAGGTGGGAGCGATTGGGCGCTAGGAAAAGAGAAGGAAGAGGAAATGAGAGAATAAGAAGAAATGTGCGGAGGAGGATAAAGAAAGTGGGCGAAAGAGATGGATGAAAAAATCCACTTGAGTTTGTGGGTGGTCTTTCGATTCCATGAAGCCTCTATTTCTAGAAACTTCTCCTTTCAAAAATTACAAAATTACAAAAATAGATCTCATTTATTTTTCAAAGAAAAATAAAATATGTTCAAATATAGATATTTCTATCACACCATATGTTTATTAGCATCACATTGTATGTTGGAATTTTACAAATACAAGAAAAAAAAATTGAAATATCTGGAAATAAAAATAAAAATATTGAATTTTTGAATTTTTTTTATTTGATAAATTTTAATTTTTATAAATTTTGATTTCAATTAATTTTGATTCTAATTAATGTTGAGTTTAAATTATTTTGATTGTGTTACAAATTATGATTAAACATTTTGATTAAAAAATTTTTGATAGAAATAAATTTAGATTAAAATATATTTAGATTAAAATACATTTTTATTCCAATAAATTTTGAATCTAATAAATAATAATTTTTTCAATATTTTTAAGATTTTTCAATTATTTTTTTATTAGAATAACTTTTATATTATATTTTTTTTCCGTTTTATCTATATCACTTCTCTCAATTCCTTACAAAAAAAAAGTTCACAATTTTTCATAATATATTGAAAGTCGATAATTAGATATTTGTAGCGTAGCACAAATGTAAAATTATAAAATAAAAAATAAATAAATAAAATAGAAGAGCGAAAAAGTTAAAATAAAATACTTTTTAGCCGCTCCTCTGCCTGTGGGCGTGCTGATGCATGAATCATGATAACTCGTTAACCATTTCTCCGATTACTTACTGTTTTTTTTTTCGCCACTTCAACAATAACATTTACAACAATAACAATTACAATAGCAACAACTAGTACAACAATAACAATTACAATAGCAACAACTATTACAACAACAACAACAATTACAACAACAAGTAGAACTACAACAACAACAACACCAATAAGCAGCAGCAGAAGAAACAAACACAAAAAAAAATCAACGAAAATGAAATTAAAACATCAAAAAAAAATTCACACATAAAAAACAAAAACGAAAAAAAAAAAAAAATTACTGACGAGTGAAAGTTTTACATTAATTGTTGTTGTTCCTACTGCTCCTAGTTTTGTTGTTGTTCGTGTTGTTGTATTTTGTGCAAAACTGTCAAAGTAGACAAATAGAAAAACTGACAACAACAACAACAATTGCTCGCACATCACCTCAACTGTGCCTTGTTGTTTTTTTTTTATTTTGAGGCAGGGCTTGAGGAAGCGCAAGAGAGAGAGAGAGAGAGGAGGAGGCGTGAGTGGGGGAGGGGGGTGGGGCAAGGGTACTTTACCTGGGTACCTTTTGTCTGCTCAACTATTTTGGAGTGGTTAGTTATTGTTATTTTTGTTGTTCTTTGTTATTGTTATTGTTGTTGTTCTTGTTATTGCTTTTGTTGTTATGGCTCTTGTAGACAAATTATTCGTGACACCGAGTTGGCAGCAGGAGCAGCAAAAGAAGATGACGATGACGATGACTGGAGTTCGTTGACATGCGGCATCAAACGTTCGAGTGGGCGTCAAGTCGAGTGAGGGTGGGAGGGGCTCAGGTGAGGGGAGAGGGGGTCGAGGAAGAGATGGGTTTGGTGAAGAGTTGGGTTTGGGGCCTGATGGTCGGGGGTCGAGGTCTGCGCGGCCGGATCTGAAGTGGGCTGGGAAGCAAAAGCGGCGTCAGTGGAAACGCATCGTGATACGGTGGGCTGCTCACGAAATGGGAGCGTGACTGGGGATGGGCGTGACAGACAGAGACAGAAAGAGAGAGAGAGAGAGGGAAAGACAAACAGAGAGACAGAGAGAGAGGGAAAGACAGACAGACAGAGAGGGAGAGATGTTGAGAGGGACAGAGAGCGATGGGATGGGAAGAGAATTCCATTAATTAGTCAAAAAATGTATTAGAAAGATAACGATCACGAACTAACCCTAATTTAATTATTTATTCTTTGATTATTCACTTATTTTATAATTTTTTAACTTAATTTTTATTTATTATTGCACGAATTTTTTCGATAATAGAATTTAATAAAAAAAATCATTTTTAAATTTAAAAAAATGAACTATTAAAAAATTTCATTTATGAAAAAATTAATAGATATAGATAATTATGTAAACAAATTATTGAATAAATTATTCTAAAACTAAAAAAGTAAAAATCCTTTAACAATAATACTAAAAACAGATATTCTAAAATTTAAATTATCATATCAAAAAATACGTAATATGTAAAATAATAAAATAATATTCAAGATAAATACATTTACATTTTATATTATACACTTTATATTATATCCAAATCTGTTTCCGTCGGGAAATTTACACATATTTCAATCGAAAAATCAATAAAAACAAATGAAATTAAATCAATGCGGAAACTTAAAATATTCCAAACAAATGATTAATTCCACAATCACAAAATCAATAAAAGCTGGGAAAGCCAATAATAGGAATCTCATTAAGCGGATACAACAGAAATCGATGCCATTAAAACGGAATCACCTGAAATTTGAATATCTCGTGATCTTGATCTTGGACTTGGATTTGAGAGAGTAAAGTCAATGAAATCGTTGAATCAACAATGAAATCAATAAAATCTGTAAAAAAAAGTCAATAAATAAAAAACGATAAGAAAAAGCAAGAAATTAAAATCGATAAATATAACTAGATAAAGGGATTCCAATAAAAAAATTAATAAAACAAAGTCGGCAAAACAAAATGAGTAAATAAAAATAAATAAAACAAAAACTAGTATATAAAAATACTAAAACCAAAATCTATAAAAATATCAATAAAAAAATCGATTAAAAATCGATAAAAATATAAAATTAATAAATAAAAATTAGAAATCAATAAAAAATCAGTATATAAAATATAAAAATAAATAAAATAAAAAAATCAACAAAAAATATCAATAAAAAAATTGAAAAAAAATCAATGAGAAAAATCGATAAAAAGTCGAAAAAAAAAATCGATAAAAAAGTCGATACAAATATCAATAAAACAATCGATAAAAAATCGAAGAAAATATTGATAAAAAATCAATAAACAAAAATCTGTCTGAATTTACATCACAAGAGACAAAAGGTAGATAAAGCTGTGGTTGCCATGCTTCCACCGATCGATAGATAGGATTGCCTCCGTTATCGGGATCGGGAACTATGCAAAATAAAATAAAAAAAAAAAAAATCTTGACATTGTTGACGTTCGCACTTAATTCGGGACACACTCACACCGATGTATCTATCGCTGTATTGGTGTTAGTTTACGCATAACGTGTGAACTAATTTCTTATCGACGCTTATCAGCGTCAGTGGGATGTTTTCTTCCTCTTCTTCCTCCCCCCCTCCGTCCATCCACTCGTCGCTCGTTGGCTTCGACTTTGATATTGAATTTGAAATTTCATTGTTAATTAATCGTGTGCGAAATTTGGACGACCTCATTTTCCGAGTCGTTTCAAGGACACGCGCGCCCCGTGCGACAGAGACAGCAATAGTGAGATAGAGAACGAGAAAGTCATAAATTTCTAGACGTGAGCTCGAAATTCTTTGCCGTGTACAAATAGAAACACATGTAGATCGAAGTGATTATACAAATAGACAAATTAAAATTATTTTTATTTCTATGTTCTCTCAACGATTATTCGGACTAATTTCTCTAATTTTAATTTAATCTTTAATTAGTTCAACCTAGTTTTCTGTGATTTCTTGAACTTGTCTCTTGGTAACAATTTTTGGGAAAGGATATTATGAAATTATTTTAATTTTTATTATTAAAAACAAAATATTATTTTAATACAATAAATGTAATAAGATTTATAAAATTAATTAAAAGGACAAAAGACAATGAAATTTAATTAAACGAAAATAATATTAAAATTAAATAAATATATTTGACAAATTTTAAAATAATATAGATTAATTAAAAAATACACGAAAATAATTATTATTATAGAAGAAGTAAAGTAAAAAAAGGAAAGATCAAAAATATTCAAAAATTGACATTTAACTAAAACCGCAATTCTTCCATCAATTAAAATCTTCAATGAATTGAATTTTCCAGATCTAAACATGGTCAGAACCTATGATGAGGATATAGTATTGATTTTGTTCGTTTTTGATTTTGTTCGTTTTTGATTCATAATGTTTTTGTAGTTATTGTTATTGTTCCTTTTTCTCCCGTTCTGACACTTGGCCCAAAGATGTGACTCAACCTCTCTCTCTGGTCACATCGCGAAATTCGCGGGCGTTAAATGTTCATCGAAAAATCGAACATCGAAATCGAAACCGATTATTCGTAGTGTGGAAAACGTGGTCGCGGCACGTATGGCGCCAGGACGATGGAGACGAGGGGTGATGGGGGAGACGAAGGGAGGTGGAGGAGACGACGACGACGACAACGAGGAAAAACGACGAATAAACGACGACGAGTCGACGACGAAGCCTCGAGAGCTTCGGAAAGCTCAAGTGAGGTCGACTTGAGGCAGGTCGGGAGATCGGGACAAAGGAGAAGGAAAGAGACAGAGTGATAGAGAGTGAGAGAAAGGGAGGGAAAACCACTCGTTGACGCGTCCTCGAGCCACAGCGTTGCCACATGTTACGACGATGATGACGACGGGTGTCCCTGAGTTGTTGTTTTATTTGTTGTAGTTGTTGTAGTTGTTTTGACTTTTCATCATTGTTGACGACGTCGTTGTTTTTGTTGTCATCATGGTTGTTGTTGTCATCATGGTTGTTGTTATTGTCATCGTCTTCATTGCTGCCGTCGTTGTTGTGATTTTTTTCGTTGTTGTTGTTTACACCCTTTGGCTTTGGGCGCCATTTTCACAATCCTTCGCCACAGAATGTTTATCATGGCGGCGGTCTTCGACCTTTCACCTACTTTCCTTCCTACCCTCGGTCCCTCCTTTTCTTCCTCTGACTCTCGATTCACCTCGTTCTTGCCTCCTTCTCTTCCTTCTATGCCTTTTCTTTCCTCGCCTCTCTCTCTCTTTAGAATCCACTCGCTTTTGTTTTATGTTTGCAGTTTGTCATCCGCTCTTTTGTGCAAATTTTTTTACCTATTTTTATTTTCATTTTCATTTTGCTAAAATTATTTCATGTTGTATTTCCCATCTTATCTCTATTTTTATGTTGATCGATGTTGATATTTTATTTTTAATTTTACATTTCTCTCAATTTTAATATTTCGCTGATTTTTATTTCAATCTAAAATGTTTTGTTAATTTCGTTTATATTTTTTTTTGATTTTAATTGATCTCTTTATTTCTTTCTCGATTTTTATAGATGTATCTCTATCTCTATTTTATCTTATTTCTATTATTTCTCTTTTCTATTTTCTCCCTTGCTATTCATATTTCGTTCGTTTTAATTTAGTTCGGATATTTATTTTTCTTGATTTTTATTTCATATTTTATTTTTCGCTCAAGCTTATTTTCTTATTTTCATTTTGTTTTTTCTTTTCTCTCTCATTGTTTTTGCGATTCTCAGCGAGTTTTGCATTTGCGCAATTTTACTTTTCGATTCTTCGGCTTCGCATTATGTTCGAATTCTGACATTCGAACCGAAAGTTCGAACTTTGGGTTCAAAGTACGATTTCCGATCGATTTCATTAAATTTGAAATCTATTCGAAGAAAATAGTTTAATTTAATTGTTTGTAATCAAAAATAACGAATTAAACAAAATTTTCAAATAAACAGAATTTTCAAAAATTTTTAAATGAACAGAATTTTCAAACTAACGGAATTTTCAAATTAACAGAATTTCAAATTAACGGAATTTTCAAATTAACAGAATTTCAAATTAATTGATTTTTTTTTAACTGAAGGATTAAATTAATTTACCATGAATTTTCCTAATGTTTTTCATCGAAATGAAATTTTCAACTTCGCGTCGATCGTTGAATTATTAATCGCATTCGAACTAATTGCATTTCATATGCGAAACCCAAGTCAAGCGTTCAACATTCAAATTCAAACATGTGGTCGCTGTGGTCAATCATTGGCGGGCCGTGACACGCCCCCTGCCCCGCCCACTTCCAGTTCGTGGCTGACAGCGTGATTCATGAAAAATTCATATGACGTTGGTGATAATGATGACGAAGAAGTTGACAATAATGACGAAGAAGTTGACAATAATGACGAAGAAGTTGACAATAATGACGAAGAAGTTGACAATAATGACGAAGAAGTTGACAATAATGACGAAGAAGTTGACAATAATGACGAAGAAGTTGACAATAATGACGAAGAAGTTGACAATAATGACGAAGAAGTTGACAATAATGACGAAGAAGTTGACAATAATGACGAAGGAGTTGACAATAATGACGAATTAAAGGTTGCCAATGATTATAATGACAAAGTCTATAATGATGATGACGTTGGACAATGTTTATAATGACGATGACGAGTGTTTCGAAATTAGCCATGCAGCTTAATTAGCAATAATCGAAATTAGGTTACCGAGTTGCAATTCGAAACTCGATCGTCTCCGATTTTTCTTTCTCTAATTGTGATTGTTGTTGTTGTTGATTTTCTCGGTCAACCTTCAATTTATTGACAAACCCGAATTCAGAGTCACTGTCAAATTTCGCCGACATCGGCGGAAAATCCACCGACATCAAACGATCAATTGTCGATGAGTTCGATTTCGATTTGAATTTCGTGTTTGGGTTTGAGAAAAACTTGGTCAATGGGATTGTGAGAGCCGGAAGTATTGGGCCAAATGACGATTGAGGTATTGGCCAAATGACGATTGATGTATTGGCCAAATGACGATGGAGGCGATTGGCCAACATGATCAGGAAAAATAATGATAAAAAAATAGAACTAAATAAATAAAAACAAGAACGTGAACGTGAACATGATAAAAACATCGAGAACCAAGAACATAAACATGATAAACAACATGAAGTACAATAGCCAAGAGCAATGAAATTAAAGGAAAAACTCAAATATTGATCGAAGCATCGAAGGTAGAACCAGAGAGTGAGAGAGTGAGAGATAGAGACCGAAGGTGATGGTGATTAAGTTAGCTAGAGGGAGAGAGAGAGAGACCATGTGTGTGTGCGAGGGAGAGAGAGAGAGAGAGAGAGCGAAAACTCATCGTCGAAAAGTGGGTCGAAAGTAGGCTTCGAGAAATGCATTTTAATGCGGTTCGAATGAATATTTGCGAAATGCGTTCGTTCGTTCGCATGGCAACAAGTAAAAACAAATGACAACAAATAACAATGTGCAACAAGACAATAACAACAACAACAAAAAATGACTATAGCAACAACAAAATGAACTACAGCAACAACAAATCGGATAATAACAACTACATGGTGAAAACCCCAACACGACCTTCTCTTTTTTTTTTTTTGCTCCAAACCAATGAAGGAAAGAACGAACGAACGAAAGAAAGAGAAAGAGAAGAGAAAGAGAAAGAAATTATGTCGTTACCTCTGTCCACCTCTTTCCGACATCGAAAACTCGCCCATGCTCTGATCCCCCCCCATCCTCGCACAACCCATCGACCTCCCAATCATCGAGGTCATCGCTGGACGTTGACCAGGGTCGAAGTTGTCGTTGTTGATATTGTTCTTATTGTGTAGTTATTGTTGTTATTGTTGTAGTTGCACTTTCTGCCAACGTCAGTCGATTGACCAATCGGTAAACTTAACTCAAATAACACGAACACGAATGGGATCAGGTCAATGCAGCGAATGCTCGACTGAGGTTCGAAAAACTAAACTTCGATGTTCGAAACATTGATTTCGTCGAATTTTCGGTGGGGTTCATTCGAGTTTATCATAAATTTCGACAAGGTGAATTATTGGGAAATGAAATTGGAAATATTCGGAAGAAAATTTTGTTGTTCGAAAATTCGAAATTAATTCGAAAATGATAATTTGTAGGTTTTTGTTTGTTTCTTTGAATTTTTTGTCGAAATATAAGAATAAAAAAAGGAGTTTTCGATATTATTTCCATGTTCGAATTTTTCGAAGATGATAAATTGACTATTTGTAAGCCTTATGTTTCCGTTTATTTGATTTTTTATGCTCAAGAATTCGAATTTTCATGAAAACATCATGTTCGAAAAACATGAGTTCATCTTCGAAAATCATAATTTCCAACACTTTTCTATGCTTCTATGCTCGAATAATTCGAACAGAAGTCATCAGCCGCTATTTTTATGCGTTCACACACATTTATTACCACATCTTGCCGCCTTGTTAATGTTCGTGCAATCTGGCAACGCTGCTCTCACCAAACAAATGGCCGCCATATGTGCCGATGGCGATGGAATTTCCTGAAAATTACAATTTCCCAGAAACGCAAGCAAGATTCGATTCGACGACGAGCGATGAGAGGGAAAGAGAGAGGTGGAAATCGAGAGGGATAGAGAGAGATCGCGGTAGAGACAGATAGATCAGGTTAGAAGTTTACAACAAGTCAAGGGGATTTCGGGGTGGGGGTGACGAGTGTCGATTGAGTGTGGCATCGCTGGTCGTGGCGACCACGATATGTCAAATGGCAACATTCGTCCTTGGCTGACGCGAACTCAGGCGCTCGTAGATGGGAGAGAGAGAGAGAGGGAGTGAGTGAGTGAGAGTGAGAGGGGGAGTGTGAGAGAGAGAGGGGTTCAAACGAGAAAAAGAGAGGTCCAATAGAAATCCGCAAAAATCAAGCTGAGAGAGAGAGAGAGAGGACCGAGGACAGAAATTAAGTTTGTGAAGAAGGCGAGGAAGGTCTCGAAGAACAGACAGAGGCGAAGGGAATCCAGGCTGCAACGAGACAGAGAGAGAGAGAGAGAGAGCAACGAGATGGAATGAGAGAGAGAACGGCTTCAAGAGAGCGAGGTTTCCATTGTTGTTGTTGTTGTTATTGCTATTTCCAATTCTATTCTATCGCTGAGCTTTTCTCGAAAGCTCTTCATCGTGCTCACGTCCTTTGCTGCTGCTGCAACTGCTGCAATTGAGAGTGACCATGTCTATGTGTGTGTGTGTGTGTGTGTTTGTGTCTGATTCTCTGTCTCTATTGACTTCTCATTCTAATGCTCCATTGGTCTATCCATCCATCTCGCTCACTCCCATGCAGACTGAGCGTCGGCCGATCGACCGAGTGTCGTTTGATGCACTTGATTCGGTCACTGACATCGCAGCCTTGCACCAACGTCGTTCTTGTTGTTGTTGTTATTATTGTTGTAAATTTTCTGTTGTTATTATTGTTGTTGTAACTTGCTGTTAGACTTTTTTCATCATACATATGTTGTTGCAATGAATGGTTTTTGGTTTTTGTTGTTGTTTTCTCAACTCAACTCTTAGCATTTGTATGAGAATTATTTGCCATTCGCATTCGTTATATATAGGCATATGTATGTATGAGTGTGTTCTACATGTATGTCTGAGTGAGTTTATTCTAAATGTATGTGTGTGTGTGTGTGTGCATTTGATTACATTTGTATTGGTGTGTTTTGACTCGCAAATTCAGTTCGTTTCGGCAGCGATATCGTTGTGCTAGGTTAGGTTTTAATTATCATGTCGTGTCGTGCGTTCGCATGCAAATTGACAGGGTTGCCAGACTACAGACCGAGTCAAACGACCGTGTGTGTGTGTGGCCACCAACTATAATTTTCTCCATGAAAATTCTCTTTTAGTCGTGCCGCTTTTTAAATGGTATTTTCAAACGCATATAATTATGGGGAATTTGTAAAAAATTAAAGAGTTGCAGGATTTTTACAATTGTTGTCGGAGTTGGGATTAAGAAATGAATTTACTTTAAATTCGAGACAATATTTCGATATTAGTAAAATCCATTAGAAAATAAATTTTCATCACTTCGAGTTGCCAATAGAATAAAATTAATAAAAAATTTAAAATGTATATTTTAATACAATATAAAAATTAGTTTTTTTTTTTATTAAATTCATGTTTTTTTTTTTTAATTCTGAATAGAATTTTGTAGTTTCATATTTCTATATTTCTATGTTATTTTTTAATTACTAAAAATATATTTATTTAAGCATTAGATATTTAAATGTATATTTTGATTTTTTTTTTTATTAAATTAAAATTAAATTTTTGTTCATTTTTGTATTTTTTGAATTTTTATATATATGAAATATATATTTTTTTCCATTTGATATTTGTGTAATTTTCTTTTTTTTTCCTCATTCTATGAGTTTTTGTTATTTTTTAGTTTTTTAATTTTTTTAGTTTTTGAAATTTTTCTGCATTTTTGCGTTATTGAAATATATTATTTTTCCCCATTTTTGTATTTCTGCAATTTTAAGTTTTTTCTTATTTTAATAGTTTTGTCCATTTCTATAGTTTTTTTTTATTTAAATAGTTTTTTTTTCATTTGAATAGTTTTCTTTATTTAAATAGTTTTGTTTATTTTAATAGTATTTTTTTATTTTTATCGTTTTTGCATTTGTTAACATTTTTATGTATTTTTCCCTTATTTGTTATTTTGCTGACCCTTGGCCACTCTGCTTTGAACTGTGTGCAAATATTTGCAAATGCGATGCAGTTGCTTTGCCTTCTGGCTTTTGTTTGATGCAAATAACGACAGCAACAACAAAAACAACAACATCAAGAACTCAACAATTATTCACATAATGAAATGCAGCCGCATGTGTGCGTGTGTGTGCGTCGACTTGTGCTCATGTGTTTGTTGACACGCATGTTTACCGTAAAATTAAAACAAAAATAAAAAAAAAATCATCAACATGGTGCAAACAAAATAACAGGATACACAGGAACGATAGAAACATAAAATCAAAAGTGGAAAAAGTTTTGAAATATTTTCCGAGAATAGTTTTTGCGTTATTATGTCTATGGTTGTTGGGAAAAATCATAAAATAAAAACTATTAACCCAAAGAACTAGCAAGGAAATGGATAGTGATTCACATCTTAAAAATAAATGAAGACACATGCAAAATCTTGTTGCTTATTATAAAAATGAGGAAATTCCCCAATTTTTAAATGTTATTTCTCAATTCAAATATTTTAATTTTTTTTTTAATTGTATAAAAATTTTTTAAAATTAAAAATTTTATTTTCTCAATTTTAAAATTTTATTTTCTCATTATTATATTTTATTTTCTAAAATATATATTTTTATTTACTCAATTCAAAAATTTTCAAAAGTTTTCAAAAATTTTTAATTTAAAAAATTTTTTTATTTTTTCAATTTATTTTTTCATTTAAAAAATTTTATTTTTGCAATTTTAATATTTTATTTTCTCAAATTTATAATTTTATTTTATCAATTTAAACATTTATTTTATCAATTTTAATATATTTTTTGTTCAATTGTGTTTCATCAATCACACATTTCCTACTTTAATTTCTGAAATTAATATTTTTTGTCAATATATTTTTTTCTCAATTAAAATTTTATTTTTCAATTTTAATATTTTTTTTGGTTGAGTTTTATTATAGTATTTTAAAATTTTATTTCTCTATTTCAAAATTATATTTTCTTAATTTTAAAATGTTGTTTTCCGTATTCCAAAATTTTATTCAAAAATCTAAAAATTTCTTCCTCAATTTCAAAAATGTAATTATTAAATTTTTGTTCACTCTTTCGTTGCAGCAGCCGACGCTTTTCCAACGTCAAGGTAGGTTTTCCTCACTTTTCCCCACGGTGCACTGCGTTATCGATTTTTCGTCAGTATGTGTGAGTGAGCGTGTATTAGTGTTTGTGTGTGTAAGTGTGCGTTTGAGTGAATGAAAAGGTTCCACTGTCGCTGGGCGCCAACTTAATTCGTCTGCGCGGGAAACTGGGCCAATGGCCGGACGAAAGCGCAAGGTAATGCATTCTATAGCAACAACAACAACAATAGTAAAAACAACAACAACAATAATAAACAACAACAATAATAAACAACAACTATAACAACAACAATACCATTCATATACTACAGTGGCCTCAAAGAAGAACTATAAACAACAACAATAATGACTTTGCTACAAGGAAGTCTCTTCAATTCCTCGTACAGTGGAGCAAAACGTACAGAACAGTGGAGCAAAAATACACAAAGTTGGATGTTTCTACGCATTTTTGACAAAACAACTTATGTTGAGATACGTAAATTTGCAATTATTTCCTTCAATTTTCTGAAGGAAAGTTGAACGAGACGAAAAACAGACTGTTTGACTCTTGAGGACATCCGGCACAGTGGGAATAAAAAACAAAAACTATTTTATTACTGAGAAACTTTATTGAGAATATTTTGAAATCATTATTTTATTAAATCAATCAGCATAATAAGAATTATGTAGTAATCATTATTAATATAAAATATTCCGTCGTTTAATTCTCAATTTTTTTTAATTTTTATATTTTATTAGTTAGAAATTTTATAGAGAATCTCTTGAAATCATTATTTTTTGAAATCAATATACATAATTCGAAATATGTAGTAATAAATTATAACGCAAATTATACCAAAATTTAATTATCAATTTTTTTATATAATTTATAATTTATTTTTTAATATTTTTTATATAATATAGATATTATTATTTCATTATTCTTTTTATTGTATTTCTTTCTTTATTATTTTTATTTACACATTATTTCGCTAAAATAACAACACAATATCAATATCGGATCGATTAATCTCGCACTTAAAATATCATCAGCTCCGCACAGTGGGAACCCGCCCCAAAGTAAATGGGTCAAAACAACAGCGGAAAACACGAAAATTCAGAGGGGCAAAAAATACAAAAAAAAATCGGCGAAAACAAATAAAAATATGAAATTTCATATTCAAGCTCAATTTCAACTCGTAATGAGCGGCCCAAAACTCACCACAAGGTGAAGTTTAAACAAATGTGTTTTCAACAAAATTTAACCTAATTTTGGCAAAAACCAACAAAATTTTAGGTAAAAAAAAAAATAAACAAAATAAACAAAAATAAACAAAAAGAAATGGCAGTGAATAAAAACTGATTACAATCAAATAAAAATTTGCACCGCAGCAAAATCCAATAATAAAACGCTAAAACAACAACAACAACAAACATCGTCATCATCATCACGACATCAGGTAAAGAGATCATAATAAAAAAGAGAAAGGTGAGATTACGCATGTGTACAACAACAACAAGAACAATAATTATAACAACAAAATGTATTTCAACCACCACCACCAACAACAACAAGTGATCGAATCGATGCTAATGAAACTGAGTCCGATTTGCGAGGCGTGTGTGATCCAGAAGACGGAAATTAATGCCAAGTAATCGGTAGTTGATAAACGATTACCAATAGCGACTACTTTTTTTTACTGTAAAGATGAAAAACTCGTATTAACAATAAATATTTTCTAATATAATTTTTTTAATATGATTTTAGTTTATGTAATTTATTTATTTTTTCGTAAATTCCTTAAAAGTTTAACGAAATAAGTAGTACAGAATAATTATTTTTAATCCAAAATTTAAATTTTTGTAAAATAATTTTTTAATATTCTATTCTTAAATTCTTTTCTATTATTCTATATTTTTATTATTATAGAATATTCAATTATTCAATTTTAACGATTATTTCAAAAGGTTCGACTACTTTTATAAACTCGAATCTCAGTTTCCATCGATTAACAATACTCCGTTGAACTTTTCTACGGGTTTTGCACGATTCATCAATTGAACGGCAATAATAAAGAGATAAACGTGGGTATCGAAAACGGTGGGGGTGGGTGAAACGTAATGCAGAAGCTATAAAGTAGTTATTCGTTACATAAAAACCGCAATGAACTCAAACTCGATTTCGTGCAAATAATAGAGGTTGGCGGGGAGTTGTTTTTTATTTTTTTTTTTAATTTTATTATTTTTTTATTATTTCTTTTCGTATTTTTTCCTACTTTTTTGCGTATTTTTCTCTCATTTCTTTGTATTTTTTTTCCTGATTTTTTCTTTGTTTTTTCCTTATTTTGTTTGTATTTTTTTCGTCATTTTTTCGATGGCTCTAAGTGGAAGGTGGAGAAAACGAAAACACACTTAAGACCTTTTTTTTCGACGAAAGAGAGAGGGGCGGGGGCCACGCCTCGTTCGGGATAAAGACATGAATTAAAAAAGTATTCGTTGAGAGGTTGTTTTTTTTTTGTTGGTATTTTTTTTATTATTTTGAAAAATAAATCTTTTCCAAAAGCTGGAGGAAGATGATCAGGGGAGAATGATGACGACGAGTCCGTGGACTTGACTTGGACTCGAATTCGAACTCAAATTCGTTTTGGAACCTTCGCGAAGCCCTCGAGCCAAGACAGTTGGCAACGCGAGAAATTAAGACATTTCACGATCAGTTTTTATTGTCGTCGTTGTTGTTGTTGTTGGCATCGTCATCATTGTTGTTGTTGGTATCGTTGTTGTTTTTGATTTCTTGAATTCGACCAAAAAAAATCACTTGGTTTTTGAAATTTCGGCCACTTGATCAGTCATTGGTAAGGATCATGGCCAAAACCACTTTCACCGAGCATACGTTGGCTCCGTTGTTGTTGTTGTTGTTGTTAATGCTGTTATTGTCAAGTACTTCATTGTTGTTGTTGTCGAATACTCTGAGGTTGTTGTTGTAGGCGAGTAATCAATTGTTGTTGTTGTTGTTGTTGTTGTTGGGTACATGTGTACAGTGGATTAAGTAAAATTCCAATTTAATTGCCGTCCAACGCGATCGAGCTCAAAGCGAGAAAATGTCACACACTGACACACAAAGCAAACGTGGAGAGAGGAAGACATGAGAGGAGGAGATAGAGAAAGAGAGAAGGGGAGAGAGAGATGGAGAGAAATTAGAAGAGGAGAGAAGAGTGAGAGATAGAGAGAGGAATAGTAAAAGAGACTTCCTTTTAATAAAAATCATGAAAATTCAAATTTTTTCGAATAATAATTTTCAATTTAAGTTTATTTTATATTAACGTTTCCCTATATCTATCCATCTATTCCTCTATCTCTCTCTATCTCTAGATCCCTCTATTTCTCTCTTCCTCTTTTTCTTTCCCGCTCTTTATCTCTTTTCTCACCATCTCGCAGTTTCTCTCTCTCTCTCTCTTTCTATTTCTGCCCTCGCTCTGCTTGATTTTGACCAACAAAAGCAACAGCCGACAGCGATCATGACGTTTTATTGCTGTTGCTCGAGTTGTTGTAATTCATGTTATTGTTATTGTTGTTGTTGCTCTTTATTTTATAGCAATTGTGTTGTTGTTGCTGCTGCCGACGCTGTAATGTGTGCTTTTTTATTACCGTTACGTGAGAGTTTGTTGAACTTTCGATTTCGTTGAATTTCATTTCACGGAAATATTTCTACGGGCGTTGTTGTTGTAATTGTTTGTGTTGTTGTTGTTGTTGCGGTGGATCATGGGATGCGCTTCGTTGATCGCTCGTTTGTCGGTTGTTGTTGTTGGTCATATTGTTGTTGTTACTGTTATTGTTGCGGGAGGCTACAAAAACATCAACTATAAAATTCAAAGCCGAAATTGTAAATCAAAACGTGATCAGATCACGGCTCACCAAACGAAACCTGGCGCCGTCGTGCATTCGAATTTAGTCCCGTCCCTCTCTCTCTCACCCTCCCGCTCGTCGTCTCTCTTTCTCGCACCCTCGCTCCCACTCACTTTGACAGCTGTCATCAATCACCGCGCTCTGGGTCGTTTTGTGGAGCAGCTGTGAGTTTTTTTCTACGCTTTTTTCGGGTTTTGTTCGTGGTCGTGGTTGGGATTCGGAATTTTTAATTGATGATTTTTGCCGACGCCACACCTCGCGGAAGTTCAAGAAACTTCGGCACATGGCAACACTGGTCGCCGGCGACAGTTTTTTAAAAATCGTCTCGAAGACGAATCGTGTGAAGAGAAAATCTTGATCCAATGGCAACGCTGGCACATGATCGACGCTCAGTTCACTCGAGAGTGATGCCATATCGTGCGAATATTGTAAGAAAAAAAAAAACCAACCACAAGCTCAATTTTAGAAGATTAACAGGTTAAATAGTTAGATAATGCAGCGACAAAAACAACAAGCACACGAGACTCAAATGAAAACGAACGTCGGGCTGTGGTTGCAGAGAGTGAGAGAGAGAGAAAGAGACATAGAGAGACGCAGGAAACGATCGACTGAAGGAGAGAAAGAAACAAATTAACGAAAAAAAAAGGAATGAAAGAAGCCAACGCATAAAAGAGCGAATGAAACGATTGAAAGAGCGAATGAAACGAATGAAAAAGCGAATGAAACGAATGAAAGAGCGAATAAAAGGAACGAATTGGGCGGGCGAACGAGTGAAACGAACAGACGAACGCACGACACACGCACCAAAGAATCGCCAACGATGAGATGACGACGAGCAACGAGTTGTTCGTCGATGCAACGAGTGCGGGGAGGAAGAGGAAGCGAGAGCAACAAAAACAACGACGACCACGATGATAACGACGAGTAACGAGACGGAACCGACGCACAAACGAACAACGAAGCGACCGAGCGAGAGAACGAAACGAACGAATCAACGACGACGCGAACGAATGAACGAACGATGGTCGACGACGACGCTGACGACCGACGATCGGGTTCAATGGCTGACCTAATTTTCTGTTGAATCAACGGGAATAGTTGTGAAAGCAACAACAACAAGAACAACAACCACTACCACGAA
Organism: Coelopa frigida; assembly: GCA_017309665.1. Classification (NCBI taxonomy): domain Eukaryota; kingdom Metazoa; phylum Arthropoda; class Insecta; order Diptera; family Coelopidae; genus Coelopa; species Coelopa frigida. The sequence continues at coordinate 27,640,003 of CM029564.1, forward strand.
TACACAAACACACACGCAAACACAGATGAGCGACTACAACAACTGGTTGATATAAAAGAAACAGAAACAACAACAACAACCACAATAATAATAATAATAATATTAATACGATGAGCGAACGCAAATAGAATGACAGCTACAACAACAACAAATACAACAACAGAAACAACAATAATCAAGTCAAAGAAGTAGAGGAACAAGAATAATAATAACAACAACAACAACAATAGTAACAGAGGCGAGAATGCAAGTTTAACAAATTAAAAATAAATAAAAATAAAAGAACACAACAACACTATAGATTGAAAACCAAAAACAAGAAGAACAACATGTGGAAGATGCACCGTGGAATGAAAAAAACATTAACGAGATAAACATTTGATCTGGAAGAGCAAATATAGGAGGAAGAAAAAAATTGTATTGAAATAGAAAAATAACAGAAATAGTAAACGAGAAGAAAATGGAAACTAGTATAAAAAGAGGCGATAAAAGAGGTTATAATAATATTAGACAAATGCGATAACAAATAATGAAAATAACGAGAAGGAAATGAGGAATTAAATTAGTTACTAGGAACTAAAAATTATAATACAGAATAACTATAGGTAAAGAAATTTATAATTAAAGTAATATAAGAAAATATTTCAAAAAATATAAATACTAGATATAGAAACTATAAATCGAGTTAAAAATCATTTAGCTATAGAATTCTTAATTCTGGAAAAAAATTTCTACAAGGTGGAAGTGTTGCCACCACTCTAGAGAATCAAGTTCATCTGACTGGGAGAAAATGTACCATGGGAATAATTCACAAAAAAATTCTGGGAAATTTCATAAGCTGAAATTTATTATGGAAAGCACAAATGTAAAAATGGAAGAGAAAGTTACGATGATAGACTATTATTTTTTTTTCAAATGAAAAACTTATTTTTTAAATATTTAAAGTAATATATTAAAATATTTTAATTTTCCTCATCATATTTATTTATTTTGAATATATATATTTTGAATATTTTATTTTATTATTTTATTTTGAATATATTTAAAAATGTATCAAATTGTAAATCAAATTTTCCATTTTAATAAAGGAGTTTTTTTTAATTAAAATACATTTGAAATTCCTTTCTAATCTTACGCAATTTGTCTCCCATGCTTCCTCCCCTTATTGGCGATTGTCACGCGAACTCCGAGCATAGGACGATAAATCAAAATTATTTGAAAACAAACTCAATAAAAAAGCAATAAAAAAACACAAATAAAAAAATCGAAATAAGGGAAAATCGAAACAATAAAAGGTCAAAATGTGAAAAATATGCGAAGTGCAAATTTCAAGCTCATTTATCATGTTTTGATTTATTTTCGAAAAGAAATGGAAACGAATGGAGTCGGAAAAAAAACCAAAACGCGAAACAAATATTAATAAAATTAAAGAAAGAAAAGAAAAACAAAAAAACGCTATGAAAAAAACGTTAACAAAAAATGAAATATATCAAAATAAAAAACAAAACAAAAAAATAATATAAATAACAAAATTCAAAACAAAAATAAAATAAAAAAGCGAAGGGGAAAACAAATATCAAAACATAATTTAGAAATTTCGTATATAAAAAATTACATGCGGTCGCAATTAAAAGTTGTTGGAAATGTGACAACAACAACAACAACAGCAACAACAATGCAATGGTCACAAAAGACAGAAAACCTTCGGTCGGGTTGTCGACCTTTTTCACGCCCCCGCCTTCGGCTCTTTCACTTTTCCGTGATCTCGAAACCGAGCTTCCGACGGCCACCGAAGCTTTCCCAAGAGCTTCGGTTTCGGCTTCGGACCGTGACGAGGCGGCGGAAACGTCGGCTCTTCCGTGAAATGGGTTCCGAGACCCAGTTTCGGACTCGTTTTTTTCTCTCTCTCTCTCTCTCTCTTTAGATATTTTTCTGAATTTTGGTAACACGTTTTTTGTTTTTCATATATTTTTTATAATTCACATAATTCGAGAGATTTTGAATTTTTTTTTATGGTGTTATTTTCTTTATTTAGAATTTATTTAATATTTTAAAAAATTTTAATATTGATTCTTTTTATCAACAAAAAAAAAAATAAATCTGTTTCTTTTTTATGAAATTAAAAAATGAAAACTAACGCGGATTTTTGAGGAATGCAATTTATAAATTATTTTTACAAATTTTGATTTAGATTCAAAAAAAAAAGATTTAATTTGTTATTTTTTATAAATTAAAAAAAAAAAAATTTAAAACTATCGCAAAAAAATTAGGAATATATATGTTATATATAAAATGAGAATTTCTTAATTTTTTTTAATACTTATTTGAAAATTATTTTAGTTTAAATTTTGTGATGGTTTTGTTGAATTTTCTTCAAATAATTTGTAAAGTTTTTCTTATATATAAAAATATTCCAAAAGTTTTCAAACATTTAACAATTTCTGAAGACAATTTAACAATTTATTTTCATTTTTTTTTTCAATTTCCAACATATGCTTAAAAAAAACTATCTTTATTTTCAGACAAATTTAAGCTCTACTGTGGCTTTTATATAAAGCTGGTTTTTTTAAAAATATTTTCGCAATATTCCTCGTATTTCGCATTTCCTTCCTTGTCTTCTTTGTTTTCGTGCAAAATGACGCCCTGTCTTGAGGGAAAAAATTGAAGAGAAAAAAAAATTATAATTGCGCGCCGTGAAATTTAAAGGTTATGGTCGTCATAATTATTCAACTACAACAACAATAACAACGACAATATATGGTAGGTAATGTAAATGCTATTGTTGTTGTTGGTGTAAAAAGCAGGCAACAATTTCACTTTCACAATTAAAAAAACAACAGCCCAACAAGCCCAAAAAAAGTGTTCGCCATTGAAAAAGTGAAAAAAAAAACAGAATAAAAAACAAAATAAAAACTAAAAAAAAAACTAAAAAAAAAACTAACACAACAATACATAAAAAGCCCGCCGAAAAAAGTTCAAGATAATAATTGAAGGTACAGAGAAAGAAGAAGAAGAAGAGATACTTAAAAGAGGTGAAAACAACGAGTTGTCAAAAATAACTGGAAGAAGGAGAGAGGGAAAGGGATACTTGGTGATGGTTGTATCAAGAGTTTAAGAGGAGGAGCGAAAGAAACGGCAACACTCGAAGCAACCGAGAGAGAGAGAGAGAGAGAGAGAGAGAGATAGAGATATTGAGTGACTGAGACACAGATTGGTTGACAAATATTTGAGACAACAGATCAATAGAGAGACTAGGGAAAGATTAGGAGAAACAAAAAGTAATAAAAAGAAATAGGAAAAAAAAAATAAGAAGAAAAAGCAAGAGAATTAGAAAAAGAAAGAAACAAAGAAATAAAAAAAGAAATAGAAAAAGGGATTGAAAAAAAAGAAAAAGAAATAGAAAAATAAATAGAAAAAAAAATAGAAAGAGAAAAAAAGAAAATGAAAAACAAAAATAGAAAAAAAAAAAGAAAATGGAAATAAAAAAAGAAAACAAAATATAAAAAGCAATATAAAAGGAAATACAAAAACTAGGAATAGAAAATAAAACAGAAGAAGAGGAATAGAAAACGAAATAGAGAAGGAAATAAAAAAAAAAGAATGACAGAAAAAAAAGAATGAAAGAAAAAAAGAATGAAAGAAAGAAATAATGAATGAATGAATAATGAAATAAATGAAGAGCAGGGAAAATAGAAAAGAGAATAAAATGAAGAGTGAAAAAACAGCATGAAAATAGAAAATGAATGAAAATAGAAAATGAATGAAAATTGAAAATGAATGAAAATAGAAAATGAATGAAAATAGAAAATGAATGAAAATAGAAAATGAATGAAAATTGAAAATGAATGAAAATAGAAAATGAATGAAAATAGAAAATGAATGAAAATAGAAAATGAATGAAAATAGAAAATGAATGAAAATTGAAAATGAATGAAAATAGAAAATTAATGAAAATAGAAAATTAATGAAAATAGAAAATGAATGAAAGTAAAAATGGAAGAAAGTAAAAAAGGAAGAAAGTAAAAAAGAAAGAAAGAAAGACAAAAATCCAAACCATGCGACAGACATCGAGAGACACGTCAAATGCTCGGGACGGACACCGGGGCGGAGAGAGAGAGACAAACTGATGGATAGACAAATGAATAGACACATGGATAGACAAATCGTCAGACATGCAGACGGACGGACAGACGGACAGACAGACGGATGGATCGATCGATCGCGACCATCCCACGTACTTGAGGAACGTGCGAGCGATGCAAATGTCAAAAATGTGCGATGGCGACCGTCGCAATGAAAGTCGAAGCCGGAGACAGAAAGGGGGAGGCAACTGAAGGACAGAAGAGAGGGGAGTGATGACGAGGGAGAGGGAGAAAGAGAGCGAGAAAGAGAGGCAGATAGAGAGAGAGGGAGATAGAGTGAGAGAGGGAGATAGAGTGAGAGAGGTAGGTTCGTAAGATACGTAACCAAAAGTAATAACAATGACAACAACAACTAAAGCAACAATGTCAGAAAACAACAACATTGTCAGAAAACAACAACAATGCCGACATCAACTTCAACAACAACAACAACATTGAGAGAAAAGTCTTCGTCGATCTTTCGTCGTTGATGCATGAAGTCAGGGGCGTAGAAGGGCTCGATGAAGAGCAGGAAGAGGAGGGGGGGGAAGGGCGCAGTAGGGCTCAGGGACAAGTAGGGAGGAAAGCTAGATGGAGCTTTAAGTCGATATTCAATTGTTGTTTTTGTTATATTGTTTTTTTTTTTTTTTGCGGTTACTTTGTTGTTGTTCAAAGTAACAATTGTTGTTTTTGTCGCTATTTAATTTTCACACACACACACACACACACAATTTACGAGCTTTTCAAAGAGCAAACAGATGTTGGTTAGTTGTTGTTGTTTGTTGTTGTTATTGTCATTAATATTTTTGTTGTTGTTGTTGTTGGTGTCAATGCCCTTTTAACGATTCCGCCCTTTCATTCGTCAACCGCCGGCCTCAACGTCTGCTTCTTCTTCTTCATCATCGTCGTCATCGTCGTCGTCTCGTCTCCATTTTCCATTTTGGGAGCCGCCATTTTTTTAGGTTTTTTTTTCTTTTTTGTTTTTTTTTTGTTTATTTTTCTTTTCCCGCGCCTTCTTTTTGATCACTTTAGGTCAGCTTGTTCAAGGGGATGAAGACAAAGAGGGCAGAAAGAGGAAAAGAGAATGAAAGAAATTACAAACAAAAAAAAAAAATCGACAAGGAAGTGACAAGGAAAAGGCAGGTGTCAATAAAGAAAGAGTTGGACAGCAAGGGGAAAAGAAAGAGACGAGAAGTTGACCTGACATGGCGACCGATTGATGGAAGATGAAGGATGAAGACAGACAGATAGTCGGACAGACTGACAGACATTAATCCGGATAGACATGGGAAGCTCTCTCTTCGCCCTTTGTCGATGACCTGCAGCACTTCCGCCAGCACTTCAAAGCCATGTCACATGACATGGTTCAAAGAAATTCTAGTATATCTCTCCTTCTCACACTATTCCTCTCTCCCGCCCTCTTCCTTTCCCACAGTTTCTTCTCATATGTCGATATGTAGGAAAATACAATTTTTCGTCGATATTGCAGTTCTCTTTTTTTTATCACATACTCGTTCAAAAAAGGAGATCATCCTTCGATTTATCAAAAAATACAATACAATTTCTCAAAATACATATAATTTTTCATACTTTGCTACAACTATCGACAAGTTTTCACATTTAAATTTTTGCGATTTTTTTCACATATCGATAAGGATAACTAAAAAATACAACTAATTCATGCTCTCCCTCCTTTTATTGTCTTCTCTCTCTCTTTCTCTCATACTATTCTCATTGTATCTCTTTGTCTCGATTTTCGTTGAATTTTCATGAATTTTTCCTCCAAATTTGAGCTTTGTTTTTCATTCATTCATGTTGCATATTGAACAACTCTTTGTTGTTGTTTTTATTTTTCTAAATTTTTTTTTTTTGACTCCTTCGTCTTCTTCTTCTTCTTCGTCACGTTGAGGTTATGGCTAATGTTACGTCATCAGCCATTGCATGTTCGCATTTGTTGTTGTTGTTGTTGTTATTATTGTTACAATCATTGTTGATGTTGTTGCTATCAGTATTGTTGTTGTTGTTATTGTTATTGTTATTGTTGCTGGTTGACTGGATTTGCAGTTGTTTTTCCTGAATCTCCAATTTCTTGTTTTCAATTTTCAACTTCGTTCAACGGCGACGGCGACGACAACGAGTTTTCTTTCATACGATTTGTTGTTGTTGTTGTTGTTGTTCTTGTAGTTGTTGTTCTTGTTGCTGTTGTTACTGTATTCTTTGTTGTAGTTTTTCTTTCACCAGTTGGAGTTTTCAACATGACGATGAAATAGAAATAGACTAAGAAAAAGAAGATAAAAAAGAGAAAGAAAAAAAAAAACAAAACAAAATAGAAAAAGAAAGAAAGAAAATTGAACGAAATCATTTTCCTCAACTCTTACATAACCTAATTTTTGTTGTTAAATTTTTTGTTGTTGTCTTTGTTGTCGAGATTGTTGTTGTCTTTGTTGTCGAGTTTGTTGTAGGTAGTTCTTGTTGTTGTAGTATTGGTTGTTACTGTAGTTGTTTTTATTATAGCATTGATACATTGTAATTATTTGGTATGGATCATATGACAGGATATCGTTTGATTTAGTTCAATGTGGAAAATAGAAAAAAATAAACTCATAAAACTAAGTTATCGACAGGAAAATGAGGAAAATGAGACAATTTCAGCCATGAATTATGAGTTTTACAAATTATGAACATTAGTAAAGTGAAATTCATTTTTGTGTGAAAATGTTTTTCTGATATAAATAATTTTTATGAACGAAAATATCTTTTTTTAAAATAGCATTTATGAAAGTAATTTTTTTAATTTATTCAAATTTCAATTATTTTTTATGTAATTATTTTTTTATGAAAATATGTTAATTTTTTTACAAAAATATATTTTTTTATCAAATGTATAATTTTTATTTGTTCAAGTTTATCAAAATAACTTTTTTAATTTAAATTATTTTATGAACGTTAAATTATATCTTATGAAATTATTTTTTTATGAACACATTTTTTGAGAAATTAATATGATGTATTTATAATTTTTTATATCAAGTTGTTAAAAATCGTATGAAAATATTATTTTTTTAATGGATTTCATTAATTTATTATCATTTAAATTAGTAGTAGACTGCAATAGTATTATTGGTCGATCACTACTTTATCGACCTCAGCATCAACTTTTTCCCATCTCCGCTCCCATTTTTCTTCACCCCATCCATCGCTCAGTCAATCAGTTAATCAAATGCTTCCGCCGTTGCCTCCGATTGAAAACCTTCAATGAGACTATTCTTTTTCTTTCTCTCTCTCTCCCTCGCTCTCTCTCTCTCCCTCGCTCTCTCTCTCTTTCACTCATTTTCAATCACTCTCATTCCTGATTCCCTCACGATCCCCATATTCTCAACGATCCCCATATTCTCAACGATCCCCAGGTTCTCAACGATCCCCATATTCTCAACGATCCCCAGGTTCTCTGCGATCTCTACTTTCCCCTCGACACATTCTTCTTTCTTCCCTTTGTCGTTCTTCGCCTGGCCCTTTATCCCATTTGTACATATGTCTGTTGGTCAGTCTATCTGTCTGTCTCTCTGTTTGTCTGTCTGTCAGTCTGTCTGTCCGCCCGTCAGTCTGTTCGCCTATTTGTCTGTCCACCCTCGTCCGATCGACATCGACAAATGTCAACGTTTGCCCCAGTTCGACGATCAGTTCAGAGCCACCGAAGCTCAATCAACCGCAGAAAAAGGGAGGGAAACAAAGGGGGAAAGGGAGTAGATTGAGGGAGCCATTCAAATGGCAATAGATGGAATAACAAAAGCAACAAAAACAAAACAATAATAATAACAACAACCCAGCACATGCATGCGATAAATAAAAAACCCTCGAGCAGCGCATTGAAGAGGCTTTAAATAGACTACTGTTGGCCTATATTCCCGGACAGGGTGCAATCGAGAGAGAGAGGGGGAGAGGAAGATTCGTTGGAGGAAATGATATATAAAAAGAACCTATTCATGCATTACATAATGTACGACAGCAACAACAAGAGCAACAACAATAGACAACAGACGAGTTGCACAAAAAACTGCATAACTTTGAAATTACTTCCTAGTTACAACAACAACAACAATAATGACAACAACAATAACAACAACAACAATAATGACAACAACAATAACAACAACAATATTAACAAAAACAACAATAACAACAACAGTGAAGAAGAAGAAGCAGCAGCAGCAACAATGCAACTAATTTAAAAATCTCAACAACAACAGAAACAACAACATGGTCTATGAAGCCAAACCAAGCGAATGACTCGAAATTAGGTCGGAAGAATAGACGACATGATGTTCCATCTCGTTCTCTCTTCCTCTACCCATCTCACTCACTCGCTATCCCATTCTATCTCTCTCTATCTCTCACACTCCCTTCCTATCTCTCATAGTTTTTCATTTGGCAGCAATGAAAGAATTCAACACCAACAACAACAGCAACAACAACAATAACAACACCATTAACAACAACAACAAACACTTTTCATATCCCAAAACATTCCCGAGAATCCCGCGTTTTCACTCCATTTGAATGGAGAAAGAAAAATGAAATAGACGATAGGACATGAGAACGAAAGGGAAGAAGTGAAGAATGAAGAAGAGAAGGAAGACGAGTTGCAGGCATCTATTTTTAATATGGCCGACGTCCATGTGTGTGTGTGTGTGTGTTTGTGTTTCGCCGCCATAATGCAAAGTTTTTCACTTTTAATTTCTAAATAAAGAAACGCTCGAACTCGAACAAAATGAAGAATGCAAAATGCAGAGAACACAACTGAAAGATAACAACAACAACAACAACAGCATAAACTACGACAACAACAATAAAAATGTGAAGAAGAAAAATGTTGCCAACGCCTGGCTGCCTTCATGCTGTCTGTCTATCTATCTGTCTGTCTGTCTGTCTGTCTGTCTGTCTGCAGCAAGTTTTAGGCTTCTGTCATAGAAAACTTTTGGAGCTGATTTTGAGGCATCCTTCGACCATATTTTGGGAGATAAAGTGAAGAAATTTAGGGAAAAAATATTTTGGATTTGAAGGAGGGAGATGGAAGATAAATATTTTGAAAAGGAACAAAATTTTTGATGGAATTTCTTATGAGAAAGTTTGGAAAAATAAAAAGTATTTTTTGAAAATAACTTTAAATTAAAGTTAATTCGATATGTCGACCATAAAAAAATCATACAAAAATTTCAAATTTTATTATTATAATTATTAGAATTATGCTATTATATTTTTGCCGATCCTTATAATCTTCTACCTTCTTATAATCTGAATCCCCAACAATCTATCGTCTCAAATCTTCTATAATCTCTTGGTAAGAACTCATCCCAAGAACTCATCTGTCTGTCTCAACAATATATATAGATATAGCCGTGCATACATATCGGTGTGCATGAACTTTATTTACAGCGACAACAAAACCAACAACAACAACAAAAACTCCGTGTTCTATTCTTTTTTTCTCGGTCTATTCAACATGGCGGTTCCATGGACTTTTAACCTATTTATTTCGCTTGTTTATACATTTCGTCTCTGGATTATTTTTTCTCTCCCCGGAGTTTGTGTTTGTACTTTTTCTGTTTGTACTTATTTTTATTGTTTTTTCCAGATTTCTTCTATCGCTAATCGTTTTTAATATATTTTTTTTAGTTTTCATAATATTAAGTTTATTTATATGTTTTCCATATTTATTTTATTAAAATTATTTTAGTTATTTTCATATTAAAATAATTGTATTTATTTTATTTTTAAATTAAAATTTATTTTTGGTTATTATATTATATTTCTATTTGATATATTTAATATCTCTTTTCTATATTTTATTTATATTTTACTATTATTTTCTCTATTTCATTATCTAAATAATTCTTTTTTTATTTGTTTTAATTTTTTCTTTGTCGATTTCTTCTAGTTCCAATTGTTTTTCTTTAGAATTTTGTCTTGTTTTCATTATTTTTTTATATTTCTTATTTTGTTTACATTAACTTTTGTGCACATATTTGTTTTTGTATTAGAAATGAAGGCATCGAAGATAACAAAATGGCGACTCCAACAAAAATGATGTGAGGAGGAAAAAAAAAATGAAGAAATGAAACGATGAAGAAAATGAAAACGATGAAGAAAACAAATAAGAAGAAGAAGAAGAGGACGAGGACGAACCTTTCAACAGCGGTCATGTTATCAGGGAATTTTTTTTATGATCGTTTAATTGGAAAAACTTCTTTAACGAGGGATTAATTTGTTGTTACTGAGTTGTTGTTGTTGTTGTTGCCATTTTTGTTGTTGTGCTTAATACAGTGGCAAATGGATTAGTTGTTTAGTCATTTTAGTTCTTGTTGTTATTTTAGTTATTGTTGTTATTTTAGTTATTGTTGCTGTTGAAGTTCTTGTTGTCGTTGTTATTGTTGTTGTCGTTGTTATTCTTGCTGTCGTTGTTATTGTTGTTGTTAGTTTTCCATGCTATTTACAATGGAATTCACTTGTGAACTCATTTTTCTTATCAACTCCATCCAGTGGCGTCGGTCGGGGGGTGATTCCTAGTGGGGGGGAAGCGGTCAGGGGCGTGCGGTTGACAATGAGATGGAGAAAACGAAGACGAGTTCTTGGGTTTCTGATTGTGGTGCGGAAAGAACTGCTCCATCGACAAGTGAGTGTTGGGGGTTGGGAAGGGGAGAGAAGGAGGTGAAGATGGGGAGGAAAAATATCATTCAACCCATCCAAAGTGATAGTTTTCCTTTTCAGAGAAATATCTATTTTAGTCTTTTTTTCAAAAAATTTTCCATAAGAAATTAAAAATTTTTTAAAAAAAATTTGGTTAAAAAATGTTCAATAATAAAATAAAGTACAAGTTTTAATAAATTAAAATAAGGAATTATAAAATTGAGATGAATACACTGATAGATAATGTAATAAAATTCTAAAAAATCAAATTAAAATACTAATTTTTATTGATTATAAAATTATAAAAATAATGAATAAAAATAAATAAAATTAAAAATAAATATAGATAAATAAATTTAAAAATTACAATGAAGGCATTTTTTAAAAATATGTTTATATGGAAATTTTTCTTTATTATCTTAAGGATAATGACGTTATATTGTAGTTTAATAATCAGTTAAAATAAATAAGAAAACTAATTATTGGACAAATAATAAGAAAAAAAATGAGAAAAAGAATAAAAATATAAGACAAATTTTCAAAGTAAAAAGAAAAATAATGTGCAAAACAATTTAATGAAATTACAAACAATAAAAAATTTGTATTTATCGTAAAATTTACATCCCAAATGAATCCCTCGATGATCTCGAAGTTGATTCTTTTCAAGTGCTGGAATTTACGAAAGTTTTTTCAAACATTTCTTTTTTTGTCGGCGACCCCCAGACAAAGTCGTATGATCGTGGAATTTTGGTGATGGGTGGAGGCGACAAGCGAAGGGCGCGCCAAAAAGATAATGAAGATGATAATGACGACAATGATGATGATTACCAAAAGGAAAATATCAACAACAACAAGAAGACATCACCGAAAGTACACCTAAGTAATGGCAACAACAACAACAAAGATCGAAATGATCGACTGCATTGCATTCTTTTTTCTAAACAACAACAACAACAATAAGAACAAAAACAACGAACGAATCAAATATGGCAGCGAGTCAAAATGCTCAAAGGCCGAATCGGCTGGGAAAACAACAACAATAGCAACAATAACATTTGGCCGGATTGACGAAGTGCATGAAAACGAAATTAAAAAATGGCGGCATGGCCCGCACTTCCTAGATATAGACATGAACGAGGGATAGACAGACAGATAGATCGAAAGACAGCCAGAAAACCAAACGGATGCGCGGTAAGAAAGAGCGGCAGATGATGAGACGCGAGACGAAAGGGACAAGAGATGAAAAACAACAAGAGATAGACCGAAAGACAGACAGACAAAACGACCAAGAGACAGGGAGCCACAGAGAGAGAGAGAGAGGAAGAAAGACAGACAGACAGACGAACCAACGTAGACGGAACACCAAACTAACCTAGTTTCTAGAAGAGAGGAACAGCAAAAAACCAACAACTATCACAACAATAACAACAACAACTATCACAACAAAAACAACAACAGCGACGACAACGACCACGAAAGCTGCAGCAACGTCTATAACAACAACAAACACACACAACAATTGACGACGACGACTCGACGTCGGCAACCATGTTGAAAATTATAATAAACCAGAAGCCGAAGCTCATACGACGATAACAACGACGACATCGACACCAACAAACGGCAAGAGAAGGAAAAACAACGATAGAAACAACAACAACGACCCATGCATCAACAACATCAACAACAACAATAACAACGTCAACGATTGCATCAACGAACACGAACACACGAACGAGCAACTGCTTAGAAACGAATGAACGAACTAACGAACAAATGACCGACGAACGATCAAACGACGAGCTAACGAACAACGAGAAGCCGAACGACCGAGGGAATCGTCGAGTGAGGGAACAAACAAATGGTCGGCCAGGCCGAGCGAAGGAACGAACGATTGAACGAACGAATGAACGAACGAACGGCTGGCCGAGTGTGGTTCGGGTCAAAGACCTGTAGGAGGTCGTTGCTGCAGTTGCAATAGCAACGTACAATAACACGATAGCAATTCCAACAACAACAACAACAACAAGAAAAACATTACACGACCAACGATAGGCGAAGGCGACGGCAACGAAAACAACGACGACGACATAGAAAATGTTAGAGAGCAGAGCACAAATAGCAACAAAGAAAAAAACAACAACAATATTTGATACATCGATGAAAGAATTACAATAACAATAATAATGAAGAGCTCACGAGGGCAGAGCTTACAACAGCAACAACAACAATAAGAGTATTGGTAATGGCAACAACAACAACAAAAATACCAAAGAAGAGAGACAAATCGAATGAATAGAGTTTGAGAGCGAGATTTAGAAAGAGAGATAGAGAGAGAGTTAGGTTGGAAAAACTTCGAATGAAAATGAGAGTTGGAAAAGCTCATTGTGGAGAGAGCGAACGAAAAAGCAGAAGAGGAGAGAAAAATGGAGAGGGAAAGAGAGAGAGAGAGTGTTATGAGAAGGAATGTTGTTATTGTTGTATGTTGCTGGAGGTGATTTGTTGTTGTTGTTGTTGCAGTTGGAGTTGTTGTTGGTATTATGTTGCTGAACGTTATATTATGTTAGTGTTGTTGTTAATTTTCTTGTTGTAAATTTTATTTTAATTTCGTTATTGTTGTAAGCGCGTTGTCGTTGTTATAATTGTTGTTGTTGTAATTATCATTGTTTTTGTAGCTATCGTTGTTGTATAGCTATCGTTGTTGTTGTAATAGCTATCGTTGTTGTTGCTGTTGCAAGTGACGCAACCACCAGGGATCGCTGCCTGCTGCACTTAATTACTTCTTTAATTATTTAATTAGATAAATAATTAATTAATTATGAAATTCTGAAAATTCGCTGCCGACTTGCAATTATTTCATTGCAACATGGGTTTTCGCTTAAGCGCATTAAATGAAAAGCGACGACACGATGTGAGGGAGATAGGAATATAATTGCGAAATGAAAAGGAAAAGCGAAGGTGAATAGGTCAGGAATTAATATCCTGCATTGTCGACCGATAGAGAGGGATTTTTTTTGGTCAACAAAATTATTGATTAATGAAATTAATGGATTTTTCATATAGCGAGAGAATATAATATTATATAAAATATTTGATCAATATAATAAATAAATAAAATAATATATTTTAATTGACTAATTTTCTCATTCTTTTTTTAGGCATGTAAAATCCCCACAACTGTTTCATCCAGTCAAGCAAGCATTCAATTAAGTGAGTAAATATTGATCCTTGATATATTTTACAATATTTTCTACAATTTCAAATAATTTAAAAAAGTGAAAAATATTACTATCTATAAGTTTGATTTTTATTAAAAATTCAATTGAATTTGATATTTGATTTGAAAAACGTATAATTAATTTTAATGACAAATGGAAAATATTATTGTTGTCAAATTTTAAAAAATTTTCAAATTTTTGGAAAATATTTATTTTTATATTCATGAAGATAAGTGTGATATTTTCTAAATATGCGCAAACAAATTTCAATGTTTTGTAAAAAATTATCCAATTTGTACAATTTTTTTTTAATTTTCTACTTTGTATTTTCTGTTTTATTTTTAATTTTGGTAAAGTAATACAATTTTCTCATATGTGAAATTGAAGAAAACACTTTGAAACCTTGACCAATGTGAAGAAATAATTTGCTAATATCTAATTTCACCTCTCGAAAGTCAAGTCGATAAATTTTATGGGAACTTCCGCATTTCCGCGAATTTGTTGAATGCAACATTTGGCCAAGAGATTTGACCTTTCGACTGGTTTCGGGAAAAGGAATGAAAAACGAGAGGAAAAGGAAACGATCGACTCGACCATTGGTAACGACCATTGCCATTGGTAAATTTTGGGGAAAAAAAAAGAAAAAAAGAAAACAAAATAATGAAAAATTGGGGAAAGTAATGAAGAAAATAAAAACACAATGGCAAATAAGGAAAAACTATGAAAAATAAAGCAAAACAAGAAAGAATAATGAAAAACTATGTAAAATAAAAACAATGAAAAATAATAAAAAATTAGAAAAAACAATGAAAAATAAAAAATAAAAATTAGAAAAAACAATGAAAATTAAAAAATAAAACCTATAAAAAACTATGAAAAATAAAAAAAAACTATAAAAAACTATGAAAAAAAAAAACTATATAAAAACTATGAAAAATAAAAAAAAAACCACTCTGAAAAGTAAAACTATGAAAACCGACAAAAAATAATTATAATATAAAAAATAAAATAAAAATGTTAAATTCAAGCATGCAAACCCATTGTAAAATCGAGTAAAGGAAAATAAAAATGAAGAAATTAAATGCAAAAAAACAAATAAATTCATAAATGCAAAACGATTTCCGTGAAAATACAATTCTCCAACAACAATGACAACATGAGGAAAAAGACGAAATAAACAATAACAACAACAACAAACAATAACAACAATGATCTCTGACAACTTCCTCGAAACCTTCGACAACCTCCAACTCACGGCAAGTGAAAAGAAAAGTCTTTTAAAAAACAACAACTACAACAATTGTAACAATAGCCATATCCTTTACAACAACAAATGGCAGTTGATGTAGCAATAACAAAAAAATTAAATAAAACAAAAACAAAATAACAACAAAAACAACAACTTTGAAGGGGACGAAGGAGACCAAACGTAGGTTAAGACCTCGTCCCACGGAGCCAACGATCGCTCCGTTGCCCACCTCTGGCTCTGGCCTCTTGTGCAATCATCTGTCTGTCCAATCCAACTGTCTGTCCGACCTCTCTCTCTCTATCTATGTGTGTGTGTGGGTTTGAGTGCCACGGAAAATCGCGTTACGAATTTTCCTCTTGCGTAATCGAGGCGCTTTTCTTACGTTCGCCTCGCGATCGATCGTCGGATGCTCATGTTGCTATCATTGTTGTTGTTGTTGTTCTGGTTGTTACCTCGATGTTGCTGCAACTCCCTGCTGTTGCATGCTGCACATTGCAATCGAAACGTAATGGTGCGAAAGAGTGAGGAGAGTGAGTGAGAGAGGAGTGAGGAGACAGAAAACGATCTATAATAAAAGTAAAACTTTTCCGCTTTTCACGTTCAACGACGACGATCGTCATGAACATATTTTTGCTGTTGCACAATCGTGGGATATGTTGCTGCTGATGCAGTTGTTGTTGTTGTTATTGTTGTTGTTATTGTTGTTGTCATTGTTGTTGTTGCTAATATAGTTGTATCATGCTAGAGTGAATGTGATCGTCGGACACTGGGAGAAAATCGAAGACGGGGGAAGAATTTTTGAGAATTTCATAAAATAGGAAATAAATGGAGAATTTAAGGCAGAAGAAGAAATTTAATCGAAATATTACAATTGTGTTAAATAGATAAATAGAAGAATTAAGAACTTACGGAATTGATAAAAATTTAATATTAAAAAATTACAGAAATTAACAACAATTAAAATATCTTAAAATGGCTTTAATTTATATAATTTGATAATTCTTAAAATTAATTCACAACTTAATAAATAAATAAAATTAAATAATAAAAAATTATAAATTAATATTCAAATTTAAATTCACATTAAATTCAAATTCACATTAAATTCAAATTCACATTAAATTCAAATTCACATTCAATTCAAATTCAAATTCACATTAAATTCAAATTCAAATTAAATTCAAAATGAAACTCAAATTAAATTCAAAATTAAATTCAAAATGAACCACAAATTAAATTCAAAATTAAATTAAAATTAATTCAAAAATAAAAATAATTATTATAATTTTTTGGGAACATCTTTTTGCCTCCTTTAAAAATAATTAATAACTCAATAAACAAATCCTAAATAATACAATTTCTACATATATAAATCGGAATACAGAATTGAAAAATCAATATTAGACCAATCTTCGAATTTAGTATTTTAAAAAAAATATATTGAATAATATTTGTGTGATGAAATGTTTCAGAAATATATTATTATAAATAATATTTGTTTTCCATAAAATACTCTCACAATCCTCGCACCCAATTGAGGAGAATCTCTCCCGGTGTAGTGAGAAAATCGAGACGAAGCCGAACGAAGAAGAAGAAAATGATCGCGAGGGAAGAGGACAACGAGAGGGATGGAGAAAAAATCATTGCATAACCCAGACTTGTTTGGGGCGAGGGGAGGAGGAGGAATGAAAAGTGCAGCCACAAAGAAAAACTGAGTGGCGGAAGGAGGGAAAGAAGAGAGAGAGAGAGAAGGAGAAGCAGATGGAGAAGAGGAGAAGGAAAAACTGCAACATGAAAACCACGCGATCGATCGTTGCTGTTGTCGTCGTCGTTGTTGTTGTTGTTGTTGTTTATTGTTGTTGTTGTCATCATCATTGTTGTTGTTGTCGGTTTTCACGGAGGTGTTTCCATTGTTGTTATTGTTGTTGTTGTGGTCGTGGATCGGTCGTTGGTTAGTTTTTCAACTTTTCCACCACATTTTTTCCTCGATTTTTTTCTCCATTTTTTCTCCATTTTTCCTCCATTTTTTTCTTCCATTTTTTCCTCAATTTTTTTTTCTAAATTTTTTTTCTCATTTTTTCTTCAATTGGTTTCTCCCATTTCCTTTCCCTCTGTTTTTTCTTTCTCAATTTTTTTTACATTATAATTTCTTTTTTGCAATTTTCCTTTCTTTTCTTCTTTCTTCCTCGCCTGGTTTTCTTCTCTTCTTTCGTCCTGCAGCTTTTCCTCCTGGTGCATGTTGCTGCAGTTACATGTTGTTACTATTGTTTGTTTTGTTGGTTTCTTGTTGTGGTTAATTGTTGTTGTAGTTGGTTTTGTTGTTGTGGTTATTGTTGTTGTTTGTTGTGGTTGTGGTTGTTGATGATACAGTGATTCTTGTGTTTTTGTTGTTGTTCGTATTAAATAATCGAGTTTTCCTTTTTATTGCATCGCATG